>ML790694.1:10861-52841 GCA_009831015.1 Picea engelmannii
GAATGCGAGTAGCCGTCACATCTCTTCTCAGAGATAAGCTGCCACCATTCTAGTGAGTCTTTCACTCTGTATTTTTACAGTCTCTATACATTTATCTGATTAATAGAAATCGTGTATTACTGTATATCTATGTTTATGGTTGCATCTCTGATACATTTCTGTTATATTATTGAATATCTTCAATATCTCTATGCATTTCTTTATTATATCTTCGCTCTCACTTCGTGCCAAAAATAATCCAGATCAGCATCCTAGATAATCATCGTGTCTCGACAGATACGACGTTGAACGGTAGATCAGATTAAGGTACAGTGTGACAATTATAGTTTTCACTCAGCGACTTGGGAGGACGCATATGATATGCACCAGCAGTTTCCATTTTTGTTTGATAGATAGACATATGATACTGTGATACACTTTATTTCAGCATTTATACTTTGAAACTTTAGGACAAAGTTTAGACCAAGAGGGGGTGTATGTAACATCCCACTCTGGGGCACTGAACGAACTTATTCTTTGAGGACACTTGCTCAAAAGTGATCTGGATTATTATGCTATTAAAACTTTTGATTTTGATTATGAGGCGTTATGGGTTGATGACATGTTGTTTTACCTCTTGGTCATAGATAGGTGCTATTGACTCGGTTTTAATGAGTGTGTAGGATTACGAACCTAGAGGATGTCGAGGTATCGATGGAACCCCTTGGACTCCGGATCAAGTCGGTAAGTGACACCATTGGGGTTTCATTGCTTTACTATGATATTAGTGCATCTGACTAGATGATATGATATGGATATATTCTAACATGATTTGTTGATGATGCAGGCTAATGATAGCTTGCCAACCAGACTCATATATGGAGTGAAAGAGTCACGCACGACTACCAGAGATGTTGAGGGAGAGGCGTGGAAAACAACTTGCCATAGCCTACTAGAACTCTCATCGTAGCTTGAATTGTAGGTTAACGATTACCTAGTTCGAGAGGACCCACGATGTCGTGAGGGCAGACTGCGACAGTCACTCATGATGATTGTAAGGGGTGCGCAATAAGGCGGGGGCCTTATTCCTTAGAATCCCTTAGTCTCCCACGAGTTCACCTGGCAGAGTGTTGACTCCAGGGGTTATTGATGTATACCAAAATCAGTCAAGAGGCGAGTGGCACCCTTGGACCCTGTAGTGCTTCCTGAAGGGCACGTCGCGCAAAGGAAACATATTAAGAGGCGACTGGCACCCTTGGAGAACGTAGTGCGTCCTGAAGGGAACGTCGCGCAAAGAAATAGATGATGCGAATGGCACCCTTGGAGCACATAGTGCATCCTGAAGGGCACATCGCGTTGTTGATGATAGGGGGATAAACCTAGATGTCCCTAATACAAATAACATGTTAAGTAATTTAAAAAAAAAACAATTTCCCTAATTAAATGTCGCCCAATACGAAATTTAAGGCCTAAGTCTAAATTACGCTAGGGTTAAATTTTGTCTTCTAAAAAAAAATAGTAACAAAAATAATAACAGCTTAAATAATAATTATGATCTTCGTTAAATCTTGTAACATGAAAGGAGTGAGAAATTTAATTTATTCATAAAAAGAGTAAAATTATGTTGGATTAAAATTAAAAAGGGAATTAATTGTTTTATTACCTTAATAAATTAAAGTATACCAATTAAATAAGAAAAGGGAAAAAGGGTTAATTTTTACACCTACCTTGTTGAGTTCTAAATAAAAGGGGAAAGAGGGANAAGGGAAACTAGGGAAAAGAGGTAACATAAAAAGGGAAAAGGGGGAACTAAAGGGAAAAAAAAGAAAGTCAACTTAGTAAAGAATCTACCATTTAAGAGCTTCTAATTTTAAATTGAATTAGCAATTTGATGAAAGGGAAAGGTATTAAAACCTGTAAGAGAATTTGGGGACACCTCGAAGGGATTCTAGGAGTAACTCTAGGTGGGTGAGGGAAATAAAGATAATTACTTAATTAAAGAAATCAATTTATGGAGGAATGTAGGGGATGCGGGACACTTGTACGGAGAGGAATTCTTCGGAATTTATTTTTAAAACTTTAATTAAATGAGATTTTAGGAAAGAAAGGAAGTTCAAAACTCTATAAAATGAAGGAAGGAGAAGGATGAAGGATCATCTTCTGTTTGCATAACGTTAGGCTGCAAAAATATCTACTTGACTGATTTACTTGTGGGAGTTGGGATACCCAGCTCGGATTGGAGTGGTAGCTCGGCCTTGTGAGACAAGATGAGAGCTAGATGAAACCTATGGATAGTGTGTGTGGCCCCTTTGTGGCTCGAGGGGCTAAGGGAGAAGAAGAGTACCCCTAGCATTAGCTGGGAGGTACCGGTGAAGTATCAATGGTCGACGAGCGGGAGTTGCACGGAGCGCGTGGACGACACTCGGAGCAGGAAAACAGGAAAAAATACGCTTCTTCGTTTGAATGGTAGATTGTTGTAGGATTTATGAGTTGGATCTGTTTGGTTATTGGGTAGGTAAACTAGTTATCTAGTTTCATGACTGAAATTTTTATAGCCTACCTGATTGATTGGTTGATTGAGTTCCCATGACCTTTGTGTTAAGTACCAAATACCTGAATATAAAATATCACAATAGATCCAAAGATATCTTAATACAATCACCACACAAGATCTATGAAACCATATAGAAAACCACAACTTTATTATATCAAACCCTTAAGGTAGGGCAACACCATACAATGGATCCTATTATGGAAGGGATCCTCTCCTGTTCACTTGCCTCTTCGAGGGGGCATTCTCCTATTGAGCTACCGCTCCAAATACAATACTTCTTTTCATGTCTCATTACATTGCTTGAATCCCTTTATATAGTGCTACCATCACCTAAGAACATTCTAGAGGAGGAATCTTCTAGAAGTAGAACCTTCTAAGAAGTTCTCTTACATTTATTATATCTAATTGCCCATTTATTATATCTAACTACCATAGTGGGCCTTATTTAAAAATATAATGGACCTAGTCCACCTTACATTGAATGACCTCCACTATTATCACTATGGGCCCTCTGGGCCCCCCCACTACCTCTCTAGCTACCTTACATTCCATCCCCCTTATGAAAGCATTGTCCTCAACGCTTGATGTACAACCATATACCAGGGTCCCATGGATAATTGTGGACCATAATGCTGAAGAAGAATGAAGAACCAAGGTCCCATGTAGAAAGGAAGTCCACCATACTGAAGTAGTCCAACCACCATTGTAATCCTGGGTCCCATGTCCAAGTGCTCATGTGAACTCCCCGTGGAAGATTTTGGAACCCAATAACCAACTCCAAATGATGCTCCAAAGACTGACACCTATCATGTGGATCCAAATAAGAAGATTCATCCACATAGTGGAAAAGGGTCGTAGCAGAATCTGGAAGGAATAATACCACTGTAGAATATGCAGACTGAACGCTGGTAACTAGCTCCTGATGTGGGACATTGATTTTCTCTACTGAAGGTGGAGTGGAGTCATCAAATAAAATATGGAAGTGGTTGTCATCCCAGAAATGACCACTATCCATATACCAATCATCACAATCATCCTCAAAATCATACCAAACATATATTTCTTGATTATATTCATCCCTGAGGCCATCCATAAGAAATCTTTCCTGCATGTTATTCAATGAATCTTGAATACTACGAAAACTATCATTGAGGCCATCTGTGAGGCGGTTTGTGAGGTCGTCTCTGAGACTGTTTGTGAGGCCCTGTGCAAATGCATCCAATGTGTGAAACAATTGGGCTTTGAATGATTCAATAATTTCTTTCATATTTTGAGAAGAAATAGCCATCTGAGCATCCTATGAACTCACCCAATAAGTTACGGCAGAAAATCGTGGTTTTTTCTCGAAAAAACCCTAAAACATTGTTGAAGTTAAAATGCTCATAACTTCACTTCCCGGACTCCGTTTTGGCTGAAGTTTTTTTTGAAATTGGGTGAAATTGTGAGAGGAAATCAGATCTGTAATTTGTTTGAAAAAATTTGGCCTCCAACTGCTACATAAATAAAAATAAATCGCGTCGTTGTCTGCGGAAAAAACAGTGAAAAAATTGCAGATTTTAAAACTTCAATATCTTGACTTCCCGGACTCCGTTTCGGACGATTTTTTTTTTTTAAATTGGGGGTTTTTTCTTAGAGGAACTCAGATATACAACCCTTTTCTGCAAATTTTTCACAGAAATATTTTGAAAACTTCGAGAATGTCGCGGCCCTCTTTTTTTTTTCTTCGAAAAAAAAATCTGCAAAAATAAAAAATATTTGCCCACAATGTCTGCCCAAGGAAAGTGCTCTGATACCACTTGTTAAGTACCTAAACGAGATCTGTAAATATACTTCATAAATAACCAAGAATAAACCATAAACCATTCACCATAACATGAACACAAGAAATAGAGAAAACCCTTGAGGTAGGGTAACACCATATATTAATCCTTATGGAAGGATAAAACTCCTCAAGCAATCCTTGCTTGTACAATCACACTATTCTTTACTATGTTTCATTACATTGCCTAGAAACCTTCTTTATATAGCTCTCCCTATCTCCTAGGAACCTTCTAGAGAGCCTTCTCACATTTATTATATCCAACTACCATAGTGGGCCTTTATTAATATAGTGGACCTAGTCCACCTTACATTGAATGACCACATTCCCATATATTAAATGACTTCCACTAATAACGTATAACTACATTCCCATTGGGTACCTCCCTAGGTATACCACAAAAAATGAGGCCCATGACCTTTTGACTAGCCTTGCGGATTTCTGAGGCGTATGCATGATTTCTTTCACGTCTCTGTCTAAGACATTATGATTAGTGATCCTACACATGTTTGACTGGAGCAGCTTGCAGTGTCAGATGAGGTTGCACTCATGGCTGAGCCGATGCACATCCTAGATAATCATTGCATTCCACAGATATGACGTCGAATGGTAGATCAGGTCAAGGTCTAATGGGAAAATTATAGTCCGCACTCGATGACCTGGGAGGATGCATATGATATGCGTCAACAGTTTCCATTTTTGTTTGATAGATAGACACATGATACTGTGATACACTTTATTTCAACATTTATATTGTGAAAATTCGGGACAAAGTTTAGACCAAGAGGGGGTGTATGTAACATCCTGCTCTGGTGCACTAAGCGAACTTATTCTTTGAGGACACTTGCTCACAAGTGATATGGATTATTATGCTATTGAAACTTTTGATTTTGATTGAGGTGTTATGGGTTGATGACATGTTGTTTTACCGCTTGGTCATAGACAAGTGTTATTGACTCGGTTTTACTAAGTGTGTAGGATTATGGACCTAGAGGATGTCGAGGCATCGATGGAGCCCTTGGACTCCCGATCGAGTCAGGGAGTGATACCATTGGGGTTTGATTGCTTTACTGTGATATTAGTGCATCTGACTAGATGATATGATATGAATATATTTTGACATGATTTGTTGATGATGCAGGCTGACGATAACTTGCCGACCATACTCACATATGGAGTAAAGGGGTCACACATGATTACTAGAGATGTTGAGGGAGAGGCGTGGACAGTAGCCCTGCCACAGCCTACTAGCACTCCAGCCATGGCTCGAACTGTAGGTTAATGATTACCTAGTTCGAGAGGACCCACGATGCCATGAGGGCATACTACTATAGTCTCTCACAATGATTCTAAGGGGCACGCAATAAGGAAGGGGCCTTATTCCTTAGAATCCCTTAGTCTCGCACAAGTTCACCTGGCGGAGTGTTGACTCCACGGGTTATTGATGTCTACCAAATCAGTCAAGAGGTGAGTGGCACCCTTGGACCCCGTAGTGCATCCTGAAGGGCATGTTGCGCAAAGGAAACATATTAATAGGCGAGTGGCACCCTAGGAGCACGTAGTGCATCATGAAGGGAACGTCGCGCAAAGGAACAGATGAGGCGAGTGGCACCCTTGGAGCACCTAGTGCGTCCTGAAGGGCACATCGCGTTGTTGATGATAGAGGGATGAACCTAGATGGCCCTAAGACAAATAACATGTTAAGTAATTTAAAAAAAAAACAATTTGCCTGATTAAATGTCGCCCAGTATGAAAGTTAAGGCCTGAGTCTAAATTATGCTAGGGTAAAATTTTGTCTTCTAAACAAAAAAATAGTAATAAAAATAATAAAAATAATAACAACTTAAATAATAATTATGATCTTCATTAAATATTGTAACATGAAAGGAGTGAGAAATTTAATTTTTTCATAAAAAAGGTAAAATTATGTTGGATTAAAATTAAAAAGGGAATTAATTGTTTTATTACCTTAATAAATTAAAATATACTAATTAAATAAGAAAAGGGGAAAAGTGTTAATTTTCACACCTTCCTTGTTGAGTTCTAAGTAAAAGGGGAAAGAGGGAAAATAAAAAAAAAGGGAAACTAGGGAAAAGAGGTAACATAAAAAGGGAAAAAGGGGAACTTAAGGGAAAAAGTGGAAAGTCAACTTAGTAAAGAATCTACCATTTAAGAGCTTCTAATTTTAAATTGAATTAGCAATTTGATAAAAGGGAAAGCTATTAAAACCTGTAAGAGAATTTGGGGACACCTAGGAGTGATTCTAGGAATAACTCTAGGTGGGTGAGGGAAATAAAGATAATTACTTCATTAAAGAAATAAATTTATGGAGGAATGTAGGGGATGGGGGACACTTGTACGAAGAGAAATTCTTAGGAATTTATTTTTAAAACTTTAATTAAATAAGATTTTAGGAAAGAAATGAAGTTCGAAACTCTATAAAATGAAGGAAGGAGAAGGATGAAGGATCATCTTCTGTTGGCGTAACGTTACGCTGCATAAATATCTACTTGAATGATTTACTTGTGGGAGTTTGGATACCCATCTCAAAGAGAAGTCGTAGCTCGGCCTTGCGAGGTGAGCTGGGAGCTAGACAAAACGTCTGGATATTGTGTGTGGCCCCTTTTTGGCTCGGGGGGCTAAGGGGGAAGAAGAATACCCCTGGCATTGGTTGGGAGGTACCAGTGAAGTCTCAACGGTTGGCGAGTGGGAGTTGCACGGAGCGCACAGACGACACTCGGAGCAGGGGAACATGCAATGGTATGCTTCTTCGTTTGAATGGTAGATTGTTGTAGGATTTATGAGTTGGATCTGTTTGATTATTGGGTAGGTAAACTGGTTGTATAGTTTCATGACTAAAATTTTTATAGCCTAGCTAATTGATTGGTTGATTGATTTCCCATGACCTTCATTTCCCACATGTCGTGACCACCCTGTGGTGTTGATTGTGACCTTGCGATTGTTTTTCCTTTCGTCCCTAGCTTGCCATTCCTCACCTGAGCATTTGGCTAGGAGCTTGATCTATGGTCGTCACCTTAGTGTTAAAAGACTTATGGATCTCAATGCCCTGCTTTTCTATGCAAGGATGGTGAAGCGAAGGCGAACCTATCAACCGTCTACCTCTGTGGATGTCCTTGTCTGATTGTTGACTTGTGTCTTCCAATACGGCCTCTGCGTATGGATTATCTCACTTCCTTGATGTTTATCTTTTCATGCCTTGACAGATAGAATCCCTGCGATCCTTTCGATGAGTTTTCCTTATGGCCCTGGCATTCTCTTACTGTTTTCAGCCTCTGTATAATGGGATCTCGAGATGTAAAAATATTTAACTTCAATCTGCATTTTTTTCTTGTTGGATTTACTTGTTTTATTTACTTATGCGATTGTCATTATGTCATGGATGTAAAATCTTACCCCTGTGATTGTAATTATGTAACAGATGTGTAAATATTACCTCTGTTTTTGTGATTAGGTAATGGATGTAAAAATATTTCTTAGTGATTTTACTTCTCACATAGAATTCTCCCTTGGTGTTGCATTCATTTTAGCACATGGCTGTGTTCATTTTTTTTGACTCAGCTTTAGCCTCCATTGTTGATTGTTGTATTGCTTAATATTTTAGACAACGATGATTACCAGGCTTGACTACAGATTTACCCATCTCTCGGCAACAATTTTTTTTATCCTTTTAAGTCTCGTGAACCGTGAATTTTAACTTTTATTACCAAAATGTTATCATGATGGATGTTATGACAGTGTAGTGTACTATGACGATCTCATTTGATTGTGATCCACTATCCTTATTTTCGTTTAAATTCCATTAATGCACAATAATCACATTCTAATCTCACTATAACTCTGTGTACAAGTCCAGTGTATAAGGTCTGGATATCACCTAAATCTGTAAAATGAACGTTGAAATCCTCTTACCAAGTTTATGAGGATACCCAAGGACATTATTCTTCTCAGCGTTGAGATGAAAGTTTGAGATTATGAGTTCTGTAACGAAATCGATTGAGTTGTTTTTTTCTTCGTGTCAATTTTCTTGTACGCATCAGATCAATTCGGGATCGATGCATATGTTTTCAGAAATTGAAATTTGATAAATGATAAGAGATTTTATAGGTGTAATGTGTGAACTGTGGACTCGTGGGCTTTCTCCTTAACACTTGGTTAATGCTTCCCTTGTGACTCAAGCTTAGGATTACATATGACTTGGTTGACTTGGAGATTTGGTTGCAACTGGAGTTTAGATAATAAACCCCATACTTTAGAATTATTGTCAAACTTTACATCTGATTGTGTTTCAGAATGGAACGACAAGGCTGCGTTTTCGGTTCCTTCTATATTTGCCCCTTTTTTTTATTGTTTTCCAGCCGTCATTTGTCTTTCTTGGTGAGTGTTTATGATGACATCGAGTCGTTTGGATGCCGTAGTGATATCCTCCTCCTTAATTGTAACCCAACGATTTTTGTTTTGCGGTTTCATCCGTTACATGACGACTTGATCCCCTACATAATTACCTGTGACCTTCCTCGGAAAGAACGCTCACTGTTGGCGGAGAGACTCTACAAATTTACCTGCGTCTTTCCTCTGCAAGAATGCTAACTATTGGCGGGGATACTCTGCGAATTTACCTACGTCTTTCCTTTGCAATAATGCTCATTATTGGCGGATATACTCTGTGAATTTACCTGCGTCTTTCCTGATCTTTGAGGGTGACCTTACTTTATTCTACCTTAAGTTGAGGAATTTTCAGTTTATTATGCATTTTTGGCTTCTATTGACCTATCACTTGAATGCGTAGTCACTGGATATTCACACTGCTACTTATACATTTTTTATTAATAGCCTTTTACGCTCGAAACATTTAAGTTCTCCCTTAGGTATCCATAATGAACTTGAACCATCGAATATTAGTGCTCCTTCATTGTGGGCTTTAAATGTTAAAACACTACCACATTGTTTTCCTATTTGGGGATATTTTTGTTGTTTTTAATATTTCAGTATCAATGTATAGCACTCTCGGGTGTTTGAAGTAATTGTTCTTATGAATTTGTCATAATTGGTTCCTTATGTCTCTTAGTTGTCCGTGATTATATTAAGGTTGCAGTTAATTCTCTACATTGATTCAATCAATTATTCTATCCTTAAACAAAATGTTTAACCTTGAGTGGTTGAGATTAAATGAATATCTTTACTAAGTGGGTATCTTAGTTGTCTATTAAAACAAAATGTTTAACTGGAGTGATACGATATTAAAAAGAATATCTTGGCTAGTGAGGGATACCCACTCTAGTTGTTAATCCTTCAAGTTAGCCTAAAGCCAAGGGGCTATCAACATCCAATGGATTCCTTACATAAGTTCCTTCTATAGGATCACCTCAAGGAATAATAGGAGTATTGACAAAGAGTTTATTTAAATCCTTTAGAAGGGTTATGGACTTAGCTCCATCATTCTCTGAATAAAATTTTCCTTTAGATGACCCCCTTTAGGGAATTCTTTATTTCTTCAAGCCTTTGGTTGTGTATGGCTTTTTGAAAAAAATAAAAATTGCACTTTTCACTTCGTTTGGAGTCGTACGATAGGGTCCATTACATATGGTATCAGAGTGGGGTTCAACCCTGCGACTGTGGATAACCATGTTTCCACCGCAGTAAACCTTTGAGTTGACTTAGTGATACTAAAAAATTTAATGTGTTCTTGTGGTGATGTCTATTAGAGGACGTCACAAAGGTTTGCAGCGGGTGCTGTGGACGGAGGTGTGACGCCTCCAAAAGTGTCGCGCCCTCGGAGTCCAACCCCAAGGGGAGGAATGAGTCCTTGGGCTGGATCTGATTTTATAATGGATGATGATGGTTGACAAGGTGATTTAGGGGAATGTCAGAGGCCTTGATTCACCATCTATATTGAGATAAGGCCAGGGCGCTTGTACCCCGAAGGTTTCGCAGTGCACCCAACCAGTACCGTTAATTTTCGCTTCGAACTCTAGATGGTCAATTTATGAGTTCTTTGGTGCCCCAGATGACACACCCGCCAAGGCATGGTGGGAGAGTATAGCAATGTGCTTTCTCTTCACAATTATCTTCCAACACGAAGGTCCACATGGTGTTCCTCCACTGAAGGGGAGTGCCCTTCCATGGTGGAAGACACTCCTATCGTTTTTATTATGACTGTCGATGATGTTTATTAGGAACTGTTCGAGGAATGGTTCCAGGAGAGGTATCTTTTTGAGGAATTCATTGAGCATCATCTCAATGATTTCGACGCCTTTCGACGAGGAAGCCGCATAGTGCCCGAGTACGAGGCCCATTTTGGAGCGGCTTTGGTGTGCTTCACACCAAATTACCCAAAAACTTAAGGTCAAAAAGTTCAAGTTGGGTCTTATTGTTAGAATTCAGCTTCTACTTTGGGTACCAGGATTACTGGACCGAAGAAAGTGTGTTGGACTTTGGGGAGACATCGTACCAGCGCGACTGCCCAGAGGAAGGGGCCAAAGTATCTGGATTAGCCAACCAAACTACCATGGGAGTTTTGGGCAAGGCCCATCAGATTCATGCAGCAGTGAATAACTGCTAGGTAGAGCACTAGTCGAATGTGCTCGAGATGACTGGTACCGTCGCTGACCAGACCCTTAGTATTTTGATAGATCTCGGTGCTACCAAGAGTTTCATTTCTGGTGCAACGCTAAAAAAAAAGGATTAAGGTAAGGGTGGTCGAACAAGATAAGTTTAGCTTTGTAGAGATGGCTTCGGGAGCCAAAATGAACGTTAGAGGAAATGTTATGGGCTGTGTGCTTAACCTGGGAGAGTTCATCACGAGGGCCAACCTGTACGTCATGATCCTAGGATCTTATGATGTCGTGATTGGTATGGAGTGGCTGGAATCACATGAGGCGATACACAACTGTAACATGAAACAGTTGAGCTCGGTCGATGACAAGGGACCAAGACGAGTTATTGTAGGATGGAACCAGGGAGTTTCCCTGAGGTTCATCTCTTCCTTACAGCTACGGAAGAGCATGTACCACGGGTGCAAGCTTTACGCGATCCTTCCGTTAAGCGAGAAGGGAGTAGCGGAAGGTCTAGAACACTTTCCGATGGTGAGAGAGTTTGCGGACGTATTTCCAGAGAAATTTTCTTGGGATGCCACCGGAGAGGGATTTGGAGTTTACCATAGACCTAAAACCGGTGACTGAACCGATAGAAAGAATGCCTTATCGGATGTCAACCCCGGAGTTATAGTAGTTGAGAATGCCACTGAAGGAGTTGTTGGACCTGGGACTGATATGTCCTAGTGTGTAACCAGGGGTGCACCTATTATTTTCATATGGAAGAAGGATGGGTCATGGAGGCTCTCCATTGACTACCATCAATTGAACAAGGCCACGGTCCAGAATAAATATCCGTTGTCGAGGATTGATGATCTGTTCAATAAAAAAAAAGGCGCGATGGTGTTCTCAAAGATCAATTTGCGATTAGGGTATCACCAGTTACGGATTAAGGAGGATGATGTCCCTAGGAGTGCCTTTAAGATGAGGTTTGGACATTATGAGTTTACTATTTTACCGTTTGGACTGACAAACACCCCAGGGGTATTTATGAGTTTGATGGTTGGGGTGTTCCGCGAACACTTGGACAAGTTTGTCCAAGTATTCATTAACGATATTTTGATCTACTCTCGGACGACAGAGGAGCATGACGAGCACTTGCGCTTGGTACTACAGTGTCTACGAGAGCAAAATTGTATGGGAAGTTGTCCAAATTCTCATTTTATGAAATGAAGATTCACCACTTAGGGCATGCCATCTCCGACGAATGCATTTCCATGGATCCAGCCAAGGTCGAGGCTATCATGGAATGGCCTGCACCAACGAATGTCCTGGAAGTGCGTAGCTTCATGGGTTTAGCAGGATGTTATTGACGGTTCGTCAAGGGATTTTTGAAGATAGCAGGTTCGATCACGGAGTTGCAAAAGAAGAACAAGAAGTTTGTATGGACTGAGAAATGCACGAAATCATTTCGGAGGCTCAAGGAATTGTTGACAACAACACCAATACTAAAGGTCCTTGACATGGACATGGACTTCTTCGTATGCATTGACGCATCCAAGGAAGGCTTAGGCGGAGTCTTGTTGCAATATGGACGAGTGATCGCTTACATTTCGAGGTAACTGAGAAGGCATGAGGAGAACTATGCGACGCACGAATTGGAGTTGTTAGCCATTGTATATGCCTTGAAGGTTTGGAGACACTACCTTGTTGGACGAAAATTTGAACTAAAGATTTACCATTGTGGACTACAACACATCTTTACGCAAAGTGACCTGAACGTGCGACAATGACGTTGGTCGGAATTGTTTAGCGAGTATGAATTCAAGATTACATACATAAAAGGCACCGTGAACCGAGTGGAAGATGCAATGAGTCAGAGCCCACACATGTTTTTGGTGCTGCCACTTTAAACGAATCAACATGAAAATATTCTAACTTTACAGCGTGATGATGACTGGTACAAAGAGGTCAAGGGTTTTATCAGGCAAAAAACAATGATGGTACCACGATTTGAGGGATTTTCGTTTGATAGCGACAGATTGTTGAAGCTTAAAATTGGATCTACATACCGCCTAACGACGAGTTGAGGATCTTGATCCTAAGAGAGGCTCATAGAGCAGTTTACATGGCTCACCTGGGAGCCACGAAGATGAGGGAAAAACTTAAACCCTTATTCTTCTGGAAGTGAATGAAGGCATACATAGCCAACTATGTGGTTAGATGTCTAGAATGTCAGAAGGTAAAGGCTGAACATAGACACCCAGCAGGATTACTACAACCGCACGCGATTCTAGAATCAAAATGGGAGGTTATTTCGAGGGATTTTATTGTTGGATTGCCACTGACGACAAGGAGACATGACTCGATTTTCGTAGTAATAGACACTCTGACGAATAGTGCTCACTTTATTCCTGTGCGTGCGATGTATTAGGCACCTGACATAGCTAGAGTTTTCAACAGTGATATTGTGAGGCTGCATGGCGTTCCTAAGAGGATTATATCCAATCAAGGATCGGTGTTTACTGGACGATTTTGGATGAGTTTCCAAGAGGCCTTGGGAACCCAACTTAACTTTAGTACTTCCTATCACCCGGAAACTGACGGGCAGACCAAACGAACTAACCAAACCTTGGAGGACATGTTGCGCATGTACGTGATGGACCAACAAAAGCATTGGGAATAATTCTTTCCACTAGTGGAGTTCGCATACAACAACAGTTACCAGAGCACCATTAAGATGGCACCTTTCGAGTTTATTTAAGAGAAACTATGTCAGATGCCTTTAAGTTGGGATTGGCTTGATTATAGGGTCCTAGTGGGACCAGAAGCGATCTAAGAAGTGGAAGAGAATATGCAACCAGAAGACAAAGGATTAAGGAAGCGTAGGATTAGCAGAAGAGTTATGTTGATGTGCATCGTGTCAAATATAGTTACATTATGGCGATCGAGTATTTTTGTGATGGAAACCGCATAAGAGTTCGATCAAGTTCGGAAAAGAGGTTGTAGTATCTCCTACGATATTGTGGAAAAAAGAGGCCCATGACCTTTTGACTATCCTTGTGGATTTCTGAGGCATATGCATGATGTCTTTCATGGCCCTATATGAGACATTATGATTAGTGATCCTACACATCTTTGACTGGAGCACCTTGTGGTGTTGGATTAGGGTGCGCTCACAGCTGAGCCGATCTACATCCTGGATAATCATCGCATTTGACAGATACAATGTCGAACGATAGATCAGGTCAAGGTCCAGTGGGATAATTATAGTCCGCACTCAGCGACTTGGGAGGACGCATATCATATGCGTCAACAATTTCCATTTTTGTTTGATAGATAGACATATGATACTGTGATACACTTTATTTTGGCATTTATACTGTGAGACTTCGGGACAAAGTTTATACCAAGAGGGGGTGTATGTAACATCCCACTCTGGCGCACTATGTGAACTTATTATTTGAGGACACTTGCTCATAAGTGATCCGGATTATTATGCTATTAAAACTTTTGATTTTGATTATGAGGTGTTATGGGTTGATGACATGTTGTTTTACCACTTGATCATAGACAAGTGCTATTGACTCGGTTTTACTGCGTGTGCAGGATTACAGACCTAGAGGATGTCAAGGCATCGATGTAACCGCTTAGACTTTGGATCGAGTCGGGGAGTGATACCATTGGGGTTTGATTGCTTTACTGTGATATTAGTGCATCTGACTAGATGATATGATATGGATATATTCTAACATGATTTTTTGATGATGTAGGCTGATGATAGCTTGTCGTCTAGACTCACATATGGAGTAAAGGGGTCACGCATGACTACCAGAGATGTTGAGGGAGAGGCGTGGACAGCAACCCTGCCACAACCTACTAGCACTCCAGCCGTGGCTCGAACTGTAGGTTAACGATTACCTAGTTCGAGAGGACCCATGATGCCATGAGGGAAGACTGCGACAGTCTCTCATGATGATTCTAAGGGGCGCGCAATAAGGAAAGGACCTTATTCCTTAGAATCCCTTAGTCTCCCACAAGTTCACCTGGCAGAGTGTTGACTCTAGGGGTTATTGATGTCTACCAAATCATTCAAGAGGTGAGTAGCACCCTTGGACCCCATAGTGTGTCCTGAAGGGAACATCACATAAAGGAAACATATTAAGAGGTGAGCGGCACCCTTGGAGCACGTAGTGCATCCTGAAGAGCACGTCGCTCAAAAGAACAAATGAGGCGAGTGGCACCCTTGGAGCACCAAGTCCATCCTGAAGGGCATGTCACATTGTTGATGATAGAGGGATGAACCTAGATGGCCCTAAGACAAATAACATGTTAAGTAATTTAAAAAAAAAATAATTTCCTTGATTAAATGTCGCCGAGTACGAAATTTAAGGCCTAAGTCTAAATTACGCTAGGGTAAAATTTTGTCTTCTAAAAAAAAACTAGTAATAAAAATAATAACAACTTAAATAATAGTTATGATCTTCGTTAAATATTGTAACATGAAAGGAGTGAGAAAATTAATTTATTCATAAAAAAGGTAAAATTATGTTGGATTAAAATTTAAAAGGGAATTAATTGTTTTATTACCTTAATAAATTAAAGTATACTAATTAAATAAGAAAAGGGAAAAAGGGTTAATTTTCACACCTGCCTTGTTGAGTTCTAAGTAAAAGGGGAAAGAGGGAAAATAAAAAAAAGGGAAACTAGGGAAAAGAGGTAACATAAAAAGGGAAAAAGGGGAACTTAAGGGAAAATGCGGAAAGTCAACTTACTAAATAATCTACCATTTAAGAGCTTCTAATTTTAAACTAAATTAGCAATTTGATAAAAGGGAAAGCTATTAAAACCTGTAAGAGAATTTGGGGACACCTATGAGTGATTCTAGGAGTAACTCTAGGTGGATGAGGGAAATAAAGATAATTAATTAATTAAAGAAATTAATTTATGGAGGAATGTAGGGGATGGGGGACACTTGTACAGAGAGGAATTCTTAGGAATTTATTTTTAAAACTTTAATTAAATGAAATTTTAGGAAAGAAAGGAAGTTTGAAACTCTATAAAATGAAGGAAGGAGAAGGATGAAGGATCATCTTCTGTTTGCATAACGTTACACTGCCGAAATATCTTCTTGATTGATTTACTTGTTGGAGTTGGGATACCCAGCTCGGAGAGGAGTGGTAACTCGGCCTTGCGAGGAGAGATGGGATCTAGACGAAACCTCTGGATAGTATGTGTGGCCCCTTTGGGGCTTGGGGGGCTAAGGGGGAAGAAGAGTACCCCTAGCATTGGCTGGGAGATACTGGTGAAGTTTCAACGGTCGGCAAGCGGGAGTTGCACGGAGCGCGCGGACGACACTCGGAGTAGGCGAATAGGCAACGATACACTTCTTCGTTTGAATGGTAGATTGTTGTAGGATTTATGAGTTGGATCTGTTTGATTATTGGGTAGGTAAACTGGTTGTCTAGCTTCATGACTGAAATTTTTATAGCCTAGTTGATTGATTGGTTGATTGATTTCCCATGACATACGTTTCCCACATGTCGTGACCGTCCTGTGGTGTTGATTGTGACCTTGCAATTGTTTTTCCTTTCGTCCCTATCTCGCCAGTCCTCGCCTGAGTAGTTGGACAAGAGCCTGATCTATGGTCTTCGCCTTAGCGTTAAAAGACCTATGGATCTCAATGCCATGTTTTTCTATGCGAGGATGGTGAAGTGAAGGTGAACCTATCAGCCGTCTACCTCTGTGGATGTCCTTGCCTAATTGTTGACTTGCATCTTCCAGTACGGCCTCTGCATATGGATTATCTCGCTTCCTTGATGTTTATATTTCCGTGCCTTGACAAATAGAATCCCTAGGATCCTTTCGATGAGTTATACTTATGGCCCTGGCATTCTCTTACTATTGTTAGCCTCTTTATAATGGGATCCCGAGATGTAAAAATATTTAACTTCAATCTGTGTTTGTTTCTTGTTGGATTTACTTGTTTTATTTACTTATGTGATTGTCATTATGTCATGGATGTAAAATCTTACCCCTACGATTGTAATTATGTAACAGATGTGTAAATATTACCTCTGTTGTTGTGATTAGGTAATGGATGTAAAAATATTACTTAGCGATTTTACTTATCACATAGAATTCTCCCTTGGCGTTGCATTCATTTTTGCACATGGCTATATTCATTTTTTTTTACTCAGTTTTACCCTCCATTGTTGATTGTTGTATTGCTTAATATTTTAGACAGTGATGATTACCAGGCTTGACTACATATTTAGCCATCTCTCGACAACAATTTTTTTTATCCTTTTAATTCCCGTGAACCGTGAATTTTAACTTTTATTACCAAAATGTTATCATGATGGAAGTTATGAAAGTGTAATGTACTAAGACGATCTCATTTGATTGTGATCCACTATCCTTATTTGCGTTTAAATTCCTTTAATGGACAATAATCACATTCTAATCTCACTATAACTTTGTGTACAAGTCCAGTATATAAGGTCTTGATATCACCTAAATCTGTAAAATGAACGTTGAAATCCTCTTACCAAGTTTATGAGGATACCCAAGGACATTATTCTTCTCAGCGTTGAGATGAAAGGTTGAGTTTATGAGTTTTGTAATGAAATCGATTGAGTTGTTTTTTTCTTCGTGTCAATTTTCCTGTACACATCAGATCAATTCAGGATGGATGCATATGTTTTCAGAAATTGAAATTTGATAAATGATAAGAGATTTTATAGGTGTAATGTGCGAACTGTGGACTCAGGGGCTTTCTCCTTAGCACTTGGTTAATGCTGCCCTTGTGACTCAAGCTCAGGATTACATATGACTTGGTTGACTTGGAGATTTGGTTGCAACTGGAGTTTAGATAATAAACCCCATACTTTAGAACTATTGCCAAAATTTACATCCGACTGCATTTCAGAATGGAACGACAAGGCTACATTTTCGGTGCCTTCTATATCTGCCCTTTTTCTTCATTGTTTTCCATCCATCATTTGGCTTTCTTGGTGAGTGTTTGTGATGACAGGGAGTCATTTGGATGCTGCAGTGATTTCCTCCTCCTTAATTCTAACCCAACGATTTTTGTTCTGTGGTTTCATCCGTTGCATGATGGCTTGATCCCCTACATCATTACCTGTGCTCTTCCTTGACAAGAACGCTCACTGTTGGCAGAGATACTCTGCGAATTTACCTACGTCTTTCCTCTGCAAGAATGCTCATTGTTGGCAGAGATACTCTGGGAATTTACCTGCGTCTTTCCTCTGCAAGAATTCTCACTGTTGGTGGAGATACTCTGTGAATTTACCTGTGTGTTTCCTGATCTTTGAGTGGGACCTTACTTTATTCTACCTTAAGTTGAGGAAGTTTCAGTTTATTATGCATTTTTGGCTTCTATTGACCTATCACTTGAATGCGTAGTCACCAGATATTCACACTGCTACTTATACATTTTTTATTAATAGCCTTTCATGCTCAAAACATTGAAGTTCTCCCTTAGGGATTCAGAATGAACTTGAACCATCGAATATTAGTGCGCCTTCATTTTGGGATTTAAATGTTAAAACACTACCACATTGTTTTCCTATTTGGGGATATTTTTGTTGTTGTTAATATTTCAATATCAATGTATAACACTCTCAGGTGTTTGACGTAATTGTTCTTATGAATTTGTTATAATTGGTTCCTTATGTCTCTTAGTTGTCTGTGATTATATTAAGGTTGCAGTTAATTCTCTACATTGATTCAATCAATTATTCTATCCTTAAACAAAATGTTTAACCTTGAGAGGTTGAGATTAAACAAATATCTTTACTAAGTGGGTATCTTAGTTGTCTATTAAAACAAAATGTTTAACTCGAGTGATACGATATTAAAAAGAATATCTTGGCTAGTGAGGGATACTGACTCAAGTTGTTAATCCTTCATGTTAGCTTAAAGCCAGGAGGCTATCAACATCCAACGGATTCCTTACATAAGTTCCTTCTATAGGATCACCTCGAGGAATAATAGCAGTATTGACAAAGAGTTTATTTAAATCCTTTAGAAGGATTATGAACTTAGCTCCATCATTCTCTGAATAAAATTTTCCTATAGATGACCCCCTTTAGGGAATTGTTTATTGCTTTGAGCCTTTGGTTTTGTATGTGTTTTAAAAAAAAGAAAAAAAATGCACTTTTCACTTCGTTTGGAGCCGTACGATAGGGTCCATTGTAGTGTCATTGCAAAATCAGTCTATGTTTTTCACATTGGCACACTGGGTTGTGTACATCACATTATGATAATGGGTTGTGTTCATCCCATTGCAACTTTTGGAAATGCCTATCACAATGCAACATCAGGATATGTGCACGACATTGCAACGTGAAGATATATTCATTGCATTGGGATGATAGGCCCATGTTCATCACATTGCTACAACAAGGCTATGTTCATCATATTGGGACGTCCATAAATGTTTGTCACATTGCAATGTATGCATGGTTCATTACCTTGCGAGGTTATTATGTTTGGTACATTGCATCGTTACTATGATCGACATATTGCACCGTTTAGAAATATTTATCACATTTCGACTTCCGTATATTTTTGTCACATTACGACAACCATATATGTTTTTCACATTCTAATGTTACTATCTTTGGTCAATCAGAACATTACTATGTTCAACAGATTGCAATGTTTGGAAATGTTTCTCACATTCTGACGTTGACATATGTGTCCCACATTAAAATGTGAAGAAATGTTCACAATATTGTGATGATAGGGCGATGTGTGACACATTGTTATGTCTGTTGATGTTCATCTCATTGCAATGACATGCCTATGTTCATCAAATTGTGACGTTAGTATGTTTGGTAGATTTCAACATTACTATGTTTGTGAGATTGTGACGTTAATATGTTCATCGCATTGCAATGTTATATGTTTGTCCCTTATTGTGACACTACTATGTTTGATAGATTGCAACATTACTATGTTTGATACATTGCGATGTTAGGAAATGTTTGTCACTTTGCGATGTTAGGAAATGTTTGTCACAATGCCACGTTAGGAAATGTTTGTCACATTGCGACGCTAGGAAATGTTTGTTTCTCACATTATAATGAAGGGTTTTTGTTTCTCAGATTATGGTGTTGGAATATGTTTGTCACAGTTCAAAAGTGGGTTATGTTCATGACATTGCGACATCGGGAAATGTTTCTCTCATTTCAATATTGTTTTATGTTTGTCACATCACATTGCGATGATGTGTTAGTTCGTCCCATTGGAAAATTTAGAAATGCCTATCATAATGTGACGTCATGATGTGTGCACCACATTGCAACGTGAAGATATATTCGTCGCGTTGCGATGATATAACTATGTTTGTTACATTGCGATGTCCATTTATGTTTGTCAAATTGTTATAAAAAATCCATGTTCGTCAAATTACGATGTTCGTAAATGTTCATGAGATTTCAATGTCCTTATATGTTCGTCACATTGTGATGTCACTGTGTTTGGTAGATTGCAACGTCACTATGATCAACACATTGCGACGTTTGGAAATTTTTGTCAGATTGTGACTTTCATATATGTTCGCCACATTGCGATACCCATATATGTTTGCGACATAGAGAATTTACTATGTTTGATCGATTGCAACATTACTATGTTCGACATATTGCGATATTTGCAAATGTTTGTCACATTGTGACATCAGGGTATGTCTGTCACATTTCAATGTGAGGAAATGTTTGTCATATTACGATTGGAAAAATACTCAATTTAATTATAATTGTGAATTTTATATATAAAAAAAAGGTAGTAAATCAATTTATCTAATTATCTATGTAGAATATCATCATTGGGGCTTCAAAATATATCCAAATGCTTATACATTAAATGCAATCAAAATTCTAAGGGGAAACTCCTAATTTGAACTCTATCCATTGTAATCAAATGTAATCAAAATTCTAAGAGGACGAAATGTGGAAATTTCAAAGGATGACCTTAGTTATAGTCACAATTCATTGATAAGATGTTTGCTAAGTTAAATAAGAACATTTTATAAAGGATGTGTGTACACATGAAAACATTTAGTAGATGTGAAAAATGTGAGATGGGAAAAAAATGGCTAGTAAAAAATGACAGCCACAATATTGTCATTAAGAAAATGTCATCAAGGTCTTCCACCATAAACCCTAATATCATCATTGGGGCTTCAAAATATATCCAAATTATTATACATCAAATGCAATCTAAGTTATAAGGGGAAACTCCTAAGTTGAATTGTATCCATTATAATCAAATGTAATCAAAATTCTAAGAGAACGAAAGGAAATTTCAAAGAATGACCTTAGTTATAGTCATAATTCATTGATAGGATGCTTGTTAAGTTAAATAAGAACATTTTATAAAGGATGTTTGTACATGTGAAAACATTTAATAGATGTGAAAAAGGTGAGATGAGAAAAAAATAACTAATGAAAAAATGAGAGCCACAATATTGTCATTAAGAAAATGTACCATTTATTAGAGTTACACCCTTAAACGAGGATTATGTCCACTTGAACTAAACACATTATAATAATAAAAATTTAATCTATTTTTTTAAAATGAGTCTCATGCCACATACCAAATTGGTATATGGAACTCTTTATTGGAAGAACAAATCAAAGTTTTCATACCCTATCCATTAACCTATCCATTATTATCACTGAAGCAATTAAAGTATTATTAATTCTTATGAGTGTTTGAACTCATGACACTATGATCATTGCGTGCTAGGGTTTAGGAAAGTAAAATGGATGTGTTTGACTTGGTATTTATGAAGTGAAAAGAAGTTTCAAATAGATTCGATTTAGTGAAACAGATTATATTATTTTGTATTAGGTTAAAATTAGATCATTATGAGGATTCATACTAAAATAAGATTAATAAGTATCGCGGGACCTCTGGCATTTCTTTGTATCTATATGATGGAGTGTCTTCCATCTTCCAAACAAGTCTAATCATTACAATTCAACGCGTTTCGAGTAGGTGACGGGTATACAGAAATCATCCCACCCACAAAACATTGACCCAACAATGTCAACATGTTTCGAGTAGGTGAGGGGTATCCATCTATATATAAGAGTAAGTCTATATTGTCAATTACTTCTAAGCTCCCCTATATTTTCTATTTTACACTTAAAATAAAATTACACATGTTATGAGACTTTTGAAAATGAAGTTTTACATTTTTGTGCATTTAAAAAAATAAAAATTCCACGCAACCCACACGTTTTTGAATAAGGTTTTTTTATGGGCTTTAGTGTATGTAATTGATCAACTTTTTTAAACGCGGAAGATAAACATGGTAGTACTTGATTTCTCAACGCGGAAGATAAACATGGTTCTAGTGTATGTAATTGATCGACTTTTTTAAATAAATGAATTCACGAAATCACCACTTATTTATTTTTTCAAAAAACCCGACGACATAAATGAATTTTTAAACGCGGAAGATACACATACATGGTTTTAGTGTATGTAATTGATAAAATAAATAAATTGTATAGGTTTTTCTTGTACCAGATATTCTGTTATTTGCCATTAGTTAATTAGTAGGTTTCTCCTGCACTAGATAGTTTGTTCTTTGGACCAGATAGTTTGTTCTCTGCTCTTAATTATTTTTTTAAAAGATGTCAGCCTATCCTTTCCGGAAAAATCTTTAAACAAGTAATTTATATAATAAACGAAGCGACGAAAAGTCCTGTGAACGGAATACTTTAAACCTATGAATTTGTGAAGAGTTGAGAACGCTTATATTTTGATACCTGATCATGGCAATAAACTAAGAGAGTCGTCAGAAGCAGCCGAACGCACAGGTTACAGATGCCATTTTTATTAAGATTAAATTAATATAACAAACGCCAAGGCCTGAAACTTGCGTGATGACCACTTACACCCTCATCGGGTCAAAGAAAGCAATGGTTGTACTGCGCTGGACGGGAATCCCCATGCATTCTGTAACAAGCTTAACCAAGCTTGCAATCTTACATTTTTAATACATTGTGCATGGAAGCGGTAAACCTCACAACTCACAACAGGCACAACAAATTCAGGAGAGGAAAGAAAAGAAGCCATGAAGAAAGTGGCAGAGGAGTTCCAGTTTCTTGTCTCCTTCGGAATCGTGAGAGAGGCCTTCAACATCCTCTTCCGCTCCTCATGCACTAAACTGCTGTAATAAACCTCAATTTCGTCATAATTTTTTTTTTTATTATATTCTGTGAGAAAATTATGCTCTAAAGCTATATGATAGATTTAAAACCTTAACATTTAAAACCGTGATACCCTGTGTGTTCAATTTCTCTTTCCACAGTCTAGTGTTACTCTTCCATACTCATTTAAATTATACTCATTCTAGTAAATGGTTATAAGTTAATACTTTGTGGTAATGCGAATTAGACATGGGTCTAATACTTAGGTTTCCAGCCCATTCATTTACATCCACATTCATAATGCGTACAAGCCTAAACTTCATAACCCCGAAAACTGTGGAGACACAAGGAAGGGATCTAAATAATTATTTAAGTGTGAAACCTTTTGGTTTTACTATTGATAAAAGTGCCCCGAATTGGAGGGGTTACTTCTAATTCAAACTGTTGACTGAAAAATCAAACCCAATAACTAATAGATGGAAGCGGACCTTAAAGTGGTAGTTGATCGAATCCTTTCCCTACTTAACTGAATCCAACCACCGGAGTTAACTGAACTAGTCAAAAGGGTTTGTGAACTTGTCCTATGAAAAATATTAAATGTGGCTTAGATGTAATGACAACTGAATTTAAATCTCTCTGTTCATCCATTAATGGTAGTGGAGGTAGCGGGAGTCATCATGTACCCTAGCGAAAATAATTACTTTTGTTTATTGTAGGTTTTCTATGTCTTTCTCGGATTCTATTCCGATATTATCCTGTTTCATGCCCATCAGTCCTTCTTTCTCCCCACCTGCATTCGTTGTTCCTTCGTTACCAGTCTAGGATTATATTTCGTCGGAAGGAAATCGTATGTTTGACTCTGTTAGGGCCTTACATTTGTATGTGTGTCAAACCAATTATTTCAATAAAAACTGGAACCTCTCTGGTAGTTATTTTTGTCCGGACCGTGAAAAGAAAAGGAGGGTTCACCGATCCCTATTTCCCCAATACTCTTCGACAACTCATAAGACTATGTTTAAAGATGTTCGAGTTAGGTTTTGTGTGGCCCCTTGCTCCTTCCAAGCGTCTTAAAAGGCATGTGCATTTGGGGTTTCAACATCGTATTGACTCTATGTTTCTTTTAATTTATTTGCAGAGTGTTAGAAAGAACATTGGTCCTGTTCTGTTGTTTCTTTAAAATATTGTAATACGGTTCTAGTATTTTAACTTTATTATGCACCCTGCTCAGTTTTCAGTACTCATATAATGGCTCTTTATTCCAATAATGTTTCAGTCATTCATTGATTCTTACGCTAATGATGGGCCCCTTTTGGTTTTTCGAGGGGTACCCATCAAGGAGACTAGGGCTCCTCTCCTCTTCCAAGTCTGAAGAATTTTGTGGCTCCTGGCGATGGTGAAGGGTGTCATCTCCCCTCCACTAAAGTTAAGTATCACTTTGGCATACTCCCTTTCCCAAGGTTGCTTGTTTTCTTTCGTTTATTTTACTTGTTTTTCGTGTTATTCAAATCTAAGGGGTATTCTTCGCAATTCTTGTGCAGGGTTTCGACTATGCAAGGATCTGTGTACAAGGATCCCACCCCTCCAATAGGTACTCAGGTTCAATTTTATTCTTGTTGGATAGGCTTAGAGAGTTGAAGAAGGAAGAATTTAGTTATGGAACCATTTTTGTAAATGGATTCGTTGTGTGTTAGTTTTCAACTACGTTACCCCTTCTCACAGTCGAATTGAGAGGATCAGTTTTAAATTTTGTATGATTACTCAAGATCAAATCTATTTCTTACTACAGTTTATATTAAGAATTATTCGAAGGAAGAATATGTTAGATTTCTTTTGTGTAATGGCTCGTTTTCTCGACATTTATCAAATGAAAAGAATTTAAGTATGGTATAATATTTCCATCTCTTGTAGCCTGATTTCAATTCATTTGGCAATCGTAGATCTTTGGCATGACTATACGAGTGTTGAAAATAAAACTCCTATGTTTTCTCTTGTGATATTACATTCCAGATCTATAGTAGTTCAGACTAATCTTTAATTCTGTACAATTAAAATAAAACCTCTAACATTTGTCTAGTTTTACTATAAATGTTTGCATAGGTTTGAAAGTTCGTTACAGGAGTAAACCTTTTTTTTTAAATTCATACGACTCACGATGTTCTCATAACCGGTAGAGGTATTACCAGTTGTTAAAGTTTTGGAAGTTGCGATATGAATTTGATTGTTTCGACAAAAAACAAAAATTAGATCTATCCTAGGCTCGACTAAGACAGAGTAATTTGTAAAATTCGTTCACTGGGAGAGTTAATTCTATTTCTATTACAAACAATAGGTGTTGTTTATAAGTCTGTGCATTCGTACATGGGACTTGTAATGGCAATAGTTCACCCTTATAGTAGTAATATAAGTGTATCTCTTTAATAGAATAGATGACTATCCCATATATACAAACATAACCCATATTAGTACAATCGTACCTATAGCATATAATGAACTCTAATCACATATACATATATATATACGAGCTGTTATGTAACGTATATACAGACTGTTCAATTCCTAAGTATTCATCTATTCTTTTAAGTTCAGATGTACGTAAGTCGTTCTGCCAAGAATACTTTTAACTTTTGACTGTAACTTCAGAGAGACGAACATATATCATCCATGGGAATTATTCAATTTAACACCAATAGATGCATAATATCAGATATCTAAAATTATTCAAAAACAAAGGAGGAGGAATTTAACATATCTGAATCAAACTCGCAGGAAGACAAAGGGAACAACCACGTTCCTCCCAGCCATAGAATAGGGTAGCCAAAACTACTTGCCCAATTACCTGAGCGACGGCTCTGTTCCGAAGTGTTATTTCTCTTCGGTCTAGAATGCGTAGGGGTTACACCTGGAACTCGCCTTCGGGTTCCACCTACACCAAGTTCCAATTGATCATATGAGTAGGGTCATGAATATAATTTTTCAACAAAGAAACATGAAATACATTATGAATTCTTAGATTAGCTAGAAGGGCAAGTTAGTATGCTACGGGTCTAATTCGAGCTAGTATCTCGAAGGTCCCACAAAACCTGGGTGCCAGCTTGGCACAGTTCCCTAACTTCAACGAGCTTTTTCGGGCTTTGAATTTCAAATAAACATGGTCTCCCACTTGAAATTCCAAGTGCCTTCTTTTATGATTTGCATAACTCTTTTGTCTGTCATGTGCTTCTTTCAAGTTCTGTTGTACCTTTCTTACCATGTTCTCCATTTCTTGGAGCATTTCTGGTCCGACCATGAGTTTGTCAGCCGGGTTATCCTAGCTAATTAGAGTCGTACACTTTCTATCGTACAATACTTCGAAAGGGCTCAACTTTGCTGAAGTTTGGTACCCATTGTTATATGAAAATTATACCAAGTGTATATAGTCCTCCCACTTGTTCGGTTTTGTTCTTATGTACATGCGGAGCATATCCTCTATGATTTGGTTTGTCCTTTCGGTTTGCCCATCTGTTTTTGGATGACCTCGAAGTTGAATTCGCTCAATAAGGCTAACCACCTTGTTTTTCTTGCATTAAGATTCAGTTGGTTAAACATATATTGCACCCCACTGTTATCCGTTAACAGTGGGAATTTTCTGCCCATTATGTAGTGTCGCCTCATTTTTAAGGCATGTATTACTGCTACCAATTCTAATTCATGAGTGACATAATTTCACTCGTGTTCTTTTAATTTCCGAGATTCATAACAAATAACGTGTCCTTCCTGAGTTAGGACACCACCAAGTCCTTCTTTACTTGCATCCACACATACGGTGAAGTCTTTGTCGGGGTCTTCTACCTTCAATATGGGTACAGTTGTCAATAATCCCTTCAGTTTGTTAAAATTTTCTTGGCACTTCTCTGACTAGTTAAACTTGGTTCCTTTCTTTTGTAATGATGTGATAGGATAGGCTATCTTGGAAAACCCTTCTATAAACCTACAGTAATATCCAGTGATCCCCATGAATGATTGTATATCTTCTACATCCTTAGGCACCGACCATTCCATAATGGCCTTTATCTTTTCTGGCTCCACGACAATGCCTTCTACTGAAATTACATGTCCTAGATATTGTATTTATTTTTGATAGAAGTCACACTTGTCAAATTTGGCATATAGTTTGTGTTTCGTCAACGTTTGCAGAACTATTCTTAAGTGTTCATCATGTTCCTCTTCCGTTTTTGAATAGACCAAAATATCGTCGATAAATACTACCACGAACTTGTCTGAGTATTGACTGAAAATACTATTCATCAGACACATAAACATGGTTGGTGCGTTAGTGAGTCCAAAAGGTATGACTACGAATTCATAGTGTCCATATCTTGTCCGAAAAGTTGTTTTGCTTATGTCTTCGTCTTTTATCCTAACTTGATGATAACCGGATCGTAAATCCAACTTTGAAAAGATATTGGCCCCACCTACTTGATCGAACATATCATTTATTCTTGGTAAGGGGTATTTGTTCTTAATAGTCATTTTTTTCAGTTGTTTATAATCAATACATAGTATTAGAGTACTATATTTCTTTTTCACAAAGAGGACCGGTGTTCCCCATGGTGAGACACTTGGTTTGATATACTCTTTGTCCAACAATTCCTGTAACTATATTTTTAATTCTGTCAGTTCTGGTAGAATCATTCGGTAAGGTGCCTTTGAGATAGGAGCTGAACCTGGTAGTAGGTCTATGGAGAATTATATTTCCCTTCTAGGAGGCAATTCTGGTATCTCATCCACAAACATGTCTCTGAAGTCACATAGGACAACAAAGTCTTCTAGTTTTGGCTTATCATCTTTTTCTAGCAAATTCGTTACTTGGATGGCATAAACTTGACATCCCGTTCTCATACATTTCTTGAGTTGCATTGCCGAAACTTGTCTGACTGATATCGGTTTTGGTATACCTTGGGTTGTTCTAATAGTGCCAAATTCATCCTTATAGCTAAGTATCTTTGTATAGAAATCTAGTACTACTTTGTGTTGTTCCAACCAATCCATCCTGATAATCATATCGTAAGATCCTAGTGGTAGGATGTTCAGATTGGTCCTTATATTTTGACCATCTAAGCTAAACTCAAAATCCGGAACAAAGTCAACTACTTTCCTTTTAGTACCAATCGCTAATTGTACAAGCCATGATTTTGTGTGCTTTAGTTTCTTAAGTTTGTTAGACTCGGCCACATTAGGTGTAATATAACTTAACGTAGCTCCAGGGTCAATTAAAATAGAAACTCGAGTGTCATTAATTTTACCTTTGACTTCTACCACTGAGGACTGGTGGTCAGCTTGTCGACCATCTATGGCTGCATTTATCTGATGTAGGCTTATGCCCACGTCTCCCACTATCGAGGCTTCTTGTAGATTATGAACAACAATTCTGTTTGCTGAAATCAAACATGGATAGTTCCTCCTTAGATGAGGCTCTCCACATTCCCAACACTTTAGTGGATCGCGGGAGTTGTCACCAAACTTCTTCATTCCCAGGTTTATCAGTTTACCGCTGCTCTACGTATTCGAATGATTGGAGTGAAACTCCTTTCTCGGAAAACTTTTTGTTGTATTCCAATAAGGAGCTGGCTGGTATCCCTTCTTCCGTTGGTTCATTCGATCTTGTTTCTTATCCTTCCAGGCTTTGGGAAACTCTACCCACTGCTTATACTGATCATAACACATTCGTTCTTTCCTGAATACCTCACTCAAGGATTTGGGGTTGTCAAACTCAAATCTGTCCTTGTAGGACTGTGGTAGACAGCTTAGAAATCGGTGAATTTTTACCTTATCCTTTCGGATGTACGGTACGAATCTTAGTAGTTCCATAAAAAATTTTATAAGGTCCTCCATCGTCATCTGCCCGAGTCATAACTCATAAAATTATTTCGTCTTCCTTTCATAATAATTTTCAAAAAGGTATTGTTTCTTGAAATACTTCTTAAAGTTAGACCATTCCAACTATTTCTCCTTCAGGCCCTTGGCCAATTTCAGATCTTGCCACCATATACTGGCCTTCCCTTTCATATTGTAGATGGCCATCCTAACCTTCATGTTGCTGGAATAGTTGTAGATTTGGAAGTACTTTTTGATGTCCAACAACCATTCTTCTGCTTCTTCTCGTGTCCTATATTCTCCATCAAAGATAGCAGGTTTAATCTTTTTAAATTCTCCTTCAAGGTGGTCTACTTGTTTTCTTTTTCTATCCATTATAGTTCTATCTTCAGTTGGAGGTGTTCCTTCAGATGAACTATCCCCTTTTTCTGTTTCTGGTCCTGAGTTCTTGGAGGCTCTCTTTCTGACTTCTTCGTCGTTATTATTGTCTTTTGGGATTTTCTTGGTCACTATACTGCACCGCAGGACTTCATTTATCTCTTGTTGTTCCTGCTATGCCTTCTTCAATTTTTCATTGTCATCTTTAAAAGTCTATAGTTCAACAATAAGATTCATCATTGTTTCCAACACTTCCATGGGTGAGCTTCCATCACTGTTCTTCCTTGTATCTCCACGAGGTCTTTGCTGCGGATTTTCTTCCATCCTGGTTTCTGCATTGTCCTGAGCTGCCATAATTAATCACCGAAACAGAAAAGATATTTTTGTTTGTAACCAAAATATTTATTATTTTTTATATAAAACCGATTATCTATTAAGCAACTAAAGTGGTCTTGTTCAGGCCTAGTGTTGCAAATTTTTTCTCTGATACCATCTGTAATAAACCTCAATTCCATCATAATTTTTTTTTTATTATTTTTTGTGAGAGAATTACACTCTAAGGCTATATGATAGATTTAAAACCTTAACATTTAAAACTGTGATACCCTGTGTGTTCAATTTCTCTTTCCACAGTCTAGTGTTACTCTTCCATACTCATTTAAATTATACTCGTTCTAGTAAATGGTTATAAGTTAATATTTTGTGGTAATGCGAATTGAACATGGGTCTAATACTTAGGTTTCCGGCCCATTGATTAACATCCACATTCATAATGCGTACAAGCCTAAACTTCATAACCCCGAAAACTATGGAGAGACAAGGAAGGGGTCGAAATAATTATTTACGTGTTAAACCTGTTGGTTTTACTATTGATAAAAGTGCCCCGAATTGGAGGGGTTACTTGTAATTCAAAATGTTGACTGAAAATTCAAACCCAATAACTAATAGATGGAAGCAGACCTTGAAGTGGCAGTTGATCGAATCCTTTCCTGACTTAACTGACTCCAACCACCGGTGTTAACTGAACTAGTCGAAAGGGTTTGTGAACTTGTCCTCTGAAAAATATTAAATGTGGCTTAGATGTAATGACAATCAAATTTAAATCTTTGTTCAGCCATTAATGGTAGTGGAGGTAGCGGGAGTCATCCTGTACCCTCACCCAACCTGGACACTCCACCTCACTGTTGTCACATGGTCCATCTCCTCGATGTTCCCATTACATTCAATAGGCTCGGGGTTTGTGTATTAGGTTAACTGCCATGACTCATTTTTCTCTTGGTGCAAAGTCTGCTCTGAGTTTATACTACTGCATATTACTTCTAATTCTCGACTTCACTATATGCGGGCATGGCAGCTTGGAACGTCTCTCATATTTCCCATCCGGTAAGGGTTTATCCTAGCGAAAATAATTACTTTTGTTTACTATAGGTTTTCTATGTATTTCTTGGATTCTATTCCGATATTATCCTGTTTCATGCCCATCAGTCCTTCTTTCTCCCCACCTACATTCATCGTTCCTTCATTACCAGTCCAAGATTATATTTCATCGGAAGGAAATCATATGTTTTACTGTGTTAGGGCCTTACTTTCGTCTGTGTGTCAAACCAATTATTTCAATAAAAACTGGAACCTCTATGGTAGTTATTTTTGTCCGGATTGTGAAAATAAAAGGAGGGTTCACCGATCCCTGTTTCCCCAATACTCTTCGATAACTCATAAGACTGTGTTTAAAGATGTTCGGGTTATGTTTTGTGTGGCCCCTTTCTCCTTCCGAGTGTCTTAAAAGGCATGCACATTTGGGGTTTCAACATCGTATTGACTCTGTGTTTCTTTTAATTTATTTGCAGAGTGTTAGAAAGAACATTGGTCCTGTTCTGTTGTTTCTTTAAATCACTGTAATACGGTTCTGGTATTTTAACTTTATTATGCACCCTGTTCAGTTTTCAGTACTCGTATAATGGCTCTTTATTCCAATAATGTTTCGGTCATTCATTGATTCTTACGCTAATGATGGGCCCCTTTTGATTTTGTGAGGGTTACCCATCAGGGAGACTAGGGCTCCTCTCCTCTTCCAGGTCTAGAGAATTTCGCAGCTCTTGGCGATGGTGAAGGGTGTCATCTACCCTCCACTAAAGTTAAGTATCACTTTGGCATACTCCCTTTCCCAAGGTTACTTGTTTTCTTTCATTTATTTTACTTGTTTTTCCTGTTATTCCAATCTAAGGGGTATTCTTCGCAATTCTTGTGCAAGGTTTCAACTATGCAAGGATACATGTACAAGGATCACACCCCTTCAATAGGTACTCAGGTTCCATTTTATTCCTCTCGGATAGGCTTAGACAGTTGAAGACGGAAGAATTTAGTTATGGAACCATTTCTGTAAATGGATTCGTTGTGTGTTAGTTTTCAACTGCGTTACCCCTTCTCACAGTCAAATTCAGAGGATCAGTTTTAACTTTTGTATGATTACTCAAGATCAAATATATTTCTTACTACAGTTTATATTAATAATTATTCGAAGGAAGAATACGTTATATTTCGTTCCTGTAATGGATTGTTTTCCCGACATTTATGAAATGAAAAGAATTTAAGTATGGTTTATTATTTCCATCTCTTGTAGCATGATTTCAATTCATTTGGAAATCGTAGATCTTTGGCATGACTATACGAGTGTTGATAATAAAACTCCTATGTTTTCTCTTGCAATATTTCATTATGAATCTATAGTAGTTCAGACCGATCTTTAATTCTGTACAGTTAACATAAAACCTCTAATATTTGTCTAGTTTTACTATAAATGTTTGCATAGGTTTGAAAGTCCATTATAGGAGTAAACCCTTTTTTTTAAATTCATACGACTCACGATGATATCATAACCAGTAGAGGTATTACCAGAACTTAAAGTTTCAGAAGTTGCGAGATGAATTTGATTGTTTCGGCAGAAAAAATAAATTAGATCTATCTTAGACTCGACTAAGACACAGTAATTTGTAAAATTCGTTCACTGCCAGAGTTAATTCTATTTCTATTACAGACAATAGGTGATGTTTATAAGTCCGTGCATTCGTACATGGGCCCTGCAATTGCAATGGTTCACCTTTATAGTAGTAATATAAGTGTATCTCTTTAATAGAATAGATTACTATCCCATATATACAAACATAACCCATATTAATACAATCGTACCTATAGCATATAATGAACTGTAATCACATATACATATATTTATATGAGCTGTTATGTAACGTATATACAGACTGTTCAATTCCTAGGTATTCATCTATTCTTTCAAGTTCAGATGTACGTAAGCAGTTCTGCCAAGAATACTTTTAACTTTTGATTGTAGCTTTAGACATATGAACATATATCATCCATGGGAATTATTCAATTTAACACCAACAGATGCAAATTATCAGATATCTAAAATTATTAAAAAACAAAGGAGGAGGAATTTAACATATCTGAACTAAACCCGCGGGAAGACAAAGGGAACAACCATGTTCCTCCCATTCGTAGAATAGGGTAGCCAAAACTACTTGCCCAATTCACCCCCTAGCTTGACCATGAACCCATGAGGGCGAACTTGGAAACTCCTCTTTAGAATGTCCTTCAATTCTGGTAGATCCCTCTTGCCTCAAACTCATTCAGTGTTCATAACAACAAGGAAAACAAATCAGTCTCTTTTCTCAGCATACTTGGCGGCGTCGTGCCTCCTCACATATGCTTATTTATCAATTTGCCTAGGTCTTTTTCCCTCCCTTGGGAATTTTCGCATCTTTCTAAATTCCTGATTTTCAGGGGCTACCAATGGCCAAATCACTGATTTTCCACTTGTAAAAATCAGCCTAGGGGTAGTTCCAACATGTTCCCCACTCATGGAGTCATGGTTAGCTACTTTTAACATGGTTTCTCCATTTGTCCTCCTGCAATCAATATAAAATATGTTGTTTGTATACAAGTGTCATTGTCGAATAGTTAGTTCGTTCAAATCAGATCTCTGCGCAACAGTCATAATAATTTATTACAAATAACAAATTTGAAATTCGGAATTGCCATAAATGGAAAAAAAATTCCGAATTTGATTTTACTAAAAACGGAATAAATTTCCAGCAATTTAAATTTTCAAAAATATTTTATTTTGGGGGATGTCACAACTGTTGGGGGGAATAACCCTCGAAAAAAATAAGGTCATGAGGACATAAAATGGAACATTTTTTTTAAAATAGTGGAATTGTTGTTACCTTCGACTTGGGGATCTCTGCAAAGCACTGATGCAAGGGTGGTTTTTCCGCTCCCACCCATCCCTGTTATTCCAACGATATTAACATCACTCTTCATGAGAATTTGTTTGACATTGTTGATAGGTTTATCCAAACCCTCAATCTTTTTTGGCATATCCGGGACTTGGGAGTTCAATTTGTTGGACTGTCGAGTGGCTATAGCTCCATGTATCCCATCAACGGGGGTCTGAGATAGCTGAGTCGGGCTGATTTTTTGAAGAATGAGACATTCCATTAGTTCGAATTGCTGGCCAAGATTCCTGAAAGCCAACAAAAAATGAAACACGCGGAGAACTGAAACGCGCAGACAGCTGAGGAAATCCAACAGAAAAATGAAATGCGCGGATAGTTGAGGAAAGAATGAAACGCCAGTACAGATGAGGAAATATGAACGTGGTATTTCCAAAGGTTAATCATTTAAACGTGACAATCATATAGTGTTACAATAATTTCTTAATATGATTAGGTAAATGTTAAAAAGTAAGCAGGTTAACAGACGCATTTAAAAATACAAAGAAGTTACCAAGACTAAATCACATTCATTGATTTGGAAGGACGACGAAGAATATGCCAGCATGTTCAATTTCCAACCCTAAGATTGAAATTTATGATTAAAAGACTGATTAATCCACCGATTCCAATAGGGGGGACACCTATCAGCGTAATAAAATAGTAGTGCATTGACTTTAGTAATACATTATTACATTATTGTAATGTATAAATTAAAGTAATAATACATTAATTTATTATGTAACATATTGAGCTATTATTACGTTAATAATGTATTAATACATTAATTATACATTGAATGAATGATTAATACATTATTAATATAACTCAACATTAATGATACATTAATAATGTAGTGATATATATGTAATCTATAAATTAAATTATTAATTTAAATTAGTGTATAAAGTACCATATTAAATGATTGATACATTAATAATTTAATGTATTAATTAATTTATACAATAATACATTTTTAATTTATACATTGCTAATATATTAATACAGTAATAAAGTAGTAATACATTGATCTTAATCTATTGTAACTTTATTAAAGTATTAATACATTAACACTACATTATCACATTATTATAATGTATAAATTAAAGTATTAATGCATTACTAATGTAATTTATTAATTAGTCAATACATTAATAAGTTATTAGCTAATGCATTTTTGAAGTATTGATACACTAATAAAGTAATACATTATTAAAGTAATAATATATTAATAAATACATTATTAAATTATTAATACATTAAGAAATACATTATTAAATTATTAATACATTAAATAATTAATAAAGTGATGAAGTGCTACATTAATAATACTTTAATAAAGTACTAATACAATAATAATACATTATTACATTAATGTGAAAATTAAATCTGTAATACATTAATGTATAGTGTAACATATAAAATTATTAATACACCAATAGTACGCTATAATAATAATAATACATTAATAAATGCATTTTAAAAATATTAATACCCTAATAAATACATTATTAAAGTAGTAATACATTAATACCTTAATTGAAAATGACTATGGTTGACTATGGTTGACCATGACCATGGTTTATAATGGTTTACCACAACGATGGTTAAATTTCGTAGATGTTGGTTGGATTTGGAAAGGAAAGGTTTTTTATGGTTGATTATGGTTGTCCTTCACCATGGTTGAGTGTGGTTGACCATGACCATGGTTGGCTATGGTTGGTCGGAGTTTATTATGGTTGACCATGCCCATGGCTAAACTTCATTGACCATGTGGATATGATTATAGTGGGCCATCTTGATTATGTTTAACCATAGTTTACTATGGAACTACTGCATTGCAATGTTGATCATGTTTTGTTTGACACATTGCGACATCAGGTTTTGTTCGTCACATTGCGACATAAAATTTTCTTCGTCAAATGACATCGTAAGGTTATGTTAATCAAATTACAATGATGAGTTTTTGTTTCTCACATTATGGTGTTGGAATAGGTTTGTCACAGTTTGACAGTGGGTTATGTTTGTCACATTGCGACATCGATAAATGTTCGTGTCATTGCAAAATCAGTCTATGTTTGTCACATTGGCACAGTGGGTTGTGTACATCACATTGTGGCAATGGGTTGTGTTCATCCCATTGCAACTTTTGGAAATGCCTATCACAATGCAACATCAGGATATGTGCACCACATTGCAATGTGAAGATATATTTGTTGCATTGGGATGATAGGCCCATGTTCATCACATTGCTACAATAAGGATATGTTCATCAGATTGGGATGTCCATAAATGTCTGTCACATTGCAATGTATGCATAGGTTCATTACCTTGCAAGCTTATTATGTTTGGTAGATTGCAATGTTACTATGATGGACATATTGCAACGTTTGGAAATATTTATCACATTTTGACTTCCGTATATTTTTGTCACATTACGACAACCATATATGTTTTTCACATTCTGATGTTACTATGTTTAGTCGATTGCAACGTTACTATGTTCAACAGATTGCGACATTTGGAAATGTTTCTCGCATTCTGACGTCGACATATGTGTGTCACATTAAAATTTGAAGAAATGTTTGCAATATTGTGATGATAGGGCGATGTGTGACACATTGTGATGTCTGTTTATGTTCATCTCATTGCAATGACATGCCTATGTTCATCACATTGTGACGTTAGTATGTTTGGTAGATTTAAACATTACTATGTTTATGAGATTGCGACGTTAATATGTTCATCGCATTGCAACGTTATATGTTTGTCCCTTATTGTGACATTACTATGTTTGATAGATTGCAACATTACTATGTTTGATACATTGCGACGTTAAGAAATGTTTGTCACTTTGTGATGTTAGGAAATGTTTTTCACAATGCGACGTTAGGAAATGTTTGTCACAATGTGATGTTAGGAAATGTTTGTCACAATGCGACGTTAGGAAATGTTTGTCACATTGTGATGCTAGGAACTATTTGTTTCTCACATTATGACGAAGGGATTTTGTTTCTTAGATTATGGTGTTGGAATAGGTTTGTCATAGTTCGAAAGTGGGTTATGTTCGTGACATTGCAACGTCGGGAAATGTTTCTCTCATTTCAATATTGTTTTATGTTTGTCACATCACATTGCGATGATGTGTTGTGTTCGTCCCATTGGAACATTTAGAAATTCCTATCATAATGTGACGTCATGACATGTGCACCACATTGCAATGTGAAGATATATTTATTGCGTTGTGATGATATACCTATGTTTGTTACATTGTAATGTCCATTTATGTTTGTCAAATTGTTATAAAAATTCTATGTTCATCAAATTACGATGTTCGTAAATGTTCATGAGATTTCAATGTCCCTATATGTTCATCACATTGTGATGTTACTGTGTTTGGTAGATTGCAACGTCACTATGATCGACACATTGCGACGTTTGGAAATGTGTTTCAGATTGTGACTTTCATATATGTTCGTCACATTGTGATACCCATATATGTTTGTGACATAGCATATTTACTATGTTTGATCGATTGCAACGTTACTATGTTCGACATATTGCGATATTTGCAAATGTTTGTCACATTGTGACGTCAGGATATGTCTGTCACATTTCAACGTGAGGAAATGTTTGTCATATTACAATTGGAAAAATACTCAATTTAATTATAATTGTGAATTTTATATATAAAAAAAAGGTAGTAAGAATCAATTTATCTAATTATCTATGTAGAATATCATCATTGGGGCTTCAAAATATATCCAAATGCTTATACATCAAATGCAATCAAAATACTAAGGGGAAACTCCTAATTTGAACTCTATCCATTGTAATCAAATGTAATCAAAATTCTAAGAGGACGAAATGTGGAAATTTCAAAGGATGACCTTAGTTATAGTCACAATCCATTGATAAGATGTTTGCTAAGTTAAATAAGAACATTTTATAAAGGATGTTTGTACACGTGAAAACATTTAATAGACGTGAAAAACGTGAGATGGGAAAAAAATGGCTAGTAAAAAAATGAGAGCCACAATATTGTCATTAAGAAAATTTCATCAAGGTCTTCCACCATAAACCCTAATATCATCATTGGGGCTTCAAAATATATCCAAATTCTTATACATCAAATGCAGTCTAAATTATTAGGGGAAACTCCTAAATTGAATTGTATCCATTATAATCCAATGTAATCAAAATTCTAAGGGAATGAAAGGAAATTTCAAAGGATGACCTTAGTTATAGTCATAATTCATTGATAGGATGTTTGTTAAGTTAAATAAGAACATTTTATAAAGGATGTTTGTACAGGTGAAAACATTTAATAGATGTGAAAAAGGTGAGATGAGAAAAAAATGACTAATGAAAAAATGAGAGCCACAATATTGTCATTAAGAAAATGTACCATTTCTTAGAGTTACACCCTTAAACCAGGATTATGTTCACTTGAACTAAACACATTATAATAATAAAAATTTAATCTATTTTTTTAAAATCAGTCTCATGCCACATAACAAATTGGTATATGGAACTCTTTATTGGAAGAACAAATCACCTCAAGTTTTCATACCCTATCCATTAGCCTATCCATTATTATCACTCAAACAATTAAAGTATTATTAATTCTTATGAGTGTTTGAACACATGACACTATGATCATTATGTGCTAGGGTTTAGGAAAGTAAAATGTATGTGTTTGACTTGGTATTTATGAAGTCAAAAGAAGTTTCAAATAGATTCAATTTAGTGAAACAAATTATAGTATTTTGTATTAGGTTAAAATTAGATCATTATGAGGATTCATACTAAAATAAGATTAATAAGTATCGTTGGACCCCTTTGGCGTTTCTTTGTATCTATATGATGGAGTGTCTTCCATCTTCCAAACAAGTCTAATCATTACAATTCAACGCGTTTCGAGTAGGTGATGGGTATACAGAAATCTGTTAGGATCCCACCCACAAAACATTGACCCAACAATGTCAACACGTTTCAAGTAGGTGAGGCATATCCACCCATATATAAGATTAAGTCTATATTGTCAATTACTTCTAAGCTCCCATATATTTTCTATTGTACACTTAAAATAAAATTACACATGTTACGAGACTTTTGAGAATGAAGTTTTACATTTTTGTGCATTAAAAAAAACAAAAATTCCACACAACCCACACGTTTTTGGATAAGTAAGTTTTTTTTATGGGCTTTAGTGTATGTAATTGATCAACTTTTTTAAACGCGGAAGATACAGATGGTAGTACTTGATTTCTCAACGCGGAAGATATGCATGGTTCTAGTGTATGTAATTGATCGAATTTTTTAAATAAATGAATTCACGAAATCATGACTTGTTTATTTGTTCAAAAAACCTGGCGACATAAATGAATTTTTAAACGCGGAAGATACACATACATGGTTTTAGTGTATGTAATTGATAAAATAAATAAATTGTATAGGTTTTTCTTGTACCAAATATTTTTTTATTTTCCATTAGTTAATTAGTAGGTTTCTCCTGCACTAGATAGTTTGTTCTCTGCATCAGATAGTTTGTTCTCTGCTCTTAATTATTTTTTTAAAATATGTCATAGGTATCCTTTCCCGAAAAAATCTTTAAACAAGTAATTTATATAATAAACGAAATGACGAAAAGTCCTGTGAATGGAATAATTTAAGCCTATGAATTTGTGAAGAGTTGAGAACACTTATATTTTGATTCCTGATCATGGCAATAAACTAAGAGAGTCATCAGAAGCAGCCGAATGCACAGGTTGCAGATGCCATTTTTATTAAGATTAAACTAATATAACAAATGCCAAGGCCTGAAACTTGTGTGATGACCACTTACACCCTCATCTAGTCAAAGAAAGCAATGGTTGTACTGCGCTCGATGGGGATCCCCATGCATTTCGTAACAAACTTAACCAAGCTTGAAATCTTACATTTTTAATACATTGTGTATGGAAGCGGTAAATCTCACAACTCACAACAGGCACAGCAGATTCAACAGAGGAAAGAAAAGAAGCGATGGAGAAAGTGGAAGAGGAGTTCCAGTTTCTCGGTGCCTTCGGAATCGTGAGAGAGGCCTTCAAGATCCTCTTCCACTCCTCATGCACTAAACTGCTGGGGGGTGTAACCCTCGAACAAACTAAGGTCATGAGGACATAAAATGGAACAATATTTTAAAAATAGTGGAATTGTTGTTACCTTCGACTTGGGGATCTATGCAAAGCGCTGATGCAAGGGTGGTTTTCCCGCTCCCACCCATCCTTGTTATTCCAACTGTAACATCCCGCTCTAGCACACTGAGAAAACTTATTCTTTGAAGACACTTGCTCACAAGTGATTCAAACTATTATGATATTAAAACATTTGTCCTTGATTATAATGCATTATGGTAGATGACATGATGTTTTATTGCACTCACATAGATAGGTGCTATTGACTCGATTTTACTGAGTGTGTAGGGTTTTGGACCTTGAGGATGCAGAGGCATCGATGGAACCCCTTGGACTCTGGATCGAGTCAGGGAGTGTGATATTGGGGTTTGATTGTTTTACTGTGATTTTAGTACATTTGATTAGATGATATGATGTGGACATGTTCTAACATGATTATTGATGATGCAGGCTGACGATAGCTTGCTGACCAGACTCACATATGGATTAAAGGGGCCACACACGACTACCAGAGAGGTTGAGGGAGAGGTGTGGACAACAGCCCTTCCACAGCCTATTAGCACTCTTGTCGTGGCTCGAACTATAGGTTAACAATTACCTAGTTCGAGAGGACCCACGATGTCGCGAGGGTAGACTGCAATAGTCGCTTGCGATGATTCTAAGGGGCATGCAATAAGGTGGGGGCCTTATTCCTTAGAATCCCTTAGTCTCCCAAAAGTTCACCTCGCGGAGTGTTGAATCTAGGGGTTATTGATGTCTGCCAATCAGTCAAGAGGCGAGTGGCGCCCTTGGAGCACCTAGTTCATCCTGAAGGTCACGTCGCGCAAAGGAAGAGATGAGGCGAGTGACACCCTTGGAGCACCTAGTGCGTCCTGAAGGGCACATCGTGTTGATGATGATAGAGGGAGGAACCTAGATGGCCCTACGACATTCATCTCATTAAGAAATTAAAAAAAAAAAAACAACTCCCATGATTAAGTGTCGCCCAGTCCAGAATCTAAGTTCCAAGTAAAAAAACTTCTCTAGGGGTAAAATTTTGTCTATCCTTAAGAAAATATCTTTATAAAGAAAAAATGATAAAGTTTAAAAAAAAAAAAAAAAACCACTTAAGCAATAATTGTGGACTTCATAAATTTTTGGGTAAAATGAAGAGAGTAAGAACTTAAATAAAATCTGTGGATATCAAAGGTGAAGAAAAAATTAATTATTTAACTTGTGAAAGTGTAAAAAGATATTAAATAAATAATTAAAGGAAAAGAGGGTAAATTGTGCAACTGCCATTTTGGCTCTAATAAAAAGGGGAAAGAAGGAAATATAAAATTTAGGAAACTAGGGAATGGAGGTAACATAATAAGGGAAAGAGGGGAACTTATGGTAAAAAGCGAGGTCAACTTAGTAAAGAATCTGCAATTAAGAACCTTCTAAATTGAACTAAATTAGCAACTTCATTTTAGGGAAAGTATTTAAAACCTGTAAGGGAATCTAGGGGCACCTAGGAGTAAATTTAGGAGTAACTCTAGGTGGGTGAGGGAAATGAGACAATTAATAAATTAAAGAAAATAATTATTGGAGAAAGTGGGGGATGGATGACACTTGTACGTTGGAGAATTTTTAGAAGATTTTTATTAAAACTTAAATTAAATGAGATTTAGGGAAAGTTGGAAGTTCTAAAACTCTATAAAAGAAAGGGAGGAGAATGAGGAAAGGGATCGACCGATAGCGTAACGTTACGTTATCGGATTAGTGACTTGACTGATATACTTGTGGGGAGTTGGGATTTCCCAGCTCAGATAGGAGTGGTAGCTCGGCCTTGCGAGGCGAGCTAGGAGCTAGACATACCATCTGGATAGTGTGTGGCCCCTTTGCGGCTTAGGGGGCTAAGGGGGAAGCAAAGTACCCCTAGCATTGGCTGGGAGGTACCAGTGTAGTCTTAGCGATCGACGAGTAGGAGAGGCGCGTAGCGCACGGACGTCATTCAAGGTGGGTGATAAGGCAACGGTACGCTCGTTATTTTGTAGAGAATAATGCATTAGGAACTTATGCTTGGATCTGAATGATGATTATAAATGAATTTGGCATGCTTATACTAGTATTATCTTGTTTTTCCTTCATGTTTATATCTCGCTCGACTTTTCTGCGTATTCTTTCTTGATTGCGTTTAATTACCTTGAAATTTAATTGATG
>ML790694.1:62991-76259 GCA_009831015.1 Picea engelmannii
GACCTTGCATTTCCAGCCCTGGGTCTTGCAAGTCGTCTGAAACAGTCGACATCTCTGAGCGGTGTCCTCTACCTCCTTCTCAGGTTTCAAGAGAACTTTATGTACTGTCAGTGACTTCCCACTTCCAGTGTCTTCATCCCCGCTCTCAACATCACGCCTCTGTTGCGCCTCAGCGATGTGATCTCTTCCTCTGTCCACCTTCTTCTATGGACAGTCTACGGCTTTATGACCGTCTTTACCACACGTGAAGCATGTGATAACTCCTCCTCGACCTCTTCCTCTGCCTCGGGCACGAGGAAATGTATTTGCATCAGCATATCAACCCTGCTGATCATCTTGCTGCCTCCTCGGCTCAGCAATTTGCTGTCTCTGCTGTGAGGTTCCACCTCTCTCAGCTCTACCCTGAGGCCTCTTCCAATCCTCCTTGGGATTATGTGTTCTCTCTTGAACAACAGTTTTTCCTCTAGGTTGGCTTCTGCCTCGGCCTCGCTGACCTTGCTTGTGGCTCAGCTTTTCTTTGGCCCTCAGAGCCATCTGATACGCATCCTCAACTGTGCGGATGGTTAGCATGCTCAGTTCATCCTGAATATCATACCTGAGACTATTCAGGTATCTCGCTACTTTCTCGTCATCACTTTCCCGATGACCAGCTCGAATATTGAGCCTGTAAAACTCCTCGGTGTACTCCTTCACCGTCATCAACTTCTGTCTCAGGTTCTGCATGCGCCTGAACAGTGTGATCTGGTAATCCCTCGGAATGAACTTCGCCTTCAACTTGGCGATCATCCGATCCCAGCTTTTGATCTTCTGTTTGCCTTTGGAACATCTGTCTGCCTGCAGCTCGTCCCACCATAAGGCTGCATGTCCCTTCAGCTTGGTGACAGCATGTCTCACCTTCGCGTCATCTTCAATATCCTCATAATCGAAGTAGGTGTCAAGTGCTCGGATCCAATCCATCAACTCCTCAACATTTAGACTCCCTTCATAAGTCGGGATGTCCATTTTTGTCTTCGAGCTCATCCTCGAAATAGCTCTGATCAACCTCTCGGTTGAAGCATCTTCTGCCGTGACTTCTTCCGCGTCGTGTCCAGCTTCCTCTTCAATCTCAGGATCGCTGAACTCCCCGGCGTTGGCTTCACGCCTTTGGGTAGTCTCCATATCTTCGAGTCTCGCCCTGAGATCTCGTATTTGGCGTTCCATTTCTGGGTTGCCTGCTGGATTTCCTGGCTGCCTGCCTCTTCTTCGGGCATCCCTGTCCTCACGATCAGGTGATCGCCTCTCTCTCCTGGGCGGCATTATATCTCTTCTCCCTGCTACCTAAACAAAGAGAATTCCAACTCAGCTCTGATACCACTCTGACGCAACCTGCCCTCGATAGCACGGTCGCTCCACCAAGACCTTCTCTTTCTCTACGGCCCGAAGAGTTATCAACTCTCCGACTTCCTCCGGAGTCCTTCACCCATAGCTACTTCCGGCGGCCCTCCCTTCCTTAGTTAATGAAGGATCGACTCTCACGACTTCGCGAATTCCACAACGGGGAACTGGACTCTAGGATCCCGAGACCCGATACTCTGGTCAACGTTGACCCCTCCTCGGTGTATCGGAACCTCATGCTATCGCGACTCGCGACTAGCGTTCTTATCCCTTCGAGTCCTCAACTTCCGAGACCCGAAGTACCGAGGTGCCGATGACTCGGAAACCCCGCGATCTCGCGCTCTCGCTACTTCCGAGATTAGACTTGAGGTTTTTCCGCTCCCAAAATCCGATATCCCGAAATCACCTGTCACCTCATCTCATTTGACATACCCCATGCAAGGCATTTCGGGATGTCGTGGTTTCGCATTCTCGTGACTTCGCTCTACGAGAAGCAAGAATCTTCCGTCGCGAGCTCCCGATACATCTGACCCACAAGTCAGGTCGCGATCTTAGTGATTCTTCACGACGAGTCAAGTCGTCGATTCTCTTCCTCGTGAAGAGTTTTCTCCGTTCACCACCTTTATTCTGTGAAACCTCTGCAGGGTCGACTTCGCAGCAAAGCAAAAGGGACTATCATTCCTGAGCTATGCTAACTCAGACTCTTTCAGAGAACTTTCCCGCACTCTGCGTACCCTTCAACCTTCAACCACTCTCCCAGTGATGAAGTTCCCCTGGGTCTTGTGCACTCCTGATTGCACCGGCTTCGGCCTTCTCTTCTCTGACTTGCTACTGAGACTCCACGCCCAACCTGCACTCACCTGCAAAGGCTCAAGCAACTCAACGCAACTCTGCAAAAGAGAGCAAGAGTTCAACTACTTAGCCTCCTCGACGCACTCTATGCGGAGGTATTCCACTGCACTCGATGCAGGAATCTCCTGGCCTAAGTAGAGAAACAATTGAAACTCATTCTCTCAGGTTACGAACCTGATACGCAATCACGTATGCAGCATATAACAGATAAGCATAAAAGGAAGCAAACATGCACAAGCACAATATCAATAACACGCAGAGCTCAAACACATCCATGGAATTGAATCAGGGCTTTTCCTATTAACTCAATATCTGTACATGGAAGTTCTTCACTAGCTCTCTGCTCTGCTCTCTCTTCTTCCTTCTAATGCTAATGCTTGATGAATGTTATGTTACAATGATACAAGGGAGGGTGTCTATACTCTGTTTTCCCTCTCGAAAGCTAAACTGTCTAATCTACAGTTAATTATTCTATCTACTTGCATTAAATCTAAGTAAATGCCTCAGCTACCTAAGGACGAGAGCTTATCCGCTCAAGGTCCGTTACATATATAAAGTGCGCTTCATCACATCAATATTTAATGTTTGGCGCAGTCATATTATAGTGTCCCCAAAATTTGAATGCTGTCGCTGTCCAGCTGTTCCTTTGCCTCCGCGCGCTGGCTCGTTTGATAGATGAGTGATGCTCCTGCATCAATATACGTTACTATTTTCTACATTTTCAAATTTATTCCTTATAGCAATCACTTTTATGAAGTGATTGTTGCTAGCTAACCACCAACATGTCTTGGGGAAGACCATTTATACAATATTAAATAATTAATGTATCACTTAATTATTACATTAATGTAATATATAATAAGAATGCATAAATGTTATGTCTAAATTAAAGTATTGATTTACAATAATTTACAATGTTGCCTATTAATTGATTGAAACATTAATAATGTAATGTATTAATTAATTAATATATTAATACTTTATTAATTAATACATTTCTAAAGCATTAATACACTAATATACTAAAACATTAATAATACATTAAATACAACAATATATGCATTAAATACATTAACACATTAAATACATTAATAAATAGATTACTAAAGTATCAATGTATTAAAAAAATATTGATACACTAACAAATAATAAATTAATAAAGTAGTAATATATTAACCTTAATGTATTTAATAATATACCATTACATTACTCTAATGTATAAATTAAAATATTAATGTATAAATTAAAGTACTAATGCATTAATCTATAAAGTTACATATTAAATTATTAATACATTAAATATGTAATAATACATTAAAATATAAACTGATTGATACATTAATAATATAATGTATTAATTAATTTATACATTAATGTATTATAAATGAATACATTGCTAAAGTATTACTACAGTAATAAAGTAATATATTAAAAATATCAATAAATACATTAAATCCATTAAAGAATACATTATTAAATTTTAATACATTAATAAAATATTAATATACTAATAAAGTGATACATTGATAAAGTAATAATACATTAAATCCATTAAAAAATACATTATTAAAGTTTAGTAAATTAATAAAGTATTAATATACTAATAAAGTAATACATTAATGTTAATGTATTTAGTAAGATATTATTAAAATATTAATGCATTAATAATAATATTAATCATTTATACTAATGCATTAATAATTATATCTCATTTTGAAAATATTTGTCACACTACCAACCTTCCTAACCTCTTAACAAAAGTATGGTGATCTTGGAAAGCTTATCTTAATTCTTTTACAGCACAAAAACAAAATTCTAAAGAATTGCAAGCAATCACTTACTCTCTTAGTGGGCCATCATCATCATCATCATCATCATCATCAAAATTCTAAAGAATTGCAAGCAATCACTTACCCTCTTAGTGGACCATCATCATCATCATCGTCGTCGTCATCATTGTCATCGTTAATAATGTATAATACTAATCTATACTAATGCATTCCACACCAACCCTTAACATGGATGGATTTTTTTTCCCTACAGGTTTCGAACCCGTGACTTTAACATCACATAGTTCCTTAACAGCACACTTCGTCACCGACTATCCTACACCTTGGGGACCATTAACAATACATTATTACGTGACTCTAATCTATAAATTAAAGTTTTAATACATTAATAAGTTAATCTATTAGTTAATTGCTATATTAATACATTATTCGTGTATTATTAACACATTGACGTTAATAAATTTAGTAAAATATTAATAAAATATCAATACATTAACAATACATTATTGTAATCTAATGTATAAATTAAAGTATTAATAGAGTAATAATGTAATGCATTAGTTAGTTACTACATAATATCAATACACTAATAAAGTAATACATTAATAATATATTATTAAAGTAATAATACATTATTAACATATGGTTGACTATGATCATTGTTTTTTTATGGTCATGAACAACATTAATAATAAAAAAATTAATGTAATGTATTAATTTAATTAATTAATGCATTAATAAATTTTTAATAAATACATTATTAAAACATTAATACATTAATAATACACTAATAAAGTATTAATACATTAATAAAGTATTAATACATTAATGTATAATATAACATATTAAATTATTAATCTATTTCTATTTTTCTATTTCTTTTTAAGGTCACGGTCAAGCCACACCAAATTGGTGTATGAGATCCCCTTGTTTGTGGGACAAGGGACCCCCCTCCGCCCAACGATTTGAATGGTAAAGTCTACGGAGGTATACATACCCTACCCCCTTTGGAAACACATGTTCTTAACCATTAGGTATACATTAATAACACATTATTAAAGTACTAATGTATTACTAAAAGAGTAATACCTTAATAAATACATCAATAAAGTAGTAATATATTATTAATATATTATTAAAGTAATGATACATTCATATATTAATTGACAGTGACCATGGTTTATTATGATTTACCATGACCATGGTTAACTTTAGTGGACCTTTGTTGAGTTTGGGAACTATGGTTCATCGTGGTTGTCCCTCACCATGGTTAGTTGTGGTTGACCATGACCATGGTTAAATATGGTTGATTGGGGTTTATTATGGTTGACCATGCCCATGGCTGACCTTCCTTGACCATGTTGATATAATTATGTTGGGTCAAGTTGATTATGTTTAACCATAGTTTACTATTGCACTACTACATTGCAATGTTGATCATGGTTTGTTCCTCACATTGCGACATCAAGTTTTGTTTGTCGCATTGTGACATAAGATTTTGTTCATCACATGAGATTGTAAGGTTTTGGTCATCAAATTATGATGACGGGTATTTATTTGTTACATTATGTCAATGGAAAATGTTTCTCATAGTCTCACAATGGGTTATGTTCGTCACATTGTGACATCGGGAAATGTTTGTCTCATTGCAATGTTGGTCTATGTTTCTCACATTTCCACATTGGGCTCTTTACATCACATTGCGAAAATGGGTTGTGTTCGTTCCATTGCGACATTTGTAATTTTTTGTCAAAATGTGATGTTAGGATATGTGTGTCACTTTGTAATGCGAGGACATGCTTGTCAAATTGCAACGACATGGATATATTTTCCACATTACGATGTCTATTTATGTTTCTCATATTACGATGAGAGGGCTATGTTCATGAGATTGTGATGTTTGCATATGTTTGTCACTATGCGGTGACACGACGATGTTCGTCACATTGTGACGACATGGCTATGTTCATCACATTGCGACGTTTGTATATGTTAGTCACTTTCAATGGAAAGGCTATGTTCGTCATATTGTGACGTCAATTTAAGTTCGACACAATGTGATGAGAGGGCTATGTTCATCACATTGTGAAATTTGTATATGTTCGTCACTTCGCGACGTTACTATGTTTGTGACAACAAGGCTATGTTCGACACATTATGACAATAGTGTTATGTTCATCACATTTTGAAGTCTGTTTATATTCGTCACATTGCAATGCATGTTTATATTCATCACATTGTGATGACAAGGATATATTCATCGCATTGCAACATTACTATGTTTAGTAGATTGCAAGGTTACTATGTTCGACACATTCCAACGTTTGGATGTGTTTGTCACAATGCAACATCGGGATATGTGCGTTGCATTGCAAAGTGAGGGAATGTTCATCACATTGAGACGATAGGGTGATGTATGACACATTGAGATGTCTCTTTATGTTTGACACATTGCGACATTACTATCCATATTTTGACCACATGGCTATTATCGTCACATTGTGATGTTACTATGTTCAATGGAATGCAACGTTACTATGTTTGTCAGATTGTAACGTTACTATGTTTTTCATTGTGTGATGTTACTATGTTCGAGTCATTGCAACATTACTATGTTGGTCACATTGTAACGTTCGATTTTGTTCATCATATTGCAACGACAGGGTTATGCTCAACACATCAGGACATGTGTTTATGTTCATCCCATTATGACATTACTATGTTTTCCACGACAGGGCTATGTTCATCACATTACAATGTTTGTTTATGTTTGTCACATCACAACGATAAGGCTATGTTCATCACATTGTGACATTACTATGCTTAGTAGATTGCAACATTACTATGTTCAACAGATTCCAATGTTTGGAAGTGTTTGTGATATGTCGGGATATGTATGTCACATGCAATGTGAGGAAATGTTTGTCACATTACAACGACATGGAAATTGGTAACACATTTTGGCATCTTTTTATGTTCGACACATTGCAACATTACTATCCATATTGCAACAACATGGCTATTATCATCACATTGTGACGTTACTATGTTCAACAGATTGCAACGTTACTATATTCGTTAGATTGCAACATTAAACTATACTTGTCTCTATGTGATGTTACTATGTTCAAAACATTGCAACATTACTGTAATCAACACATTGTAACATCTAGTTTTGTTCATCAGATTGCAACGTAGGGTGTGTTTGTTGCATGACAAGGTTTCTTTGTGTTCGACACATTAAGAAAAGGAAGTTTTGGCGATTTTTTTTTTTTTTAAATCTAAGTGTTTCCTTTGTGAAAAAGATAGGAATGTTGAACTGATGCGATATACTATATAGAAGGAAAGTATTATTAAGTATTATTGCATAAAATTTTTATTTATTAAATGCATTAATAAATACATTATGAATGTATTAATACATTAAAAGGTTAATAAAGTATTAATACACTAATAAAGTAATTCATTAATAAAAGAGTAATACATTGAACTTAAGTAATGTATTTCATAATACATTATTAAAGTAATAATCCATTATTTTTGTAATTTATACATTAAAGTATTAATATAGTAATACAATAATAAATTATTAAAATATTAATACATTATTACATAAATGTAATAATACATTATGTAGTAATATATTATTATTATTATTATTAAACATTGATACATTCTTTATTAAACATGATTAATAAATTAATAAGTTATAAAAAAATATTATTAATTAATGAATTAATACACTAATGATTAATATAATTATTATATTTTTTGTTTTTTTAAGTAAAAAAGAGGAGAGCATAATATATTAATTTTCTAGAAAAGAGGGGCAACCAGAAACACCATGTCTGCCAGCTGTCTCGCCGTGTAAGCGGAAACCATGACAACTGGCTATCTATGGAGTCTATGAAATAGAAAAACTAGCTTCCATATGTCTTTCCCGAAGGAAGCCAAGACAGTTGACAACTATTGGTTTGAAAAAAAAACCTTTGAGTCCGAGATTTACAAAATAATGGCTTCTAGCCATGACTAGCTTGAGGGAAACTAAGAAAAAAACTAAAACTATTGACTGTGACATTTACCCAGTGGTCTCTGCCTCATCCATGTCGCCTTCGCCATCCTTGTCCCCAGCCTTGGATATCATCACGAAAGGTTGAGCACACATTGGGCAGCATTGTCCTGGCGGTGTATTTGAGTAGGCGTTGTAAAGCAAGTCGACTTGTTGACTGACTAGACTGATGCGGTGGCTTAGGTCCTCCACCAAGCTCCTCAGATCAAAGACTAACGTAAGGTGGTCCGGGTGGAGGAGTGGAAATTGGACATGCCCTACCTCATGCATGGAAGAAAGAGGACATGGCATAGGAGCGATGCCACCCTCCTCATCCAGACTAACCCCTATCGGTTCACCTTCCAGACCAGTTGCCTCATCCTCGACTAACTCGTTCCTTCCCAGAACTTCTGTTGGAGAGATCTCTATTGCTCCTATGGTCGGTTTTGCCTCCACATCTACCATAATTTCTTCAGTGATGTAACATGGTGGGAAATCTACCGAACTTTGTTCTCCTCTTTTAGAGCCGTGATGATTCTTGGTTGCCAGTTGGGTAGTTTTCCCTGGAAAGCAGGTCGGCGGGTTCCAATTTTCTGGAATGGTGAAGAGCAGGTGTGTTGGGGGGATTTGAATGGGTTCGTCTGGGATGATTTCTTCAATATAGGCCATTGGAGGCATACTAGGCCTCCTATTTTTTTGGACGAGTTGTGTTCGTGCCATGGACAACGCCCGCTCGAAATTTCGTTGTTTGTTTCTGCGCACAGCCGAAGCATACCAGGCAGCCCCCCTACGGGGATTTCCTCATTCATGTGGCATGTACAGGTGCCAAGCAATGGCCCTGGCATTAATTAGACAGCTACAATCACACCAGGGCTCAGGGATACGCAAATTCTGTGGATTTAGCTCGAAATGAGCCCCTTCTTTTCCAAAATTGAATATATTCATGAGGAGTAATGTGACCAGACCCACCATTAAGGCAATCCGTTGAGTTCTTTGTGACTCTATTCCCTTCATGCATGCCAGAGGTCTTGGCTCATCGACCTGGCTGCTTCAGGTGCGCTCATACTTAATGGTGAGAGGATGGGATTCGATGGCCTATATTTAAGGCCCGACCGAGCGTTGTACCGTGTGTCGTCCTTATGCGAGGTAGCACCCCATCCGGGATATATAGTAATTATAAATTAATGGATTAATAAATCCATATTAAATATTAATAATCATAAATATTTTAATTTTATATATATATATATATATATATATATATATATATATATATATATATATATATATATATATATATATATAAACTAAAAAATATTACTAAGTTACTTAGTATAGTAATTGATACAAAAATAAATATTACTAAGTTACTTAGTATAGTAATTGATACAAAAATTCCCTTACTATCTTGCATGGTTGCATGAAATATTAACTATCAATTTATATTTTTTTGTTTCCCTAAATTTATCGCAATTACTTTTCATTCTCCTAAATTAATAGCATACACATGTAATTCCTATGATGAATGAGAGAAAGCCTTTGTCATGCCCTCTCCCTCCATATCCTTTCAAATGCACATGAGGATTAGCCATTGGACTTATGAATTATTATTGGCTATAATCACCCTAAAGCATTTTTCCTTATTAATTATTATTGACTACAAACACCCTAAAGCATTTTTCTCGAATCCCAAGAAACTGTGTTTTGTGGCATTATTACTTCATACAAAAATGTTACAATGACTTCAAATATTTTTGAAAAACATATACAAAATGTTATAGTACCTTCAAATTATTTGAGAACATTTTTCATCTAAAAACCCATACAACAATATGATATTAAATTTGAAACAAAAAGGTGGTTGTACCAATCCATATAAAATGAAAACATATTATTTTTTAATGTTGAGATCCAATACCCAGCTACCCATATAAAAGAAACCATTTTAGTTTTTAATGCTGAGATTCAATAAAGAATAAATAAAGTATACTTAAAGAGAAGACGAGGTTGTTCTTAAAATTTCTCTTCCTTGATGTTAAACTTTCTCTTCTTTAATGTAAAATGTAAAAATAATTTATGTTCTAAAACAACAATTCTCAATGATAAAAGTAAAAATAATTTTTAACTCTCTCTTTCTTAATGTTAAATTTTCTCGTATTTAATGTAAAAAGTAAAAATAATTTATGTTCTAAAACAACAATTCTCAATGATAAAAGTAAAAATATTTTCTAGCTCATGTCCATTCATTGTTTTTGTAAAATTTTGATTTACTCTCATCTTCAATTGTGATAAGGAAGAAAAAATGCGAGAACTCTAATTCATTAAGATGTCCTACATGCATGTCTAACCTATCTCAGGAATGCATTAGACCTAAATCAAGATTTTGTCATGAAAATGAAAGGAAAACATTATAAATTACAGTTTTCATTGTGAATATGAAAACATTTGTTAAATTACACTTTCCCTATAAATTTTGCAATAAATTGCAGTTTCACAATAAATTAAAGAAGGAGTTGTTTCTTTGAGAATGGTGTCATTCTTCAAATCTATATTCCTCCTTGGCTTCCTTGAGAATTTTTTTGGGATGAGTATGGTGTATTTGAACCTGTGGTCGCACATATGGGAGATCCCAGTGATTTGTCTCAACACTGATGGGTCTTCTATAGAAACTAGCCAAAATAGTGAAAACCCTAACCATAAATCCAAGGAAATGACAACCGTTAACCTTAAAACAAAATAACTAAAAAAATAGGTTGCAAAATAAGTGACAACTCTCAATGAAAAAAATCGTCCTCCCAAAAAATTATACCAAAGAATATAACAAACCTTTGGCTCCTGTAGAACTATTTGTGAGCGTAGAACACAGATCTATATCACAGACCTTTTTGAAAACTCCTCCACAACTAAATTTGTGGGTGCCAACTACACATCTATATAATTACACCCCTGAATGGAATTAATCGACCAAGTGAATATTGGCCACCGAATGGAATTGATATATGGTGTTCAGGCTCAATAAATATGGATAAGGTGTGAAGAGTCAGGAGTAGATAAAGCAAAAGCAGGAGATGAAATTAGACATGTGGTAAGGCAAGCCTGACTGTACCCACTAAAAAAACATAAATGCAGTAAAAAAAAATCACAGTAAACATGGTTAATCATAGTAATGAGTTAAACATGGAAATCACATGGATAGACATGTAATTTCTTAACCTGATATTCCACATGTGATGGCATTGAATTCCACGGTTTGAAACACCAACAAAAATCCTTTGAAATGCTTCACGATTAATGGAAACAATTAATTGAAACTTGACACAAATCCTTGATAATTGAAACGTCGACACTTCTTATCCAATCACCTAGAGTCACCCACCCACTCCTTGATAATTGAAAAGTCGGGGATCCTGAAACTTATTTTCCACGTGGCCACACGCAGCCACCCACTAACAATAATTTTTACTGTTATTCATACTAGCAACAACCACTTTATAAAAGTGGTTGATATACATCGATCGATGTTATTTTTCACCTTTTCAAATTAATGGCATCAATTGGCGTATATCAACCACTTTTATAAAGTGGTTTTTGCTAGTATGCAATTAATTAAATGACTTAAACGACATGTTTCGATGTCTTTTATGTTCATCAAAATGCGAAGTTACTATCCACATTGCGATGAGGTGGCTATGTTCATCACATTGTATCATCAATTTATATTCATCACATTGTGACGATACTATGTTCAACAGATTGCAACATTACTATGTTTGTCAAACTGCAATGTTCTTATGTTCGTCACTATGCAACGTTACTATGCTCGACTAATACATTACATTACTATGTTTGTCACATTGTAATGCTTGGTTTCGTTCATCAAATTGCAATATCGGGGCATGTTCATAGCATGACAATGATGGTTTCTGTTTGAGACATTTTATATAAATGATTTAATATAATATTATTTTAATGACTTGATTATTTATAATAATTTAAATGATTTAAAATATATTAATAATATAAGATCCAAAATAAATATTGCATGAATAAATATTATATATTATGACTTAATATATCTTTTGTGCTAATATAAAAGGTCTTAAACCGACTTAATAATTATTTTATAATGATTTAAATGATTTAAAATAAAATTTAAAATACATTAATAATATAATCTCCAAACTAAATATTATATATTATAACTTAATATCTCTTATGCATTAATCTTAAAAGTTGTAAAGTGACTTAAATATATTAAGCTCCAAACTATATTTAAGATACAAACTAAATATTAAATATTATGACTTAATATATGTTATGGGTAAATCTAAAATAGATGCTTATGTACACCTTAAAATTGTTGTAGAAACTCAATAAAACATGTCATATATTCATTGTCATTTGCATAAACAAAGTACAATGATTAATTACACATTAGAGAATTAGTGTCAACATCATATATTTCATTTAATATTTTGTATTGAATAAAAAATATACAAATACTTATTTTAAAGTCATTTATGAGGGTAAATGTGTTTTTATGTATGTATCTTATGTATTAATCCAAGCATATTTTTTCACTATTCTTATGTTTTTACATTCTCAGATACTTAAAATATTTATAATTAATTGTGAATTTAAAGGCGTTGTGTTTTCAAAGTTATTTTTAATTAAGAATATTATTTTCTATGAATTTGTTTTTATGAGCTCTCTGCATATGTTGTAATGGAAATAACAAAGTCTAAAAAATACTAAAAACTCTGGCTACTTTCATACCATGTAAAAAATTTAAAGAAATGTGATAAGAGCTCGATGCAATAAGGGAACCTACAAATCATAATGCATAACAACAAAATATAAATTGCAAATTCATATAATGATACAACAAGATTATTCATCAAAACTATTGAGCTCTTTTAATAAACTACACAAAAGATGAATTAGTTGAATGCAGATAATATAAACAAAATAAAAAAAATCAAGGAAATTATGTCTTCTTTATTTTCACATAAGTTAATCACGCCTTTGGAATGTGTGAGAACACAAGAAGGCTAAGTATTTCCTTCTGCAATCTTCAAGAGACCTTTACAATCGAGGCCAAAGAACTACAATTATTAAAACCTTCACGCAAAAATGGGTTCTAACTCTTTTGTGATCGATCTAAAATTAAAATTGCTCACCATAATATTTTCAACCGATTAAGA
>ML790694.1:76278-96217 GCA_009831015.1 Picea engelmannii
ATATATATATATATATATATATATATATATATATATATATATATATATATATATATATATAAACCCATGATTTCTACATGCAAAAGGCATGAGATAGGTTTTAACTATTTTCTTTGTATCTTGTGTAAAAGGTTTAAATGTATACCATAATTGTTGGACAACTCTTGGCTGTTTATGCTAATGTGAGATTGGTAATGAATGAATGGATGATTCATATCATAGGATTCTTGAGGATTTTGGTTGCAGTTTCAGTTTTTTATTGTTGTGGATAGGGTGTTTCAAGTGTGTGGCATTATAGTGCAATGTGTCTTCTCTCTTGTTGTTAACCTAATAACAAGCAGAAAGGGTAATTGTTTTTAAAGAAAATAGTATAATTCCCCTCTCTAATAATTTTTAAGAAAAGATTATAATTCCCCTATGGAACAACTTTGGCCTTAACAAGCTCCATGTTATAATGTAAAGCCAAATAATGACAAACAATAACATAGAAACCCTACCCTAAACAAACAAAAGAGACATTACACATATAGTTCCTTATCCATGCTTTTAACAAATAAACCTATAAACCTGATTCTGGTGTTTTCTTCTCTATTACCCAGACCTCCTGACAGCCACTCTCGAGACTCACCTGGAATGCCATTGCCATCTCATAGCCTTCGAAAGACTGTTAGACGATACGATTTACCTTGTTGTTTCATCACCAACAATGTTCTCATATTGAGGGAAAGATAACTATTTTCTTTGTTTCTCACCGCATTGGGGAATCTCTATTCACACTCTCAAACTTCTGCAAATATTATCAACTCTGAGAGTGGATTCCCTAGTTTCTGCAAATAATAAAAGGGCTATGAACATATTCTTCCTACAAGTATGTACAATCTCATACCTAAATGAAACTGATTCACCCTGGACTGGAGCATATTAGTGGTTTCCTGGGTAGTATAATACCAAGATATATGTTAGTATTAATGTATTCCACCTGCCATTTCATTTTAGGACAAATGTTCCTCCATTACCAGCATATGTTGTGCAGGAAAATATGAAAATCCCATAAAATATGGCACCTTTGATGCTTCATTACTAGTGTACGATGTGTAGGAAAATATGAAAAGCCCATCCAAAATAACACCTGTGATCCTCCATTACCAGCATACATTATGTAGGAAAATATGAAAAGCCCATCAAAATGACACCTGTGATCCTTCGTTGTATGGGAGAATTGGAAAAAGATGGCATAAATGAATACGTAAAGCAAAGAGAGGCCATGTAAAATGGATGTGTAAGAGGCAAATGAAATATGTAATCCATAGTTGTATATGAAGAGGTAAAATAACATGTAGTGGAGGTAAATGTTAAAATTGAAGAGGTAAATGTTAAATGAAGAGGTAAATGTTGAAATTGAAGTAATCTTGTTTCGATTTGATAAATTATGATTTTGGTGGCAATTGATAACTCAACTTAGTAATTTCTTAATCATCTTATGTAAAAGTGAAAAATTAAACATGATAAACCGACGCATTCATAAATGAAAGGGAGTTAATCCTCTCAATCTCATTCATTGATTTGAGTGTAAGGAGAAGAATATGCCAACATATTTAATTACTGACCAATAGATTAGATTTTGTAATTAAAATATTTATTAATCCATCAATTCCAATAGGGGGGACATCTATCTGAGTAATTAAAGATGCATGGATACTTGGTAAAAAAATGACGACGCCCTGTTAAAAATGAAATCACAACAAACATGTAAATTTAAATGCAGTAAAACACTTCTAAACAATCATTGTTATTCTAATCACCTTAATCACCCTTTTTAATGGCGAACATCTTTTTTCATGCAAGGAAGTTAATGCTTGAAACTACAACCTCTGATTTGTTGTGACGACTAAGAGAATTCATAGCATATGAAATCTTGTCCATTAAAAACTTATCTATGATTGAAAGTCCATTAACTCTGGTTCTTTCCAATAGGTGTACGCCTATCGGTGTAATTAAGATGAGTGACCTATTTTTATGAAATTATTTCTTGTGAACTTGAACATGAGGAGATGAGTTGTTCAAAGGCTCAATAAAAAAGTATGTTATGGTGTTCTCTTCGACATTGACTTTCCCTCACTTTGGGGGTATTCTAGTATACATATACACACAAAATAAAGTTACCCTGACCAAGCTCCATGCTAGATAATTGAAGTAACTTTTTTCAACGTTCACATTGGAATGGCAAATCCCGAAGAGGATCCATTAAAATATATAGGTATTTAGAATATTTTTCATTATAATATATTTTAACTTTTATAAGGTTTTTGGAATGCAAGTAAGATGTCAAATACATTGTTAGTTGAAAATTGAACCTATATTGCTAATGAAAAACTCACATCAACCACAACTCAATGGACAAAGGATATTCAAAAATCTTGCACATAATGCAAAGAAATGTAAAGATGCTAGAATATTTACTCATTTTAAGTGAAATTGATGAGATAAAGTACATCAAATAATGTCGACTAAATACATATCAGCTGACAAATGGTATTCAAAACTCTTCCTGCATAATGTAGTGATATTTAAAAGGTGATGGGATATTTAGCGCGGGATAAGGGGAATTGATATTGCCTCTTTTTTCTCAAAAAAATTGGCTCCAAATCTAGTACGAACTATATCAAAAGTTAATATTTCACTCTTGTGATGAAAAATTTTCCATAAAAATTTCTCCACAGAATTTATGGCCAATTTAAAAACAACCCAAGTCGTTAATTTTTTCAAAAACAATCAAAATGCATAAAATTTTGACTCGGTGAGAAAAAAGACCTCAACAAAAATAAGGCCATTTGAATGAGCCATAATTGAGACCAAATATTTACTCATTTTCATTGAATTCAATGAGACAAAGTACATCACATCATGTAGACCTTTCATCCCCTCATTTAATGGAAGGGATTGAGGTGGCCAATTTTTAAAGTGAACATACCATTTTAGATGATCAATAAAGGCTCAACGATATCATAATAAATATTGACATTCTCAATGAACACATAGAATAACTAACATATCCCCAAAGTGGGGAAAGGGAACACCAAAGAAATTTGACGGTTGATATGTTGGAAAACAAGAGTATTTTTTAGTTAGTATAATGTTATGGTATGAAATTAAGGCAAGTATATACATGTTTGAGAGAATAACTATTAAATAACATAAGAAAAAAGTGGAAGGGTGGAAACAATGATGGAAACATTTTTTTTTGGCCATCATATCTCATGAGAGAGTAGATGGAGAAATAAAGATAATAATGAGAAGTGAATGGCATGAAACCTTTTTTCCAAGTATATAGGAGAAACTAGATATTTAACATTCATGCATTTTGCAAATTGAGATATCATCATGTATTGTAGCTAGGGGGGTAATATGGGGTACCTAGAGAGGTACCCAAGGGGAATAATAATATAGATTAATATGTGTTTTTATGTATGGAGGCCACTTTTAGTAAATACGGCCTAGTGTGAACGTAATAAATATGAGAAGTCTTACTAGAAGGTTTATTCTCTTGAATGTTCTTAGGTGGTAGGTAGTATTATATATAGACGTGTAAGAAATGTATTGAGCATGGTTGATGAATATTGTATTTGGAGCATAACTCATTACGAGGTTTCCCCCTTGAAGAGACAAGCGAACATGAGTGGATCCCTTACTTAAAAGAATCAATTGTAAGGTGTTTCCCCACCATAATGGTTTTCATATTAATAAAGGAGATTTTCTATATTATTTTCTATATCTTGCATGTGATTGTATTATTCATATATGTGGTACATAGCAAGTGGTATCAGAGAACTTTCTTTAGCCAAGAAAAATGGTTTTTTTTTTTTTTTTTTTATTTGGTAGGTTTTAAAATGAACCAAANNNNAAGTCAATTAATATATATTTTTGAAGATAATATGAAGAAATTAGTTTTAAATCTGAAATGGTTGCGGAAAATAACCAATTTAAAAAAAAAAAAAACATTGTCTAAATCGGAGTCTAGAAGGTCAAAATATCGTTGACTTAAAATCAACAATTTTCACATTTTTTCCGAGGACATTCGTGTGATTTTGTAGGTGTCTATAGAAATTGGTTTGGAATTTTCCCTGACCAATTATATATCTATGTTCCTCTCACAAAATCAACCATTTTCAAAAAACAAATTGTTTGAGTAGGAGCTCCGGAAGTTAATATATCATTGATTTAAAATCAACAATTTTTTGGAAGTGTAGTTATTTGATACCACTTGTTATGTACAATAGATATAAATAATACAATCACACATAAATGAAATCTCATTTATGTACCAATTGTTTGAGAAGAATGAATAAAATCTCATTTATTAATATGAAAACCCTTAGGGTAGAAACACCTTATAATTGACACTTTTAACAAAGGGATTTTCTCTTGTTCATTGTTAAGTACCAAAGACCTGAATACAAAATACCACAATAGTACCAAAGATATCTGAATACAATCACCACACAAGGTATATGGAACATTATAGAAAACCACTACTTTATTATATCAAAACCCTTGAGGTAGGGTAACACCATACAATGGATCCTATTATGGAAGGGGTCGTCTCATGTTCACTTTTCTCTTCGAGGGGGAATCCTCCTATTGAGGTACCACTCCAAATACAATAATTCTCTTCTATATCTCATTACATTGCTTGAACCCCTTTATATAGTTCCACCAACCACCTAAGAACATTCTAGAGGAATAATCTTCTAGAAGCAGAACCTTCTAAGAAGTCCTCTTACATTTATTATATCTAACTATCATAGTGGGCCTTATTTAATACTATAGTGGAACTAGTCCACCTTACATTAAATGGCCTCTACTATTATAAATATGGTCCCTATCAACTCCCTAATACCTCTCTAGCTACCTAAAATTCCATGCCCCTTATGAAAGTGTTGTCCTCAATGCTTTTTATGAGGGTGTACAACCATTTATCAGGGTCCCATGGATAAGTGTGGACCATAGTGCTTAAGTAGACTATAGAACGAGGGTCCCATGTAGAAATGAAAGCCACCATGTTGAATTATTTGAACTGGAATTATAAACCGAGGTCTCATGTTCAAGTGCTCATGTGAAATCCACGCAGAAAAAATTGGAACCTAATAACCAACTCAAAAATGATGTTCCAAAGACCAACACCTATCATGTGGATCCAAATAAGAAGATCCATCCACATAGTGGGAAAGGGTTGTAATTGAATCTGAAAGGAATAATACCGCTATAAAATATGTAGGATGGACATTGGTAATAATAACTGGCTACTGATTTCTCACATTGATTTTCTCTACAAAAGGTGGAGTAGAGTCATCAAATAAAATATGAAAGTGGTTGTCATCCCACAAATGACAACTATCCATATACCAATCATCACAATCGGCCTCAAAATCATACCAAACATATACTTCTTGAGTATATGCATCCCTGATGTCCTCCATAAGATATCTCTCATGTGTGCTAGTCAAGGACCTTTGAATATTGTGACAATTGTCCCTGACAACTTGTAGACCCTCTTGGATATGGTGCTCAAGGGTTTCAATCTTCCATCTAATTTCCATGAGAAGTCGAATATCCATATGAAATACCACATATAATATACCAAAAGAAAGACATTAAAATTATCTATCTAATGACACTGATCTAGTGTAAATATGAGCACTTTGTGAAAAATTATGAGTTCTACAGTCTCTCCGCCGTCACAAAAACCCCTCAACATGGTTGATTTTAAATCAACGATATCTTCACTTTCGGAGATCCAATTTGGGTGATTTTTGTTTGAAATCAAATATTTTTGAAAGAGGAACTCATATATGTAATTTGTTTTAGAAAATTTAGTCTCCAGTTGATACATAAATAATAATAAAAAATTGCGCCGCGGTCTGCGAAAAAACCCCTGAAAAATTGCACATTTTAAAAAGTTCATATATTGACTTCCCAGACTCCGTTTTAGACCAAAAAAAATTAATTGGATGTTTTTCTGAGAGAAACTCAAATATACATCCTATTTCTACAAATGTTTCACATAAATATACAGAAATTGTCCAGAATGTTGCATCCCTATTTTTCTTCTCTGAAACAATCTGTAAAAATAAAATAAAAATGCCCACACTTATTTCCAAGAAAAGTGCTCTAATACCACTTGTTAAGTACCAAAGACCTGAATACAAAATACCACAATAGTATGAAAGATATCTAAATACAATCACCACACAATATATATGGAACAATATAGAAAACCACCAGTTTATTATGTCAAAACCCTTGAGGTAGGGAAACACCATACAATGGATCATATTATGGAAGGGGTCATCTCCTATTCAATTGCCTCTTAGAGGGGGCATCCTCTTATTCATCTACTTCTCCAAATACAATAATTCTCTTCTATATCTCATTACATTTCTTGAACCCCTTTATATAGTGTCACCAACCACCTAAGACCATTATAGAGGAATAACCTTCTAGAAGAAGAACCTTCTAAGAATTCCTCTTACATTTATTATATCTAACTACCATAGTGGACCTTATTTAATACCATAGTGGGCCTAGTCCACCTTACATTGAATGACCTCTACTATTATAACTATGGACCCTCTAGGCCCCCCCACTACCTCTCTAGCTACCTAACTTTCCCTTTACATTGAATGGCCACTACTATTATAACTATGGGCCCTCTCGGCCCCTCGCTACCTCTCTAGCTACCTATCAATCACTTACCTCTTCTAGGGGGAAAACTCCTAACAAACTATGCTCCAAATAAAATAATATTCAACCATTCTCAATACATTAATTACACCTAAATATATATAATACTAGACCTACCACCTAAGAACATTCTCCAGAAGTAACCTTCTAGTAAGTCTTCTCACCTTTATTAAGTTCAGACTATTATATGGGTCTTATTTACTAGAATTGTCCTCCACACATAACAATACATAACTACCTAAATACTATTGTTCCCATTGTGTACCTCTCTAGTGATACTAGACTCCCTAGGTACCCCATATTATCCCCTTAGGTACATTACATACAACTCCCTTAGGAAAGCATTGTCCTCAATTCTTGATATGAGAAAAAAAAAACATATACTAGAGTCCCATGGATAAGCGTGGACCATAATGTTGAAGTAGGATGGAAAATCGGGGTCCCATGTACAATTTCTATCCACCATGTTGAAGTAGTTCGAGCTCCACCTTAAACCTAGCTCCTATGTCCAAGAGCTCATGTGAACTCCCCACTAAAGATACCCGGACTCAATAGCCAACTGAAAATGGTGCTCCAAATGTCTACATTGATCATGTGGATCCAAGTATGTAGATCCCTCCATGTAACCCACCCAATCCCAAGATGGATACCGCCATTGCTAAAACGACCAAATAAAATTTTCTAATACCAATTATAAGTACGAAAATAACACACAACATGACATTCAAACTCATGCAACTATCATACTAATTAAAAATGTAAATTAAATTACTTTAAATGTGCATAGTAGAAACTAAGCACATATAGAAACATCCATCTACATAAATGGAAATTTAGATGCATCATTCTACTCACAGTAAGAAACATCAACCACAATAACTCAGAGTAAAATGCAAAACAACTATATTAGCATTTAACATAAATAAACATATAAAATAAGAACATCTATCTTATGAAATATGAAATCCACTATAGAATATGGACATTCTTCCCAACTGTAGACTTGTTGTTCCAGTTCTCAACAAAAAATCACCCTTGAGTTGGGGCCATGAATCCATAAGAGACAATGGTCTATAAGGCTATCTAAAGTCCCCATCTCAACAGTCAAATTCCCATAGCTAATTCGAATCCACCAACTCTCTTCCCCACAACCTGCACAACTCATCGATTCTATCCCCCTTCAATGTTCACAATACCTCAGGCCTTCCCACGCCCCTCCAGGGATTATAGTACATGTTGCACATGAAATCTCTCTTCTAGGACCTCAAGAATTCTACAGTTGCAACAAGAACTCTCACAGTAGTAAAACACTTGCTTGTTCGATAGATTCGTAACAAAATATTACTCATTTTCCTACAACTAGGCCCAACTTCCTCATATCTAATCCACAAAGGTGTTTGGAGTTCATATTCCTTTTAATTTTTGAATTCTTTTGCCCTCATTTATTCATTCCTAAGACATGATGAAAAATTCATCAATTGGACATCCTCCATATATGGATTGAGATTCAAATTATAGGGGTGTGCTAGGATGAGTTTATGTAGGTATAATTCACACAGTCTAGCTATTTCATCCATGTTATACCCATGATATGTATCTAAGAAATACTTGGGGGTATCAAGGTTGAAATTTACTAATTTAGCCAATTATTCATTTGATTTTTATAAGACTATGATTTTAGGAGCATTGTATATGTCCTAGTTGGTGGCTATTGTCTTGACTGTAGCTTCCATAATTTCTATCTGTTCATTATTTTCATACAGTTCTATTTTTTCTTTTTTCAGTTGCTACTTCACCTTCTATATTTCCACCTTCAACTTTTGGCTATATTCCACTTTTTGCATTGTCATGATCTAAAAAATTTCCTAGAGACATTCGAGTTTCTTATCCAACTCTTGAGATTCATCTTCGTTTTTGTTTTCCTTAATTTTCTTCTATCACTCTTTTCCATTTGATGACATTAACTTTGACATTCTCTAACTCTAATAAGGTTTCAAAGAGGAGATTCTCTACAAGGGTCTTTATCTTAGAGGTCCCTTCAATAGAGAGTCGTTTTTCTTCTTTTGTTGTTGCCTCCTCTTGAGGTTCCTTCCATTTTTCCTCTTATGGTACCTATGGACTAGGAGAATACTTCACCTCTTCCACTTTTGATGTAATGGTGAGTGAATTAGATAGTATTAGTATTTTCTTCTTTTGAATCCTCCTAATTATGATTGATATTCTTCTTCTAGGTTGCACCCATTCTGCACTAGTGATTTTTTAAGGGACTAGAAGAAGGGGTCTCTAGTGCAGTTAGAGCATCATCCACTTCCTTACCCTTTTCATCCACTTTATTATTTTATCTTTCTTTTGTTGTTTTGATCTTTTGGGCCTAGTGACTCTCTAAGGTTCTTCTCCCTTTTTCATCTCCTCCTCACTCATTGGTTCTTATTCCTCTTCAAATGCTTGCAGATCCATATTTATGAAATATTCCCACAAAATTGTGAGCTTTAATTGTATGAGGGCATATGAAACTATTGATTTTATGAGCCAATGATGTGACATAAACTCATTTTTTCGTTTATGTACCTTTAGGATTATTTCTTTTAATGATTGGAGGAGGAAGTAAGGGATGCTCAAGTTATTATGTGGTTCATGATTTGAAAGGTATCTGAACTAGTGTAATAGTCTGAAGTGGTAAGAATATACTACACGCATCATTCCTTCACATGCAATGTACTTGATGATTTGATCGACCACTTCTGGCCAAGGATGAGGGAGGGACTCTCTTTTAATACCATTCCTGTATTCATCAGGTTTCTCATTTGGGAGGAAGAATGAATTTTTGGTAGTAATGGATTATTGTCTCTCTTCTTTATCCCAAGGGAGGCCCATGGGAAAACCAGTTATCCTACTGATGGAGGATTGATTAATTCTAATTAATATTCCCCTCACTGTGGCCACATACTCCTGATCTTGTATATTCTGAAAGTTGAGGGAAAATTCTATAGCCACCTCATCATTATACCCTCTGAACCTTTAAAACCATCCCAACCAATTACACTTTTGAATAATTTTCAAAATTTATGGATTATTATAAACCCTAGAAGGTTTTGTTGGCACCCTCTTCTTAAACCTATCTCCCATGGTTGATGTCGATGACTTGATATTTCAAATATGACAAGTTAGTTCTTGGAAGGGAGAAAAAAATGAGAGAAGAATTGGTTATTGGTTTCCTATAGATGCCTTCTTCAGAAAATGTGATAGATCGATATTATTTAGGTACTCATGGTGGGTGGGAAATTTCAGTAAGCATTTACTTGGGAAAAAAAATGAGGGTTCTTCAACAAATTCAAGACAAAATTACCTTTCTACAACTGTTCATGTAGGTATTGTGTAAGAAAATTTCTACAAGAACTATGTTCTACAGGACTATATCAGTTGGGTTTCTACGAGATATAGTTTTTCTCACAAACCCATAAAAATCATATAAGATTTAACCATGGGTCTACAAAACATAATAATTTTGATAATGTCTGAGGAGAATTTAATACAGGTTTTAATGTTTACTTGTAACAACTTGCTTCCTGGATTTAATTTAGTAGTTGATTTCTTCTTCTTTGCTCGTCTTCCTCACCTGCAAGCCCATTTCCTACTTAGCATAGCTCGAACTCACCTAGAGCTTATGCTATCAGTTTTGAAATGGTGATTCAAATTCTTTTTACTCCAATTTATGCCTAATTTTCATATTAGATTGTTGTCTTCTTACAATTATTGATATAATGTTTTAATTACTCCTTAATTCATTCTCACAACTCTTGGAACAATCCTCCACTTAAATTAATTAACTCCACGTGCCAATTGAATCTTAGCATGAATTGTGGCCACGCCCCCCCAACTGACAAGACAGGTGAACATCCTTGTTTTCATCACCAAATTAGACTTTTATACATGTTTTGACCATATAAAATAAGGCTCATGTATATAATTTCATGAGGCTTAATGAATGTTTAGGAGGAAATATGGATGCATTATCTTTGTTACCTTTGCATGAATCTAATTTTGTGTCTGCATGTGGCTAGAGTAATGGAATATGGTCTTGTTGTTCATCATTCAGTGGTTGATTGGTTGCTTGATGATGTTCAGGTCCCTTGCTTGATATTGGTGTTGAAGAAATCCTTGTCGAGATGGGTGATGCAATTTCTTTCAGAGAGATATCTCGAATATTGTGGCTTCTAATTGTTCTACAAGATACAAAGCATCATGTAGAACTGTATCTTTTTATTGTGGAAATTTTCTAAAGGATACAAAGTATCTCGTAGAAATATGATTTTGTTGTCCCGATGGTTGTTCTGATGCAGAAATGATTGGAGAAGCTTGTGGTGTTTATGATATTAACAATTGGTTTGTTAATGTTGGTCTTGACGCTTGATTTTTTTTCCATTATTTGTAGAAATGGGAATGTAGGTTGATCATGTAGAATCCTTTAGGATGAACCTATAGAAATATGTAGGATAACCTTGTAGGTTGCTTTTATTGAATCAAAGGGTAAAATGAAAATGTTGAGTATGGAAAGTAGTATTGATGAATGAAAAAAAGGAAAGGAAAAAGGACTTATGACGATAGTTATTTATTCCTCATATTTGAGACTGCCTCCATTGGAGGTTTTCACCCACAGATCTAGCCTAGATGCCTCAGGGAGGTTTTCATCCAGGTATTTTATTCTTTTTTTTTCATATCTCATTAATTGAATGGATTGAGAGAATCTCTTCTATCAATCACATCCATATTTTAAGTCTTTACTTTTTCTATGAACTCTTCCCTTGTCATTGGTTTGCTATAAACTTTTAGCCTGAATCCGTTTACTAGCAAGGGGATTCTTTCTTAATAAATTGCTTTGATCTATACTGAATCATTATCATATAATTTTTCAATAGTGTAAGGACCTAAACATATGTTCATCAGTTTCCCTTTGAAGGTTTTGAATATTGAATCATATAAGAGGGACCAATCCCCTTCTTTGAACTTGTTATGCTTAATTTTCTTGTCATGCCAATATTTTCTCTATTGTTTCACTACTTCGATGTTAAAGAGTGCTTGCATTATGAACTCATCTAAGGAATTTAATTTACTCAATATTTCTCATTGTGATCAAGGTAAATCCATGTCTAATTAAACTATTTTTCTTAATGTATGGTATTCAAATTCAATAGGGAGCATGACTTTCTTACCATAGACTAACTCAAAGGGGGTGAGCCCAGTGGTAGTCGTCCATGTGATGTTGTATTCCTTTGTTCCTTCTATCAGTTTATTTGACCATTTTTTCTTGTTCACGCTCATTGTTTCAGTGAGGATGTTCTCCAACTATTGGTTGGTGACTTCAACCTATCCATTTGCTTGTGTATGGTGGGGTGTTGATTTCCTATGAAATAAGTTGTGTTACTTTATGATTTATACAATAAGTCTAGATGTAAAACAAGGTCCTTGGTATGTGACTATCTCTCTTGGATAACCAAACCTTGAGAATATGCATTCTTGGAGGAATGCAACTACATTTTGTTCTGTGGCATGCTTCATAGCTTTTACTTCAGCCCATTTGGTCAAATAGTCAGTGCATACCAATATGTTCCTCTTGTTCCCTGATGGAGGATCAATTGTGCCTATAAATTCCATGCCCCACTTGTCAAATGGTTCCAACGATATTTGGGGCTGCAAAGGCATCTCATTCCTCTTTGTAGAATTCACCATCCTTTGAAATTCATCACAATGTGAAATTCATTGTTGAGCATCTCTGTGTAGGGTCAGTTAGTAGTATCTAACTTGTAAGGTCTTGTAAGTTTTTCTCTTTACTACATAATTTCATCCACATGGTTCATCATGACAAGCATCCGAGATATCATGTAACTCATCTTCTCTTATGAATCTCCTCAAGACTTGCTTTGGGAAAAGTTTGAATAGATAACCAAATACCCAAGTATAGACTGATATTTTGCAAACAATCTTGCATATTTCTCTGTAGGATAAATGTTGAGGAAACTTCCCCGTTGTCAAAAAATTTGTTATGTCAGAAAACCAGGGGATTTGTGTTGATATGGAAAATAGGTTATCATATGGAAACTAATCATCAATCATGTCTTATTTAGTAGGAATAGTCAACGTGGACAAAAAATATGCAAATACATTCTACTTACCAATCTTATGAAGAATAGTTAGATCAAATTTCTATAATAATAAAAACCATCTAATCATTCTACCATTTATGTCAGGTTTTTCATCAAATATCTAATGGAAGCATGATATGTATGTACAAACAATTTATACCATGTACCATAATGTATGAATTTATTTAGATCATGAACTATTACTAATAGCTCCTTTTCATTAAAAATGTAGTTTAGTTATGCACCAATCAAATTGTTACATATGAAATATATGGTATAAGGCTTGTTATCTTCATCTTGTCCTAAGACTGCTCCTATAGATTTATCTAACGCATCAGTGTGAAAGATTCCAATTGGGACCTTGTAATACAAGAGCAATTGAGAGTTTTTATTTTATGGTTTTAAATGCTTGTTGAGTGTTTAGAGTCCAACAATAATCTACTTCCTTGGATAGCAGTGTAAACAGGTAAGAAGCTATCTTAGTGAAATCTTTGATGAACCTCCTGTAATATCTTACATGTCCAAGAAAACTTTTGATATCCTTTGGTTTCATAGTTGTAGGAAGTAGGATGATGATTTTGAATTTTTTTTTTCTACTTCAATCCCCCTATAGGATAGATGGTGTCCTAACAAAATACCTTCATTCATCATCATATTGCATTTTTCATTGCTAAGGGACAAGTTTATTTCTATACATATTTGGAGAAACTTATTCAGATTGTCTAAGGCCTCATCAAATGAATTTCCATAAGGGTTAAATCAATCCATGTAGATCACAACTTTATCATGGATGCATTCTAAAAATATATTGAGTATTTCTCTTTCGAAAGTGGGTGGGGAATTACATAGGCCGAATGGTAAGAATTTGTAGGAAAATGTACCCTATGGACAAGTAAATATTGTTTTTTATTGATATTTAGGACTGATCTAAATTTGGTTGTATCCACTAATTCCATCCAAGAATGAGAATTACTCATCCTCGACAATGACGCCAAAAAGTGATGGCCATAGGAATAGAAACAATAATATTGTTGTATCCTTGGCTTCTTACTTTACTTTGTCAACCTGGGGTTCATACAAACTTAAGAGGTGTTGTGAAATTTATATGTAGTGTGCATTGAAAATAGTATAGGTATTATATTAATCAAAGGTTGAAAGTGGTACAGGAAATTGAAATGTGAAAGAAAACTGTAAACTACTACTTTTAATGGAAAACACTTAAAATTGAAAGGACAGTTAATATAAATAGCATAGAAGGAATTTAGTCTAATGGAGGTGAAGAATACTGAATCATAAATAGAAATCTAAAAGTTGAAGATGAATTCAATCTAAGTTATCATAGAAAACAGTAATTAAGGAAGAGCTAAACTAATGCATGAATAGAACAAGCTAATTTGTCTAATCCCTTGATCAATAGAAATCCATATATTTTTTATTGTTTATTGATGTTTTCATGAAAAGAAGATTAGGATAAAATGAAATCTAGAACTAAAATGGTCCTAAAGGAATTTTCTACAGGAAATTTACAGTTTCTACATGAACTGTGAAGTTTCTACAGAAACTATGTAGTTTCTATAGGAAACTCCTACAGGAATAAAAAAAGAGGCCTAGAAAGGTAGTGTAATTCCTTAGAATATAGACTATAAATAAATGAAGTGGATATGAGGTTCTTGGCCTTGGTAGGCATCTACAAGTGCTCCAAAAGGCTATTGAACATTTCTATAGGATTCATGTTGTAACTAACCAATCAATGGTAACCTTAACATAAACTAGAGTTAATCATGCAAAACTATATTAATCTTGAAAAGAGAATGAAATGTTATTTTATCACTAATTAACATGCATGAAAGATACATAAGTTGAAGCAGGGTCCTTGATCCCTCTTGAGTGGGCCCTACCCAAGCAACACAAGAAGCCTTGAGTAAAATATAATAAATAGAATTCAAAAGCATATTTATTTCATTAACAACATGGATGCAACAAGTGAAAAAAGGCTCTAAGTATTCAAAAAAAGTATTCAGAACAAAAGTATCAATACTATATTCTAAAAATTTATATATGTCCCCCTTCTCTCCTAGGCTAGAGGTCTATATATAGGCTTGAGAGTTGGACCTCCCTTCTTAGATCGAGGAGAGAAGTGGGTAAATGAGGGATCTGAGCCAATTACATATGTATCTAGAACTACTTTTGCTCAAGAGTGGGCATTAATACACAAGGAGTGATTTGGAGGTAGGTGGGGACAATGTCCATTGATTCTTGGCTGGAAGCACTCTGAGGGAAAAAAAATCCCCTATTTTTAGGGTTTTGGTGCCCTTGACTCATGAATTTCAACCTTATTTATGCTACATACATATTTTGGCATAAGTATTAGAGGAGAAAGACATATTATACACAAAGATTCACCTCAAAATACATTTACTAACCAACATGCAAAAATATCCATGACTTACTATTAACTATGGTCAAAAACAAGTATTAAGTCGTATTGTGGAGGAAAATTGTGTTTAATATGAGCCTTTGGGATACAAAATAATTGGCCTCATCAATACCCTATAATCCCATTTGATCTAGGTATTTAGAGTAAAAATTCCTTCAAAGATACGGTATCCAAACTAAGCATAAAAAATCCACAAAACATATTTCCAACAATCTCCATATTGCAATATTTATCTTGGATATATGTAGTCTCCCCTTGTGTTGGACATAAATGACTGTACTATTTTCAACGATATCCCCCTTTTGTCATTGATGGCAACCTTAGTCAATTATGATACTCCCTCTCCACGTGTCTACAAGTTTCCTCGTGTCTGTAATTCTTTCTCTGTTTGCAAGTTCTTCCCCTTTGACATCAATGGAAAAGGGATTCTCCCCCTAAGCTTGTGTTTCTCTTTACTGATGATATGAGAGAGATATCACTTCCATACAAAATTTTTATCCTAATTTGAATTCATTGAGAACATATACATTGCTCAGGGTTTTGTTTGCATTTGCCACTAATTTTCCTTAACCCACTTCCCTTATCTCACATCCTTCAAAATGCAATGTGAGGTTGTAACCTTGATCACACATTTGACTGACACTTAGAAGATTGGGTTTCAACCATTCAACATACAAGACATTTTGTGTTTTAGTCTTTCCATTATCAAGGCTAATGATACCTTTTCCAACTATCCTTGTAGAAGCATTATCTCCAAAGGTAAAGCTACCTCATTTTTCTTCCTTTAGGGTGAGAATTTTTTTATTATCCCCTGTCATGTGCTATCAATTTACCATTAACTTGCTTTTTCATGAACATACATTGCAAGTCCAAATTCTTCCTCCTTTAGTTCTTCTTTCTTCCTTTACCACACCTTTGTGTATTCATCTCCGTGCTTGGTAAGAACATCTTCTTGCATGTTTTGTTTAGGACAATCCATTATGTTACTTCTATAGTCATGTGTTATGTGCCCATAGTTATTTCACTTATAACATTCAATATTGTAATCAACTAGGGGAGAAAATGAATTGTAGTTTCTATCAACAAACCCATGAGAACTTCTAGTTTTGTTTCTCACATAATCATTCTTTGAGGATTTTTAGGAACCTCTATTTCTATCTCTCACATTATCACTTCTTGCATACACTCTACAATATATTACTTTATGACCAAAATTATTGCAAGAAAAACAAAAACCAATAAAGAGATTTTGGTATCATGTTGTGAAAGGTATTCTTGGTGGAATGACTCTTCCGAACTCATTATTGTGAGAAGAATCATATTTATGTTGGTCATTATTTCTTTTCTTGCTACTATTTTCATTGTTGATGGAGCCTTTGAGAATACTAGAAATGATTTTAGGATTTTCTTGATTTTCCTTTTCTTATGGCTTTGTGACCTTAGTGCTTGCATTTCCTTTGGGGGTATTTTGTTTTTCATCGTAGCCAAGACATGTCTTGATGAACGTGTAATGTACCCCAAATTTACCAAAATTTGTTTTTTTATTAGGGCCATTAGTTCTCCTTTCTCTTTCACTAGGTGTTTCAAAATATTCTTTAATTGTATATGGAGAGTAATTCTTCCATTTCTACTATATTCTGGAGCTTACACTTATATTTTATTGATACAGGTTCAATGTTATGTAGACTAAAAATTACTCTCTGTAGTCGCATCGAATGATACCAAACTTATATTGCATAACCATCACAAGGAAAAAGACTATCCTCTAGTTTTTCATCATTGATAAACTTTTAGTCATGGTTATATGTTTGACTAGCTTTTGGATCTAAACTATTCAACCCTAAACAAATCACAACACCATATTTGAGTTAGCATATGATACTATATTCCATAGTAATTCTATATATACAATACCTTAAGGGCTCTGTAAGGTCGTGCTAGAGTACAATTCTATATATATATATATATATATATATATATATTATAGGAATCCTAAACATAACTCGATCATATTATAGGTGTTGGATTTGACATACAAGGCACAGATATTTCTTGTGGATTAACTGCATTATTACGTAATAATTATTAACCTAACTCCTGGAAGGCTTATAATTAAGACTCATACTATTACTACGACATGGTTAGAAATAGAATTATCGTTAAGGTAGTTAGAGGTCTCCCACCAATATCAGTCACTAGCCCAAAGTTTGTTTAACGAGCCAAAAACAACATGTGGGCAATACCATAACTAGAAGAGGCGGGCGTGACTGGAGTGTACAGTCGCGTCCCTAACTGAATGGCATCACTCTCTGCAATAAATTGACCTGATCTCTGATGAAAGGTATGACAATCAAGTTTTAAAAACCCTTCTTAAACCATTAATGGGGTCTAAGAATGTCCCTTCCTGAACAGTCATTCGACCACCGTGCCCAATCACAACCCTGCCACCTCATTGTCTTCACATGGAAAGGTACCACTATGTAACTACCTCCATAATCTTTTGTCATGGCCCGACGTAACTCATTATATCTTTTGTCATGGCATAGAGAGGGATTTTACTTTGCACGCTCTCTTTATCTGTCCTTCGGCCGGCTAGAATGGTCGACCTGGTTCTGAAATACATCAAAGGAGACGCTCGAGATAGACCTGGCTTCCTTCCGGCGCATGACATGTACCCTTATTATACTATAATGGATTTCTTTGTTGTACCTTGATTGTATTACTATGTGACTTTGCTTCCTATCGTAAGAAACGTTGTAACATTTGGTCACTAAGCAATCCAAGTGGCTTTTCTTGTCTGTTCTGGAGTTGATTTAGGAAATCATACAAAAATACAGTAATATTGATAGCATGTGCTTACAGTTTTATTTCTTTCACATTGTGGTTCTTACCTCCCTCATCAGTGTAATCTCGCTCCTTCTTGGTTTGACCTAAGGGTAAAACCTAACGAACTCTTTGGGGTCTCGAGGGCAGGAGCGGTAGTTTCCTACCTATTGGTTACACACTTACAAGACCCTATGCATTTTAGAAGCACTCATAAAACCTTCTCGATTGTCTTTCTAGGTTCATGTCTTGTGCATGGATTAAGACAAACCCTACATAGTGTGTGTTGTCACCTGGGTTTCCTCCAGTATTATTTACTGGTTAAGATTTAGTCTCCCCTTTGTGTAAATCCCATGATGGGAAGTTGTAAGGTAAAATAATTTGTTTAACTCTCTGTGGTATTTTTTATTTCTGCATTTTGTATCGCATGAGAATGTATTTACCCTTCATAAAGCGTCTTGTCGTCTAGCGACCCTCTCTCCAGGGATTCTATATTTTTCCCTCCAAAAGGTAAGTTACTGTGTTTAATCAAATTTTCAGAATGGAAATCATTATTCATATCCGAGACATGTTTTACCTTTCAGGGTTACTACACAGTAGTAGAATAATAATTTGTAAGTTCTGTTCTCTTTGCTTGTACAAAAGATGTAAGCATTCAAAGGTTTTCTTTCTCAGAATTGGGAAACAATCGTGACATAAGAACTATGCATAAGTAACATACTATAGGCCCTCGATGTAGAATTGTGTTTATGAGACTCCTCGGTCACCGGATTTGTCTAACCCTTGCCACTATTCGATCCAAAACATGTATGTTCGTGTTCCGATTTCAACATTTTATTTTTCTTTATAGTTCAAAATCGGAGTCCAAACCATTCTGGTAAAACGAGGGTACGGATTTACCTTCGATAAAACACACCCACGATCCAGGGATTTATCCTAACTCTGTGTGATTCATATTTTGAGTTCTCATTTGTGCTAGGCATTGCTTACCCTTTGTATGGTTGATTATGCTCTGTTTATTTACTTCATGTATTTCTATTATATTTTGTGGTTCAGTTACCTGTGTATCAAAGTGTTGTTATCAGTTACATAAAATAATGAAGTTACATAAAATAATGATGGGGCCCTTTATTTTTGTGCGAGGGTACCCATCAGTCATTCCTGAGTCCACTTTCCCCCTTTCAACTGTGGACGGATCATCCCTAAAACATTGGCGGGGAAATTGTTTCAACGCCATCTATAAGATAAGTATCATTCACTTACTTGATAGCTAATACTTACATTCATTCAATTATTTTAACACAATTTACTAAACCTTATCATTTCCTCCTTGTAGGATTAAATAGTTCACAAACAACGGATCAAGGAAATCACCTTGCTCAAAAAAGGTATTCAAGTTATGATTCTAGTGTTTTAGTTTAAAAGTTTAGGTTTGGTTTTCTAGTGGTACTGGGTCCTTACCCAGGGTACTCTGTTATAAAGGTTTGGACTAGGAGACTTTGGCTATACAGAGCTTTTATCATTTTATTATTAATGAACACACAGATTTTATGAAACCCAAACGAATATTGCTAAGTATTGAGTAGTCTCTGTAATATGTATTATATAACATTAAAACTTTGTTTATGGGTTTATTGTAATGTAAAAATGACTATAATTTTCTATGTCTTTGGTATAGTCTGATCAATGGAAAATTACATGAAACCTTATGTGATTCAAGAAATCAATAAAATCTTTATGTGTATGAGTACATTAGATGTTTATGCAGCTCTGTGTATCTAAACTTGAAGCAATATAT
>ML790694.1:96264-145641 GCA_009831015.1 Picea engelmannii
TCATTTCCAGAATTCCATTTGTCATTTACAACAATCCAATATTCCTTAAGTTGAATACCTATATGTATATATATCTACATACATGGTACAAGTTATGATTAACATAGCGATACTTTTGTTTTATTTAGATTGAATGCATTCCTTTATATATATATATTTATTCAGATACCTATAAAAAAACATACACAGGCACTTCCTGTAGGTCTTCACTTAAGGTTATCTGACCTATAGCAATCTTTAATAAATCTTTATGCCTTCTTATACCTAAATCCACATTCGTATTTATACCAATATATTCCCAATATCAAACAATAGATCGAACTTACATTTTCTTTACTATTTATGCTTAGATAATGTGTCCACATGAATAAGTAATTATCACAGATTCATCTCATTCCTATCAGTTTAATACACAATAAAATATTCATCAAGAGAACATGTAGAATAACATATTTGAAATCGAAGCTGGAACACAAATGGAAAAGCCAAGTTCCACCCAACCGTAGAACAGAACAACCAAACTACTTGCTCCATTCACCCCCTAGCCTGACCATGATTCCATAAGGGTGAATTCAACCGATCCTCTTTTGCTACAGTCTTCCTTTCAGATCAAAAAATCCCCTTTCCTCACACCCAAAAAATGTTCATAACAGCAACTGATATCGTTTCTCCAACATACTAAGAAGTGTCATGCCTCCTCCCATATGATGTATATCCAAAGCCTCTTGTGCCTAGGTATTCTTCCCTCTTTGGGAATTTTCGTAGCTTTACAAATCCCTGATTTTCAGGGGCTTCTAGTGGCCAAATTCCTCATTTTCCACTTGTAAAATTTAGCCCTGAGGTAACTCAAGTCTGTTCCCCACTCATGGAATCATGGTCAGTTGTTTTCAAACTGGTTGTTCCATTTGTCCTTCAAGAATTAATATACAAAAATATTTGTCTTTTACATGTGTCACAATCAAAGAGTTGGTTGGGAAAATCAAATCTTTTCCCAACAATCACAATAATTAATTACAAATAATCAAATTCCAAATTTAGAATTGCCATAAATGGCAATAATTTTCCAAATACAAATTTTCAAAAACGGAAATAAAATTCCTAAGTGCATACATACTTTAATAATTAATTATTTTGGGGGATATTACATCCTCTCCCCCTTTAGTACAACACTATCCTCAATGTTCATTCCTTTCTCGGAACGGGGTTTGATAAGATTTCTGCAAATCTTCCTCCAATTCCCAATTGGCCTCCTTAGGACTAAAGTGTTTCCATTTCACTTTTACCTAGGCGATGGCTCTGTTCCATAGTATTGTTTCTTTCCTATCTAGAATGCACAGAGGTTCCTCTTGGAACTCACCTTCTGGTTCCACCTGCACCATGTTCCAATCAATAATGTGAGTATGATCATGAACATACTTTTCTAACAAAGAAACATGAAATACATTATGAACTTTTAAATTTGTAGGAAGTGCAAGTTGATATGCCGCGTGTCCAATTCGAGCCAATATATTGAAGGGGCCACAAAACCTCGGTGCCAACTTTGAACAGTTTCCTAGCTTTAATGAAATTCTTCTTGCTTTGACTTTTAAATACACGTGGTCTCCAACTTGAAATTATTGGTGTCTTCTTTTCAGATCTGCGTAGCTTTTTTGTCTATCTTGTGCCTCTTTTAAATTACGTTGTACCTTTCTTACCGTTTTCTCCATTTCCTGGAGCATTTCTGGTCCCATCATGATTTTGTCAACTAGGTTATCCCAAATAATTAGATTTGTACACTTTTTGGCGTACAATACTTCAAAGGGGCTCATCTTAGCCAATGTATATTAACTATTATTGTACACAAATTCCACTAAGTGCAGGTATTCCTACCACTTAGTTGGTTTTGTCCTTACGTACATTCGTAACATTTCTTCCACAATCTAGTTCATTTAAGTTTGCCCATCTGTTTGTGGATGGTAGCTTGTGCTGAAATTCAAGTTAGTATTCAACCCTGCAAACAATTCTTTCCAAAACATTGATGTAAATTTGACATGTCTATCCAAAATCACCATTTTAGGAATACCATGCAATCTAAAAAATTTCTTCATAAATATTTCAACGATGTTAATAGATTTATAAGTAGATTTCATGGGAATAAAATGTGTAGATTTACTAAGTTTATCAATCAATACCATAATCGAATCACTCTGCATTTGATTTTTAGGCAAACCTGTGATAAAGTCCATTGAGATAGTCTCCCACTTCCATTCTGGTATAGGTAGAGGTTGTAACAAGTCGGCTGGGCGTTGGTGTTCAGCCTTCACCGCTTGACAATATAGGCACTTTGATAAGTATTTTGTTGTCTCACCTTTCATGTTAGGCCAATAAAACAACTTCCTCAATGTTATTACCATTTTCTTGTATCCCAGATGACCATAATATGGCTTCTTGTGTACTTCATCCAAAATTGTTAGCTTTAATTCAGCAGAATCTAGTATGTACAACCTGCTTTTGAATCTTAGTAGTCCATTTATGTCCAAAATCAAATCTGTTTTGTCTAAAGTTTATGCAATATGTTGTAAATATGCCACTGTTTTGATGTATTTTCCATCATTACTACTTGCATATTTTATCCTTGGTTCAAGGTCGCTTTATGCCCTTCTAATACTTATTTCAAACAGCCCATGAATTCTTCTACTTAAGGCATCTACCACTTTGTTTTCCTTACCCTTGATGTATCTTACTTCGAAATTGAATTCGCTCAAGAAGGCCAATCATCTTGCTTGCCTTGTGTTAAGATTTGGTTGACTGAATAAGAATTTCACACCACTTTTGTCTGTTAGAAACATAAATTTTCTACCCATTATATAGTGTCGCCACATTTTTAGCGCATGAATTACCATTGCTAATTCCAAGTCGTGTGTGACGTAGTTTCGTTCATGCTCTTTTAGTTTTCATGACTCGTAACAAATAACGTGCCCTTATTGAGTTAGGACACCTCCCAAACCTTCTTTGCTCTCATCCATGCAGACTATAAAGTCTTTATCATGGTCTACTACCCTTAAAATAGGTGTGGTTGTTAATAGTTCTTTTAACTTATTAAAATTGTTTTGACATTTCTACGACCAAATAAACTTGGTCCCCTTTTTCTATAGAGATGTGATTGGGTATGAAATCTTGGAGAATCCCTCGATAAATCTGCAGTAGTAACCGATAATTCCCATGAATGACCGGATGTGCACCACATCCTTAGGCATAGGCCATTCCATGATAGATCTTATATTTTATGGGTCAACTGCAATACCTTCTTCATATATTACATGTCCTAGGTATTGTATTCTCTTTTGTTAGAAGTCACATTTGTCAATTTTTTTGAGTTTTCTTAGGGTCTGCAATACTATCTTTAGATGTTCTTTATGTTCTTCTTCCATTTTCGAATACAATAGAATGTCGTCAATAAATACCAACACAAACTTATCCAAATATTGACTGAAAATTCTATTCATTAAACACATAAATGTTTATAGTGCGTTAGTGAGACCAAACAGAATAACAACAAAATCATAATGTCCATATCTCATTCTAAACATTGTTTTACTTATGTCTTCATCCTTTATTCTAACCTGGTGATAACCAGATCTTAAATCTAACTTAGAAAAAATATTTTCCCCTCCTACTTGGTCAAACAGATCATTGATTCTGGGTAGGGGATACTTGTTCTTAACATTCATTTTGTTTAACTGTCGATAGTCAATACATAATCTTAAAGTCCCATCTTTCTTTTTAACAAAACGGATTGGTGCTCCCCAAGGTGAAACACTTGGTATGATGTATTCCTTGTCCAATAGTTCTTGTAGCTCAATCTTTAATTTTGTCAATTCAGGTAAACTCATCCTATAGGGTGCCTTAGATATCGGAACTGATCTAGGTAGCAGATCGATAGAGAAATATATCTCTCTTCTTGGGGGCAGTTCTGGTATTTCATCTACAAATAAATCTATAAATTCATGTAAGACGGTAAAATATTCTAGGTTGGGTTTATCTTCTTTTTCTAATAGATTTGTCACTTGAATAGCATAAATCTGACACCCTTTATTCATGCATTTCCTAAACTGTATTGTTGAAATCTGCCTAACTGAGACTGGTTTTCTTATGCCTTGTATTGTCCTAACTATGTTGTTTTCATTTATGTAAATAAGTGTTTTTTCATAACAATCCAACATTACTTTATTCTTCTCTAATCAGTCCCATTCCAATAATTATATCATACGACCCTAACGGTAAAATATTCATATTTAACTTTGTATTTTGACCATCTAAACTGAGTTCACAATCAGTAATGAAATCTGTTACTTTCCTTTTTTTCCCTGTTTCTAGTTGTACTAACCAAGATTTAGTATGCTTAACTTTCTTAAGCTTGTTTGAATCAACTACACCAAGAGTAACATAACTCAGAGTAGCTCGTGGATCAATTAAAATAGAAATACAATTATTATTAACTTTACCTTCAACTTCCACTATAGTGGATTGGTGATCCACTTGTTGACCATCCACAACTGCATTGATCCTATGTACGCTTATGCCCACATATCCTATTGTAGAGGCCTCTTGCAGGTTTTGAAATGTGGTCCTTGCTGCAGAAGTTAAACATGGACAGTTCCTCCTTAAGTGAGGTTCTCCACACTCCCACCATTTTAATGATTCCATGGGGCTGTCCCCAAACTTCTTGGTTCCCAAATTAATTGGTCTACCTCTCCCTTAGTTGTTCTATTTATTGGAATGAAAATATTTCCTTTGGAAATTATTTGTTGCATTCTGGAAAGGGGTTGGTTGGAATCTCTTCTTCTGCTGATTCATTTTATCATGTTTCTTATCTTTCCAAGCCTTGGGAAGTTTAGAACATTGTTTGTACTGGTCATAGCACATCGAGGCCTTTCTAAAAAATCCGCTTAAGGTTTTGGGGTTGTCGAATTCAATTATTTCCTTATAGGACTGAGGTAAGCAGCTTAGGAACCATTGGATTTTTACTTTGTCTTCCTTGATATATGGCACAAATCTTAATAATTCAAGAAATTTGTTTATGACATCATCCATGGTCATCTAACCAAGTCTTAGCTCATAAAATTCTTTGGTCTTTCTCTCATAATAACTTTCTGATAAATATGGTTTCTTTAAGTATTTCTTGAAATATGACCATTCCATCTATTTTTCCTTTAAGCCCTTGGCCAACTTCAGGTCCTACCACCATATACTTGCCTTTCCTTTCAGGTTATAACTGGCCATTCTGACCTTCATGTTGCTGGAATAATTATAAATATGTAAATACTTTTTTATGTCTAGTAACCATGCTTCAATCTCCTCCCCTATCCTGGATTCTCCATCAAAGGTGGACGATTTGATTTTCTTAAATTCACCCTCCAGGTGCTCCACCTGTTTCCTCTTCCTTCCCGTGGTTGTTTTATTTTTTGTTGTTGGTGTGCCTTCGGAAGAACTGTTCTCCTTTTCTACTTTAGGACCAGGATTTTTGGAGGCTCTTTTGCTGACCTCTTCTTCATTTTCATTCTCTTTTGGGCTCTTCTTTATTACTATGCTATGCAACAATACTTCATTTATATCCTGCTGGTCTTCATGTGCTTTTTTCAGTTTCTCATTATTTGCCTTGAAAACTTGCAGTTACACGATAAGGTTCCTCATTGTTTCCATAACCTGGGTAGTTGAACTTCCTTCATTATTCTTCCTAGGATATTTAGGAGGTCCTTGCTTTGGATTCTCTTCAAGTCTGATCTCCTCTTCATTTCGTGTTGCCATTATCACAATAGAACAAAAAATTTATGTTTGTAACAATAAGTATTTTTGTTAGTCTTTCTTTAAACAAGATAAAATGTACTAAACAAAAAATTGGCCCTTCTTTGACGCCCAAGTGTTGTAACCTTCAGCTCTGATACCATATGTAATGTACCCCAAATTTGCCAAATATTTTTTTTTTATTAGGGTCATTAATTATCCTTTCGCTTTCACTAGGTGTTTCAAAATATTCTTTAATTGTATATGTAGAGTAATTCTGCCATTTCTACTATATTCTAGAGCTTAAACTTATCTTTTCTTGATACAGGTGCAATGTTATGTAGACTAACAATTACTCTCAGTAGTCGCATCGAATGATACCACACCTATATTTCATAACCATCACAAGGAAAAAGACTATCCTTAGTCTATTCATTACTATACTAGTGCACTTATTCACTATGCATTATCCTATAGTTTTTCATCGTTGATAAAATTTTAATCATGGTTATATGTATGAATAGTTTTTGGATCTAAACTATTCAACCCTAAACAAGTCACAACACCATATTTGAGTTCGCATACGATACTATATGCCATAGTAATTCTATATATACAATACCATAAGGGCTCTCTAAGGTCGCGCTAGAGTACACTTATATATATATGCCATAGTAATTCTATATATACAATACCATAAGGGCTCTATAAGGTCGCACTAGAGTACACTTATATATATATATATATATGAATCCTAAACATAACTCAATCATACTATAGGTGTTGGATTTGACATACAAGGTGCAGATCTTACTTGTGGATTAATTGCATTATTACATTATAATTATTAACCTAACTCCTGGAAGGCGTATAATTAAGACTCATACTGTTACTACGAAATCGTTAGCAATAGAATTATCATTAAGGTCGTTACAGGTCTCCCAACGATATCAGTCACTAGCCTGGAGTTTGTTTAACAAGGCAGAAACAACATGTGGGCAATACCATAACTTGAAGAGGCGGGCATTATTGGAGTGCACAGTTGCATCCCTAACTCACTGGCATCACTCTCCACAATAAATTGACTTGATGTCTGATGAAAGGTATGACAATTGAGTTTTAAAAACCCTTCTTAAACCATTAATGGGGTCTGCGAATGTGCCTTCCTGAATAACCATTCAACCACCAGGCCTAATCACAACCCTGCCACCTCATTATATTCACATGGCAAGGTACCGCTGTGCAACTACCTCTGTAATCTTCTGTAGAGGCCTGAGGTAACTCATTGTATCAGTTTACCCTAGGCACAGAGATGGTTTTTACTCTGCACTTTCTTTCTCTGTTGTTCGATTAGCTAGAATGGTCGACCTCGTTCTAAAATACAATGAAAGAGAGGCTCGAGACAGAACCGACTTCCTTTCGGTGCATGACAGGTAACCTTATCATACGATAATGGATTTCGTTGTTGTACCGTGATTGTCTTACTATGTGACTTTGCTTCCTATCGTAAGAAACGCTGTAATATTTGGTCACTAAGTAATCTTACTGGTTTTTCTTGTCTTTTCTGGAGTTGATTGAGGGACTCATACAAAAATAAAGTAATATTAATAACATGCACTTACAGTTTTCTTTATTTCACACTCTGGTTCTTACCTCCCTCATTAGTGTAAGCTCTCTCCTTCTTGGTTCGACCTAAGGGTAAAACCTGGCAATCTCTTTGGGGTCTTGAGTGCACGAGCAGTAGTTTCCTACCTACTGGTTACACAGTTACAAGACCTTATGTGTTTTAGAATCACTCGAAAAACCTTCCGATTGTCTTTTTAGGTTCGTGTCTTGTGCATGGATTAAGACAAACCCTACATAGTGCGTGTTGTCACCTGGATTTCCTCCAGTATTATTTATTGGTTAAGATTTACTCTCCCCTTTGTGTAAATCCCATGATGGGAAGTTGTAAGGTAAAATTTTTTGTTGAACTCTCTGTGGTATTTTTGACTTCTACATTTTGTATCGCGTGAACATGTATTTAACCTTCATAAACCATCATGTCATCTAGTGACCCTCTCTCCACGGATTCTGTATTTTTCCCTCCAAAAGGTAAGTTACTGTGTTTAATTAAATTTTTAGAATGGAAATCATTGTTCATATCTCGGACATATTTCACCTTTCAGGGTTACTACACAAAAGTAGAATAATAATTTGTAAGTTATGTTCTCTATGATTGTACAAAAGATGTAAGCATTCAAAGGTTTTATTTCTCGGCATTGGGAAAAAATCGTGACCTACGGTCTGTGCATAAGTAACATACTATATGTCGTCAATGTAGAATTATGTTTATGAGACTCCTCGGTCACAAGATTTGTCTAACCCTTCCCACTATCTAATTTAGAACCTGTATGTTCTTATTTCGATTTCAACATTTTATTTTTCTTTGTAGTTCAAAATCAGAGTCCAAACCATTCTGGTAAAATGAGGGTACAAATTTACCTTCGTAAAAACACACCTACGATCCAGGGATTTATCCTAACTCTGTGTGATTCATATTTTCAGTTCTCATTTGTGTTAGGCATTACTTACCCTTTCTATGGTTGATTATTCTCTATTTATTTACTTCATGTATTTCCGTTACATTTCTTGGTTTAGTTATTTGTGTATTAAAGTATTGTGGTCAATTACATAAACTAATTATGGGGACCTTTCTTTTTGTGCGAGGGTACCCATCAGTGATTCCTGGGTCCACTTTCCCCCTTTCGACTGTGGATGGATCGTCTCTGAAACATTGGTGGGGAAAATGTTTCAACTCCAGCTATAAGCCAAGTATCATTCACTTACTTGATAGCTAATTATTACTTTCATTCGATTATTTTAACACAGTTTACTAAGCCTTGTCTTTTCCTCCTTGCAGGATTAAAAAGTTCGCAGACAACGGATCAAGGAAATAATCTTGCTCAAAAAAGATATTCTAGTTTTGATTCTAGTGTTTTAGTTTAAAAGTTTAGGTTTCGTTTTCTAGTGGTACCGGGTCCTTACCCAGGGTACTCTGTTGTAAAGGTTTGGACCTATACAGATCATTTATCATTTTAGTATTAATGAACACACATATTTTATGAAACCCAAACGAATACTGTTAAGTATTGAGTAGTCTCTGAAATATGTATTATATAAAATTAAAACTTTGTTTATGGGTTTACTGTAATGTAAAAAGGACCGTAATTTTCTATATCTTTGGTATAGTCTGATCAATGGAAAATTACTTGAAATCTCATGTGATTCAAGAAATCGATAAAATATTTATGTGTATGAGTACATTAGATGTTTATGCAGCTTTGTTTATCTAAACATGCAGCGATATATATATCTTGTATTCATTTCCAGAATTTCGTTTGGCATTTACGACAATCCAATATTCCTTACGTTGAATACCTATATATATATATATATATATATATATATATATATATATATATATATATATATATATACATACATGGTACATGTTCTAATTAACATAGCGATACTTCTATTTTATTTAGATTGAATGCATTCATTTATATATATATTTATTTAGATACCTGGAAAAAAACATACGCAAGAAGTTCTTGTAGGTCTGCACTTAAGGTTATCCGACCTATAGAAATGTTTAAAATAAATCTTTATGCCTACTTATACCTAAATCCACATTTTTATTTATACCAATATATTCCCAATATCAAACAACAGATCAAACTTACATTTTCTTTACTATTTCTGTTCAGAGAACGTATCCACATGAATAAGTAATTATCATAGATTCATCTCATTCCTATCAGTTTAATACATAATAAAATATTCATTAAGAGAATAGGAAGAATAACATATTTGAAATCAAAGCTGGAACACAAATGGAATAGCCATGTTCCACCCAACCATAGAACAAAACATCCAAACTACTTGCTCCGTTCACCCCCTAGCCTGACCATGAGTCCATAAGGGAAAATTCCAATGATCCTCTTTCTCTACAGTCCTCCTTTCAGATCAAAACATCCCCTTGCCTCACACCCAAACAATGTTCATAACAGGAAGTGATATACTTTCTCCAACATACTAAGTTGTGTCTTGCCTCCTCCCATATGTTGTATATCTAAAGCCTCTTGTGCCTAGGTCTTTTTCCCTCTTTGGGAATTATCGCAGATTTACAAATCACTGATTTTCAGGGGCTGCTAGTGGCCAAATTCCTTATTTGCCACTTGTAAAATTCATCTGTGAGGTAACTCAAGTCTTTTCCCCACTCATGGAATCGTGGTCAGTTGTTTTCAACCTGGCTGTTCCATTTGTCCTTCAACAATTAATATATAAAAAGATTTTTCTTTTACATGTGTGAGAGTCGAAGAGTTGGTTGGGAAAATTAAATCTTTTCCCAACTGTTACAATAATTGATTACAAATAATCAAATTCCAAATTCGGAATTTCCATAAATGGCAATAATTTTCCAAATACGAATTTTCCAAAAATGGAAATAAAATTCCTAAGTGCATACATACTTTAATAATTAATTATTTTGGGGGATATTACAGAATGGGACCTTTGGAAACTCAGATTATTCTGTAACATTTCGGTACTCTTTCTGAACTTCAATATTCTATTCAATTGATCAATTGTTTTCTATAGTTCCTTTCTTAAGGAAATGATTCCATTCTCTAGATTCTTGTATTTTTCTTCCTTTTATTTTAGCTGGCTTCTCACCACTTCTTCTATTATTTTTTCCTCTTCTACTTGAGTCTTCAGAATAATAACTATTTTTTTTCATCACAATCATGATCCTTCTTTTCATATTTCTGCAATTGTTCTTTCTTCTTTTTTTTCTTTCCCCCGAGTCTTTATATTTCTTCTAAATCACTAACGAGTTCTTCTTCAAGATTCACTTCCCCATCAATGTCTTCTTTTGAATCTTATTTTTCTTTCTAATTGTCTTCATTTTCTTTATCATTAGACTTTGTATCCATGGCTATGAAGAGCAATTATTATTTGTCAACATTAGAAATATATCCATCACTTTCTTCAGATGAGCTACTGTCCTCTCTAGAGTAAAAACTCTTCTTCTTAGTATATTTTCCTCTTATGTGTCTATAAGGTTTGATTATATTATTATATTATTATGTTCTTCTTTAACATTATTTTTCCTCAGCATCTCTGTCTTCCATTTTTTCATATGGACATTTAGTAGCAAAATGTCCTACTCTACCACAATTAAAACATATGAAGGGTAACTTACCTTTGTATTTGTCATATATTCTTTTTAGATTTCTCACAAATTGTGCTTCTTCTGTATCTGATTCATGGCTGAAACAATCACATAATTTGTGTCATTTTGTCTTCCTTGATGCTTTGAAAGTTGCTTCCTCCTGTGCTAGTTTTTTTTTTTTTTGTCCTCATCTCATATGAAGTGAGAATTCCATGCAACTCATCCTTTTTTAGTTTCTCTAGATCCTTCATTTCTTCAATGGAAGAGACCTTGGAATCAAATCTTAAGGGGAGAGACCTTAACAACTTTTGCACAATAATTGGTTCATCAACCTTCTCACCAAGTCCTTCGATGATGTTGACAATTTCATCCACTCAAAGGAAATAGGCTGCAACATTTTCTTCATATTCCATTTTCAGACTCTCAAATTTTCTTCTACGCGTTTGGAGATTTTCCTTCTTCACCTTATCATCACCTTCATAGATTTTTTGAATCTTGTCCCAAATATATTTTTTCGATTCACAATGAATCACCTTGACAAATTATGATTATGATAAACCACACAAGATAAAATTCATGAATTTTTCATTATGTTCACTACCCTTATTCCCAGTGTTATCTATTGGTGGAGTTTTGGGGGTTGTATACCCATTAATGATTGATTTCAAAATATCAAACCCAAGATCCATTAGATAATTCTACATCCTTATACTCCATACTGCATAATTTTTTCTGTCAAACAATGGATCCCTGTTTGTGTATAAATGTTCTTGACTAGCCATGTTTCCTCCCAAGATCTACCTTTCATTGGTTAGATTGTTTCTTAAGGAGCCTCGATATGATACCAATTTTTGAACTTATGCTTATAATGTGAGGGGCGGAATGAATCAATATAATATAATTTTTAATTTAATTGAGCATTCATCAACATTCATTAACTTTAAAATAGTAAATGAATGTAAACTCAAATCATGGTACATAGAGTTTAAATTGTAAACCATTGCAGCAGAAAACCACAAAAACTTATCTTTATAAATGTCTGTAGGCACCAACCTACTGTTACAACGATTGTAGGGATCAACCTACTGTTACAAATATTTTAGGCACCAACCTACTAGAGACACCAATCTCCTTTTTTTATCACCAAATCAACAAGATGTTATGTAGGAACAAACCTACTAGGGACACTAATCTCTTCATTTGAGCAACAACTCAACAAGATATTGTGGAGGCACCAACGAATTGGAGATGCCAATCTCCTCAACTAAGCACTAAATTAGTAAGACCTGTATAAAAACCAACCTAAGATATCCATACACATAGTACTTCTAACTTCACATACATGCTTCATACTTCATGAATTTCATATCATCATCATCACCTTAACATTCATGCTTCAACACCTCTCTTTTCTTCCTACCCTAGACACAGATTCAAACCTTAGTCATCTTTAGCCTTCATGTCCTAGAAAACCTCATAGCATCATTCCCATAATGTGATCCCAGGTTGAGCACCATAACCTCAAAATAACTCACTTTGCAACATCATAGACCTTATTTCTTCATAGTGCACCCTTAAAACTCTTAGAAAACTCCTCTTACACCTTTAAATATAAAAAAGACTCCCTAGCTCCTCTTGTGCACCTTAGATCTCTTCTTCGCACGCCATACTTGATATTCTTTCTTGGATGCTCTTCAAATGCGCACATCTATCCTATATTTATAGTGTTTATGTGCTCACTTTTAGGGTCGAGCTCTAAAGATTGGCTAGGTTGACCTAAACTTTTTAGCTGGGTTGTTCGACATAAAAATTCATATCTCCTTGTTCCTAAGACGTTAGAGGGAGTGCCATATACTGTTGGAAAGGTCTCAGAATAATATTTCCAACCATATAACATATGCTCCCATTTGAGATAGCTATTTAGAGTAACAATGCATTCAAATATAGGGTATCCAAACTAAGCATCAAAAATCCAAAAACAAAATTTCCAACAATCTCCATATTGCAATCTTTATCTTGGACATATGTATTCTCCCCCTGTCCTTGACATCAATGACAATAGTATTTCTGACACTATCACCTACAAATCCTATGAACCACTCCCATGTCTAGACTGTTCCAACAGTGGGAGAAGTTGAAAATCCTAGAAATCTTAAGATTAGTCGGTCTGTTTCCAAAATGAGATCCTAAAATCCATCCCTATATAATATTTTCACTTCATTGCATAAACATGCTTCCAAAATTCCAACAAATAGTTTGACAAAACTTTAGTACTAATTCCAGCATATGATTCAAGCTAGACAAGATACGATTATAAAAAGTTGGAGGATTCTTGCAATTACACTATAAATCACAAACAATTCCAACATACGATTCACGTCTCTCCGTGGAAATTACAAATTTGATCCAACTATTTGAGGAAAAAAATTGGCTCACTTACACCATAGAGCTTCATTAACCCTAAATTAAACCATGTTTCAGTAAAATCATAGCCAAACAATTAAGTTTGCAAATATTAAAACTTCCCTAACAAGTTGTGCGAATCCAATAGAAAATTGAACTGTTCCCCTGAAAAATAACAAATTGAAGTGGAATTTTTAACAAACCTGTACCTATCAGTTGATATAATCATTGGACACTCGGCACGCCTAGCTGCACGTTAAAGTCGTCCAAATCAAGATCTCCCCATATAAATTTTCTTAGAAACCTCTTTAAGAATTACACACATGCTTGGTTGTCCAATATCGAATCATGGTTATGTTCCTAAGCATTTGACGACCAATCACTTGTATACGTGGTTGTGTGCTCCACTAATGCTTGGTCTAGATTTTGTCCGTGTTTGAACCAATAGTATGAAGATGAAGAAGAAACTTGGAAGCACTCCCCTATAGAGTTGTAGTAGTTTGGAGTCCATGAAGAAAAAGGCACGTGGAAAGAGAGGATTCGTCAATTACTGAAAAACAAATGACAATTTCGTATAGACATTGAACATATGACGAAGGCCTCTAAAGGAAGCTCACCTTAAAATAAGACATTTAGCCTAATTAATACCATATATTTAGGGATATAATTAATATATTTGGAATATACATAATTATATTCAAACCCTATGACATTTATTCAACATTGTCCTTTGATTTAGTGTAATTACACCAAGAGGCATAAACCTATTTGAAATGGGCACATTTAATGATCTTTTAATTATAAATATTAATCTTATGGCTAACAATTGAGGATGTTGGCATATTCTTGGTCGTACTCTCAAATCAATGAATGAGATTTCATGTTGATAACTTGTATTTTAGAATGCTTACTTTTCCTTATTTACTTTTTCACATTTACTTAATTTGATTAATAATTTACTACCCTAACCAGTGATTTCCACGTTTAACTAATTAACCAGGATTAATATGTACATAGAATACCCATTGTCACGTTGCAGTGTTTAATATCGTGTCAAGTATCTTGTTATATTGCCGCTGGTACTTCATTTTGGCCACGTCTTCTTTCTTTATGGAAGTGAAGCGGCTTTAGTGGATTGTCGTATTGTCGCAGGTTTTTCATTTTGGCCACATCTTCTTTACAGATGTGAAGGGGATGGATGTGAAGCGACCCAGTGATGGATGCCAAATTTGGTCCGCGTCTAATGGATGCCACAAATTTTGTCTTTCAATTAATTTACCAATGGTCGTGGACTATTTGTTAGGGTTATTTAATTACCACTGGCTAGGGTTATTTAATTACCACTGGCTCTTTTCATGGTACAATGTTCCTTCAGATCTTCTTATGCGATGGTCTCTTTTATCCTTTGTAAAGAATCCGAGCTGAATAAAAATGACGTGAATTCTAGATCCTTGGCTTTCACAGTGGGTAACACCTGCTTACCCTAACAAATAGTCTGTTGCTTCCCACTGCTAAATCCTAGGATCTAGAACGCACTTCCTTTTTATTCATATCGGATGCTTTACAAAGGATAAAAGAGCCCATCACAAATATCTGAAGGATCATTCTACCACATTCAAAGTCTCAATAACGTTGGCGTAGCGAGAGAGAATAATGGATTAGGGAATTCCTTTTAATAACGTCGTCAGGTTTATCATTGAGGTGGACATGAGGAGGGCGTTCACTCGCCAACTTGCAGAGGGATACTATGACAATGGTTGATACATTGCATGTGCACGCAACACTACAACGGAAGAAGAGGTTGTCAATAGATCCTTTTGCATGCTATAAAAACAATAAAGAAGGCAAAGTTATGTGTAAATGAAAATAATAAAGAAGGCAAAGTTATGTGTAAATGAAGAGTACGCGAGATCGAGCATAGTGTTCCTTGAAAGGAAACACTCATGCCAAGAGATGGCATATGTGTGTGTTTTGAAGATAAGTATCTTCTTGACTGCAGATGGTTGGGATTTAACCAACTGGACTTTGGGTGGGGTGATCCCCTCATTGCTTGACTCGTTAATTGGCTCAAAATTTTGTTATGCCCAATTGTATTCTTACCTCTCCCAAAGAGAAAGAGCGTAGTATTGATGGTCTTTTGCATGCCACGCCCAACGTCGAAATCCCTTGAAAAGGAGTTATATAAACTCATGTGAATGTGAAAAACACATGAGTTCATGTGTGATTAGTATTATAATTGCATAGCCATTTTGTTCCAAGCATCGAGGATAGTTTCATTCACTAATGAGAGAGAACAAAAAGTTCAGCAGCAGGAATCTCCGTTTAGACTTTCGTCCTTAGGCTACTCATACTTTGTTATAATTAGGTAGGTGCTATTTAATTTTATTATGTTTGAATGTTCAATTGTTGTTTATTTTGTATATTTAATTTTAAATAGATATAATTAGCACAATCACCTTTTATATTATAAAGGTTATTGATATATTTATATTTTATTATTTATATCAATTACTTTTATAATAAATAGGTAAGATTAGGATTAGTTTCAAATTAAGGTTAAGGTTATTAAGGTTTCAAACTAGAATTTAATACATGTATCATTTTCCAGCTTTCTTACTATTAGTCGTCAAGGGGCTCTCAATATACCTATGTTACGCCTAGCTTTAAATATGCCCCCCCTTACTTAGGGGTGTGACAAGTGCATAGGCTCCTTCCCCTCTACCCGGCACTCGCCAAGTGCTTTCCTATTGCTAGGTCCCTTGGGGGTGGGCGGGTGGTATGGCCCTCTGACCCCTTGCTATCGCGCAGAGCGCGCTGGGAGGATCTCACCGTTGTTTCCTACATGACTTGTCCGACGGATTGGACGCCCTGTGTTAAGATGTTGTTCAGTGTCTCGTCTCCACTAAGATGGGAGAATTGACACATATGAAATTTTAATGTGAAACCCTAATATACTTAACCCTAGTATGAAACCTTAACCCAAATCTTTAATATTTATTATAAACTTAATTAATAAGGCCTAGCCATATATCAACCACTTTTAATGTGATTGTGCTATTAATGTGATTGTGCTAGTTGTACAAACTGTTACAAACTGTGAATGTTTGGTGTTATTTCCAAATATTTATGCTCAGACTATGTACATCAAAGGTATCGAGAAGTCTTCCTACATCATGCATTGATATTAAAAAAATGTTCGGAATATTTATTTAACATGGGATATGGGACACTTATATTTTCTATTTTCTCTCAATAAAATTGGTTTCAAATCTAATAATAATTGTGTTAGAAATCGAAGTTTCACTTTTGTGATTAAAATTTTGTCATATAAATTTTAACTTATTTAAAAACAATTCAAATCATTATTTTTTTTTAAAATCCAATAACTATGTTAGAAATCAAAGTTCCACTCTTATGATTAAAACTTTGCCACATAAATTTTAACTTATTTAAAAACAATTCAAATCATTATTTTTTTTAAAATCCAATAACAAATTTTGTCATATAAATTTTAACTTATTTAAAAACAATTCAAATCATTATTTTTTTTTAAAATCCAATAACTATGTTAGAAATCAAAGTTCCACTCTTATGATTAAAACTTTGCCACATAAATTTTAACTTATTTAAAAACAATTCAAATCATTATTTTTTTTAAAATCCAATAACAACTGTGTTAAAAATCAAAGTTCCACTCTTATGATTAAGACTTTACCACATAAATTTTAACTTATTTAAAAACAATTCAAATCATTATACTTTTTTAAACTATCAAAACACATATCATTATTTTTTTTTAAACTATCAATACACATAAAACTTTGATTCATTAAAAAAAAAACTTTAAAAAAATAAAATCAAATATTTACTCATTTTCATTTAATACATTTTTTTAAAATAATCAAAATACATGAAACTTTAACTCAAACTCACCTTTAGTCATTTTCATTTATAGATTTTTTTAAGCTCAAAGAAAATAAGGTCATCTGAATGACCAATAGTCTACGCCAAATATTTAGTCATTTTCACCTAAAGCAATGAGAAGAAGTACATCACATGATGGAGATTATTCATCCCCTCATTTAATGGCAGAGATTGAGGTGGCCAATGTTTAAACCATTTAGGTGATCAATAAATCAATGTTTAAATCATTTAGGTGATCAATAAATGCTCAGCGATAGAATAATAAATATCGCCCTGCTAAATGAATACTTAGAATAATTAATACCATATATTTTTGGATGTACACAATTAGGTTTAAACGCTATGATGTTTACTGGCAACATTGCCCTTTGATACAGTTTAATTGTACATAATGTCAACGTCTGGTGTTATTCCATTTCATTCTATCGGCCAATGATTTGGACGATCAGAGATGGTGGCGCTGGTAAGATGTTCCTGCGAATTATGGCACATGACTTCTCCCCGACCTATTGCTCAGTGAGGGTACTGCTAGTCCCTTATTTGTTAACATTAAAATAGAAAATAAACCAAAAGGAAACCAGGTCCTGCTTTACTGCTCTTCTTTTCTTATATAGCAGTTATACTTGGAGAACATCTTTGAATTGGAAGTTGGCAGGACTCCATCTTTAATTATGGTTTTATATAAAACGTAGCATCTTCCGTCGGTAAGGAAAACACCTAGTTGGATTAATTAAAGGTCGTATTACTGGCATTGAATGCCTGTTTTGCTTTTTATATAGGGGTTTTTTAATTGTTTTATAAAAGAATTTTTTTTGTTGGAACTAGGTAACATATTATTGTTTAAAATTCATTTCTAAATGTAAAATAGATTCACTATTGTAAAATCACTGTTACATAATCAGTAATGATGAAAAAGTCCAATTTAACAAAGAGATAAAGAAACAGGGAAAGATACTGAAACTTGAGAACACACAATTTTAGGAATGACGTTACATTATGAGAACCGGAATGAAGAAGCAATATCTAGAAGCAGAATACAGAAGCAATATCTAGATATTTCCTGCCGACATCCTCCGTGCTAACAGCACAGTGCCTACCCACTTCAACTATTTCCTAGATTTGTCCACATTCTTGAAAGTCTAATAAACATTTTCAATTTTAACACTTTCCTTTAATGTTTATTAGAGGTAACCATGTTGGCCCATTATCAATAATCCCTTTAAATGGCTACTTATCACAACACAATGTTATGTTTGATAGAGGATATGGGGTTACCGTTACACTTTCGGTTTTATCGTTAATTATGTACTCATTTAAAACATACTTACTAGTTTCGATTTTATGGTTAATTATGTACTAGTTTCCACCATATACATGCCTGTTGCGGTAGGGATAGTGTGCTTATATGGAACATGGGTTAGATTAGACATGGCATCTTGCAACAATTTGTTGTAAATCTTGGTAGAATGTAAGCAGATTTTTTCATTCCATGGGCAAAGGAGATTGTTATCGATCATTGTATTCGTATCTTTAAATAAGGGGTGGAGAAGCTTTTCTGATTCTACCATCTTGTTTTTGATAATCTTGAGGATGTTCATTTTGTTTATGCTAATCTCTATATCCATTCCTAGCATCTTTCCTTGTGAAGTGTAGTAGTAGTCTTATGTGATATTGATAGCTCATGTTAAATCTCCCTTCACAAGTAAAGTATCTTTTCATTATCTTCAACGTTTTATCAAAACCCTAAAACCCTCTGCCATGTGGTTTCTTGGCACACCTTTTGACAAATTATCTTTTTGATGCTCTGGTTTGAGAAATTCCCTTGAAAAAACAGCATTTAGAGTCATGGCCTTGAACTATCTCTCCCCAGTACTAGGTATATCTTAGTGGCTGCTGATATGGTCCTTTGAGAGACCTCAAATTCTAGTATCCCAACCTTGGTCTTGGTTCCATCAAAATTTAGGGAAAATTCTTTAGCCACCTCTGCATTTTATGACAGAAGTTAATACAACCCACTCTTTGGAAGACCTCTCTGATTAGGGACTCCTCGACAAATAGTTGCATATCATAGGGCTATGTCCTCACAATGTCTCCACCTTTATGAACCTTCTTATGTTGATTATACATATGTGCTAGATAGACAGGTTTTGTCACAATACAGAGAAATTACCCACAGTGGAGAGGGAAGCAAAGGAGATGACTGATGGAATAAAAAAGAAAACCACACAGACCTCTCACAAATGAAAATGATTCTAAGTAAGGCTGCAATCTTTTAACAATGAGGTTATTCGCTTAAGAGGATTTTGAAAAGATGGTGAATGGAAAAAAGGCTACTTTGTAGAGATGTTGGAACAAAAAGTTCATAGCGTTGGCTGACTACAAGTTTGCGGGTTTGGGCAAAGCTTGTATGAAAGAGTGATGCAGAGGCCAAGGATCATAAGACAAGGTAATTAAATTCCATGAACAATGATGGTTTCAATAGACAAACTGCAAAGCAATGTGATAAGGTTCGAAGCTCAATTACATGTTTTTGAGAGAGTTCGTAGCGCCATTTAGCCAGTTCATAGCGCCATAAAAGAAAAACCACTAACCCTCTTTCCAGGCCTTAAAACAAGTTGGGAAGGCTCATGAAGTACCTGGTATATTGGAGTAGGAGGCTAACGTCTTTAGATCTGCTCAGGAGCGCCTGCAAGTAGCCTAACCGTCAAATCATCCTCTGCAGCGAGTTCATAACAAAGCCTGCAACGCCTGTCTGTAACACCAGTTCACAACACCAAGCTCGAGGATGTTTTGCACACTTGGAGAAAATGGTTAAAATATCCATAAAAATGATCCCTGAATATTAATTTAAAATTCAACACTGAAATCAAGGAGATCTCCCATGACATGACCTTTAAAAAGCAATGATGAGAATAAATGCGGCATGTACTTTGAAAGGCACTGTGAACTCTCCTAGTGAGTTGACAGCGTACAACTCACATTAGATATTACACTTTAACGAGTTGAGTGACAAGAGGATAGGGTCAACATACAACATGGACAAGGTGACATGTCAGGGTCATAATGACAAACTTGAAAGATGTGACTCAATGACCTTTAACCAAAACCAAACTTAATCATAAGTTATTCATGCCCAAAAATGAAAAATTGCTATGGGAAAAGGGACCTAAAACCTATAACCTAATGTAAAACCATGACTCAAAATCAAACTAAATACTTTTATTGACCCATGACAATCTATGTCATAACACAACCATTTGTATATATTTATCGATAAAGAAAACTTATTCATAGATCATGATAGTATTTTTTCCTTCATCATAAATCTGTATAACTGAATGAACCCAATAATGTGTTTCTCTTAATTGTGTAGTCCACTTTTTACCCTTTCTCTTAATTGTGCAGTCCACTTTTTAATCCATCCATACTATTTATGAAAACATTTTTCTTTATATCCCATCACACTCCATACCATAAATACGTCTATCTCTTTTGTAAATAATTTGTATGTTTTGGATTTTTACTTATAAAATATATTGTGTGAACCTATGTTTATATTTAACACATTCACCTGCATGGCCATATTTAAAAGAACCACTTGTAAATTTTGAACCAATACCTTATCATGTAAACTATTCTCAACATTACTCCTTTCTATTATATCTCAATTTTGAACCAATACCCTTAGTATGTGTCTCAAAGAAACCAATTTTTTTTTAATGTCATTTGGTTTCTTAACCATCTATCACTATTTATGCATAATAGTTTCAACTTGCCTTTTTAATTCTTCATCTTAATTTTTCAAATTTTTTTCACCTTTTTTTTCTCATAATATGATCCTTTCTTATTAATCCATTTGTTAATTTCTGGTGGAATTCTTCATTAGCATTTGTTATCTTTTTCACACTATCCTCTTTTAGTCTTTTAAACTTGTGTTTTCTTTTCTTAACTCCATAATATTTTTAGTCGACTTTTGATTTAAAGTTTGAAGAGTTGTAACTTGTTCCTTTAACTTCTTCACATTTTCTTGATTATCCAATAAAATTCTTTCAAAATTTTCCAAATATCCGTTGTATACTTAAAATACATAATTTGTTAAAAAAACATTCCTAAACACACCAAACTTGATTTCATTAACTTCTTTTTTATCTTACATTTTAAAATCCTCTTTATCCATAAACATAAATTCAATATTGATAATTAATTAATATGAATCCATTAATACAAATTCAACTCCATATCTTCTTTCTTCCCCATTTTTTTCAAAATTTTCCAAATATCCAGTGTATCCTTAAAATACATAATTGGTTAAAAACATATATAAACACACCAAACTTTATTTCATTAACTTATTTCTTTTATCCCACATTTGTAAATCCTCTTCATCAATAAACATAAACATAAATCCAATATCTATAATTAATTAAAATGTATCCAGTAATGCAAATTCAAGTCCATATCTCCATTCTTCCCCATTCTTTTCATCAAATATAATATAAGTAAAGGTAAAACAAATCCATATATAATTACAAAATCAACCTCAACACACATGATTTCACTTTTATAAAACGAATTAATTACAATACTTCAACCTTGTCATACTTTAACCTTTCTAAATCATCACAATAAACTCATTTCCTGATTGATGGAAATGTACCCGTTGGCTGATGAGGGTTTCTCCTTGCTGACTTTGATGGCTTCTATGTCATCATCGTTATCCTCTCAAAGTACTGTGCTTCTCTTTCGAGTTGGCGTGTGGGTTGCTCTTCTGACTACTATGTTGTGTTCTATCATCTGGAATGTAGCATTGCACTTCAAAGAGTTGTTTACTCCTCCATGTAACTAAGGATTGGGGAGAACTCCCTTCAACTAAAAGACAATTATCTGGCCATGGATTTCTTTGCTCGACTCCTTCAGAGCGCTCATAGCATCCCAAACGACTTGAACCACATGAAGACATAGCCTTTGCACTTGTAGTTGTTCCGTCCCTAACTCCAAGTAGATCAAAATGCCCACTTAACAAATCAATTTGGGAACTCCGAACTGTTAAATATAATTTAACCTCAACAGGTTGACTATACACTGCCAGCGATCCTGGCCAGCTGTACTTTATTTTCTTGATTTGTTTGAGACTATTTAGCTCAGCTATTTTCCTTTTTCACATCACTTCTTCATTAACTCTTCTCATTGTACTTTCTCCTTACATTCTCAATATACTGAATACTATTTCTGCTCTATTCTTTCTCTCTGCATTTCTTGCTTCACAATTTATCATGGTATCAGAGCACCAGCTGTAAGCCTCCCCACATAGCCTGAAGGGCAACCCGATCCTCAAACAATAGAGAGCTTACACTGTGAATGAGAGCACAGGACGCGAGCTACTTCACAAAGTCTAGAGAGAAAGTCGTTGTCCACATTTTGCTCAAAAGATCGTAGCAGAAAGCACGCACGAGGAAGCAGAGCACCCTACGCTCAAAAAGATCGAGGAAGAAAAAGCTGTGGAAGAAGAAAGTTTAAAGAATCAAGAACAATTTCAGATACATCAAAGATTCTCGAAGAAGAGCTGCAGGAGGCAAGCACATTTAAAGAATTTCGGGAAATATCTCAAATCCGTCAAAGATTGCAACAGAGAACAGTAAGCTTCAAAGAACTCATGAAATTCTTTCAAATCTTTGAAAGATTCATGAATTTATTTCCTCCGGAGAAACTCTTTGGAAGAACAGCAAAGAACTTGCGAAAGCAGCCAAGAACGAGCAGTTGCAGCCATAAGATCAGACCTGCGAATAGACCTGAGGTGCAAATCGACTGCAGGAAGGACGAGGACAGCTCAGAAATGATGGAAGATTTTCAACCGTCAGATTTGGCGCAGAGGACCGACAGTCGTCGGATCCGTGAGAAAGTGCACGAGGCTTAGTCCTATGGAGCGCATAGGAGAAATTTTTACTTGAGAAGTCACGAAATTGTTAGGACCGTCGATCAAGGGACATGCGGCGAGATCTCGTCATTTCGCTGACTCACAGGAAGTAGAGGTCAAAAGACTGCGGTGAGAATTTTCGAATTGCGATATCACGATGCAATCTGAACCGTTGGATCGAGAAAGTTCGTGAGTCGTCAATCTAACAGTATCGCAAAATTGGGAATCGGGAGTTGGATGAGCAAAGGAGACTGCACTCCATACGCCGAAACGTGAAATGCCGAAAGGATCTGGACCGTCAGATCACAGGAAGATCTGGACCGTTGAATTGTCCAAAGGGAAATTTTGGCATTTCGAAATTCGGGACTTGGAGTAGCAAGGGGTCGTGGAGTCGCTGCCTCACAAACTTCTGGTCCACGAAATCCCGAAGGAATCCAGACTGTTGGATCTGGAGCGCGGTGGCCTGAGAGCCGCTGGATCCAAGCAAAGGAAGAAAGATTTGAACCATCTGATCTAGCACCAAGGTCCGTAAGTCGACGGATACAGGAAAGTTGCGCGAGGTTTAAACCTCCTCTCAGTGGAAGGAAGTGGAGTCTATCGACTTCGTAACCCGCGAAATCCCAAAACAATCATGAGTCATCCATCTCAAAGGACAGGTGGCAGTAGATCCTTACGCCATCAAATCTCGGCATTTCGGAGTTCGTGGTTTGGAGAACAGCGTGACGAGAAGTCAAGAGCCGCGAAATACTGATTCACAAAATCTCGAAAGGATCTGGACCGTCAGATCATAAGAGGATCTGGACCGCTGATTGTCCAAAGGAAAATTTCGACACTTCGCATACCGGGAGTTTCGAAGACAAGGCTAGGCATTTCGACATTTCAAGTCCCGAAAGCACGAAAGGAGAAGACCGGTTAAAGAAATTCCGGGATACCGGAATTCGACATTTCGGGAATATTGAAGACCAAGAAAGACAAGCATTTCAGAATTGGAAACTCCGAAATAGCGAAAGAAGGAAGAAGTCGGGGCATAGACATATCAAATTTTCAGGAATCAGGATTTCGGGAGTCTAGAGGACAGGAGGTCGGGCGCTTTGCATCATAAAACCTCGAAATAGGACTGCAGTCATATGGGAAGTAGTCACATGGACCAGAGGTATATCCTTGGGGCTAATTGCAGTTAAATCCATTTCGACAAATCGACATTTCGGAGATCGGAAGGACAAAGGGTCAAGGACTCTTGACATCGAGAAACAAGAAGTTTTGAATCGCGAAAAGTTGTTAGCACTTTAACATTTAGGCACGTGGTCCCATTGAATGGAGACTAAGGGCCAATCCAAGGCCGTTAAACTCTCTTCGGTGTTTCGGCGACCAAAATTTGGAGAGACAAGAGTTCGGAGGACTCGTATAACGAAGTCCCGAAGTCAGAATCACGAAGCCAAAACTCGCGAAGTCAAAACTCGCGAAATCTTGAATCGCAGAGTTCCGAAGTGACTGCAAGAAATTAGCAAACTCGGTTTAAGTGCAAGAGACATGTAAATATGAAACTAACCAAACATTTATTTTCTGTTTTGTTCAAATTCTTTAAATATGGTGACATCTAGCAATTTAGGACTGACTCAGGGTCTGATTCTTCTTGGAAAGAACTATGAGTTCTGGTCTCTTCAAATGAGATTGTTCTTGCAAGCACAAGAGTCCTGGGATCCAGTGGATTTTGGATATGTGGAACCAGATCCAATAGACCTTGTCGCCATGATAAACCAGCAGATAATTGCTCAGGAAACTCAGAGGAACAGAGAAAATAAAGCTAAATTTTGGATTCAAAATTCAGTGGATGACTCGATTTTCTCAAAAATCACAGGTGTTGGTACTTCAAAACAAGCTTGGGACATCCTTAAATCAGCCTACCAAGGAAATGACAGGGTCAAAACAATCAAACTGCATACCTTGAGGACACAATTCGAGACTTTAAGAATGACAGAGTCTAAAAATGTGGATCAGTTTATGACCAGAGTCATGGGAATCGTGAATCAGATCAGATTGACTGGTGAAGCCATCACTGATCAACTCATAGTTGAGAAATTCCTCAGAATTTTACCAAAGAAATTTGAAATGGTTGTTACAACAATCCTTGAATCCAAGGACCTGTCAGGTTTTTCAACAGATGAACTGATTGGTTCCATGGTGACACATGAGACCAGACTGCATCTCACGAATGAGTCAATCGCCAATGCCTTCAAAACTCAATTCTCCTTCAGCATAGGGAGAGGCAGAGGAAGAGGTAGAGGTCACCAAGGACGAGGGAGTACTACAAGTGACCAACACTTGAATGGAGGTAACAGATAATAGAGCCAGCACAAAATTTCCAAGGTCACAGACAACAACACCAGAATCAGAATTTTCAGCCTCAAAGAGGCTGAGAGAGAAGATCAAATGACATAACAAGCATACAATGCTATTACTGCAAAAAGTATGGGCACTATGAATCTGAATGCCGAAAGAATCAGACAGATCATCTCTCAGGCAGAGAACATGTGTCAAATCATACGGGAGAAACCTCAAAAGGTATGTTTCTCTCATGTCACAAGTCTGAAGAACAATCTAAAGATCTCTGGTTGCTGGACAGTGGATGCAGCAATCACATGACAGGTAACAAAGATTTACTTTCATGCATTGGTTCTTCAATCTCATCTGATATTACACTTGGAATTGATTCCTTAGTCAAAGTTCAAGGCAAAGGAACTGTACCTATTCTTACTAAACAAAATGAAAAGAAATACATAAACAATCTCTATCATGTTCCAGATCTGAAACATAATCTGCTAAGTGTAGGAAAGCTCATTGAACATGGCTATAATGTACTCTTTTAGGGAGAATCTTGCAAGATATATGACAAAACCCCTAGTAGAAAATTGATTTCTGAAATCCACATGACTCAGAATAGGATGTTTCCCCTTACACTCAGAACTGCAAATCTGATTCAAACATATGCACAAAGTGCATCCACCCTGAATGAAACAATGGTTTGGCATACAAGATTTAGACATCTACCCTTTAAGAGTCTAAGTCTTCTTCAGAAGCACTCCATGGTCAAAGGTCTTCCCATCTTCAAAGAACAAAATTCCCCATGTGAGTCTTCCATACTTGGAAAACATAAGAGAACTAGTTTTCCACAATCATCCAATCAAGCCAAACAACATCTCGTACTAGTTCACACTGACCTATGTGGACCAATGCAAATAGATTCCATAGGTGGTAGCTTTTATTTTCTAACATTTATTGATGATTTCAGTAGAAAAATCTAGATCTATTTTCTCATACACAAGTCTGAAACTTTTGCAAAATTCAAAGAATTCAAGGCAGAAGCTGAAAAACAGAGTGACAAATATATAAAAGCACTCAGGTCCGATGGAGGAGGAGAATACACTCCAATGAATTTGCAAATTTCTGCAAATCACAAGGCATTATCATGCAAACAACATCCAGGTATACTCCACAACAGAATGGAGTGGCTGAAAGGAAAAATCAGACAATAATGAATATGGCAAGAACACTTCTAAAAGATAAAAGTTTGTCAAATATTTTTTGAGCTGAAGTAGTAGCATGCTCAGTTTATCTCTTGAATAGATCTCCAATCACAAGTCTAAAGATGAAAGTCCCTCAAGAAGCATGGAGTGGGACAAATCTAAATGTTGCACATCTAAGAACATTTGGATGCATAGAATATCCTCACATACCTTCTGAATTAAGGAAGAAACTAGACGATAGAAGTGAGAAATGTATCTTTACTGGATATAGTGAAACATCTAAAGCCTATAGGATTTACAATCCAATCTCCAAGAAACTAATTCTCAGCAGAGATGTAAAATTTCTGGAAAATCAATTCTGGAAAGAATCAGAAAATCAACAACTGGACAGTCAAAATCCATTGCTGCCAAGTTCTGAAAACACAGAAAATTCAAGACAGCAAATACCTCTACCTGTTCTTCCAAGATTGCAAGTACAAGGACGATCTGAAAATGCTCAGGATAACTCAACTTCAAGCAGAGACGACTCCTCTGAAATTCAAAATCAGAGAACTCGAAGTTTGCGAGAAATCCATCAACAGTTGGATGATTTTGAACAACACAATTTTTTTGCATTAATGTCATGTCAACCTACATCTTTTAAAGAAGAAGCTAAGGAGCCACATTGGGTTCAAGCCATGAACCAAAAAATTGACTCCATTGAGAAGAACAAGACATGGGATCTTAATGATTTTCCAAGTCACAAGAAAAGTATTGGTGTCAAGTGGGTTTACAAAACTAAACTCAATGAAAAAGGGCAGATCGAAAAACACAAGGCAAGACTTGTTGCCAAAGGATTCTCACAACAACCTAGTACTGACTAAGGTGAAAATTTTGCTCCAGTAGCAAGGTTAGACACTGTAAAAACTCTATTGGCCATAGCAGCCCAACATAAATGCCAAGTATACCAAATGGATGTCAAGTCAGCTTTCCTGAATGGTTTCTCAGAAGAAGAAGTTTATGTCGATCAACCACCTAAATTTGAAGTCCAAGAGTAGCCAGCCAAAGTATATCGGCTGAAGAAAACCTTATCTGATCAAAAGTGGTTTCAGCAGAAGTCAAAATGAGCCAACTCTTTACACCAAAATTGATCAGCACGGTAAAATTTTGATTGTATGTTTATATGTTGATGGCATCATATATACTGGAAATCTTGAATTAACCAATTTTAAACATGCCATGCAATCTGAGTTTGAGATGACAGATCTTGGCATCATGAAATATTTTTTGGGGATTGAGGTTGATCAATCAACCAAGGACATTTTTGTCTGTCAGAAAAAGTATGAAGCAGACATCATCAAAAGATTTCGCATGGAAGAATACAATCCAGCAGAAACCCCTATACCTCTAGGCACAAAATTGAGCAAGAAAGATGAAGGCCCTATAGTGGACCCTACCCTGTACAAAATTTTAGTAGGCAGTTTGTTGTATCTTACAGCAACTAGGCCTTATATTATGTATGCAGCTAGCCTTGTTTCCAGATTCATGGAATCTCCCAAAGATTCCCACTGGAAAATGGTGAAACTGATTCTGAGATATATTGCAGGAACTCTCAATTTTGGCTTATGGTACACTAAATTTGATAGTAATCAGCTATCTGGTTACACAGACAGTGATTTTGCAGGCAACCTAGATGACAAGAAAAACACCTCGGGACATGCTTTTCACCTCGGCTTGAACCTGATTTCATGGGTATCAAAGAAGCAACCAATTGTCTCAATATCTTCTGCAAAGGCAGAGTATGTTGTTGCTACTTCAGCTTCCTGTCAAGCTGTGTGGCTGAGAAGAATATTGAAAGATATGTCACATACAGAAAATGATCCAACTCCTATCTTCTGTGACAATACCTCAACAATTGCTCTATCCAAAAATCATGTGTTTCACAAGAAAAGAAAACACATTGACACTCGTTTTCACTTCATCCGTGAGCTCGTCAATAATGGTGACATTCCACTCCAATTATGTGGTTCTCAAGAACAACTCCCAAATATCTTCACAAAGCCATTGGGAAAATCTGTTTTTGATTTTCAGAGACAACACTTGGGCATAATGAGTGCTGATGTTTGTAACTGTTGAGTTTAAGAGGGAGTGTTAAATATAATGTAACTTCAACAGGCTGACTGTACACTGCCATCTGTCGTGGCTAGCTGTACTTTCTTTTCTTGATTTGCTTGAGCCTATTTAGCTCAGTTATTTTCCTTTTGCACATCACTTCTTCATTAACTCTTCTCATTGTACTTTCTCCTTACATTCTCAATATACTGAATATTATTTTTGCTCTATTCTTTCTATCTGCATTTCTTGCTTCATAATTTATCACTAACTCCTTGCTCTCCTACAATGAGTTTCTCAACAATATGGGAGGACCTAGCATCGACCCATATAAAATGAGTAGATCTCTCCTCTCCTCTCCCCTTTGCGGATTCTATTGCCCAACGTCAACTAAAAGAATTGATTTCTGAGGAGTCCATGGCTATGAGAAAGACGTTGGTCATGGCCTTCTAAGGCGTAGATCCACATAGCAAGTAGTACGCAATTACATAGCAACGCAAATATTTCTCACAGCAACAGATCTACGTTCAAATAGATTTGCACTCATTTATTTTTTCACAGATCTTCACACAATTACGGTGGGTCTCTTCTTCAGTGTTCCCTGTCTCCACTACCGGTTAGTTGCTTCCAGATCAACGCCGGCTATCCCAGCAAAGGTTGGCCAGAAATTGCACAAAAGTTGCAATGGAAGCAGAGTCCTCATCGTCACAGGAACTTGGTTTTATTCCTCACGAACCAGTGCTCTGATACCATGATAAAACACAGACCGAGAGACAGGAAAAGAAACTGCAGAATTTATGACGCTGAAACCCACACATAATCGTTTCCATTCATTTCTATTTATAGAAATAACCTTACATTGTGAGAGGCAGAATCTAGCATTGTTACCTAGATCCTTCCTGCCTACAGCACAGTACCTACCTACTCCAAAATTTTCATTTGATGTTGGGTTTTACACTTGTTCATTGCTGGCAGTCTAATAAACATTATCAATCTTAACACAAAGGCCCGTAGAGTCTAGAAGAAGACATTTCATCGCCACTGATGGTTAATGGCTCTGGCCTATTTTTCTCAAATTGACCCGTAATTTCATTCATTATTTATAAACATTTAGGAATTGAAGATGGATCTGTAGTTTTCATGGCTACTGTTGTAACTTTTTATGCATTGAATTGTAAAGTTGTTGAAATGAAGAAAGAGTTGCAAATTGAGATTGAAGAATTACCTCTGTCCCGATTTGAAATGAAGGTTCCTTTCAGAGCTCGAGGAGAATCTCATTATAGATCATTCTAGATTATTAGTAAGTTGGTAACAGGTCCGATACGAATAAACAACTGTAATTGGACACCTATAATTGGTATTGTTGTTTATGAAATTACACGTGCCAGTTCAAATCTATTTAATCCCAAGTTTAATATGCACTTGAACCCCTTTCTTTTAATCAGCGTTTTGGATGCAACTGGCCCTTGAATCTTGCTCTGGCCTTCACTGATCTCTGCACCCCTTTCCTTTAATCAGGGTTTTGGGTGCAACTGGCCCTTGAATCTACCTCTGCCCGTCACTGATCTCTGCAACTCACGGTCAACCTTGGATTGCATTTGCACGATATCTGACGCGGAATCACCCTGCATACACCACCACACATTGTGCCCAGTTTCTCAACCACAGAAGTCCGAGCGATAGGATTGTCATCTTGCCCAAATTTCGTATAAAAGAGATCTGAATATACCTCAAGGCCAAAGAAGATTAGATAATATTTAAGATGCACTTCAAATGTTAATTCAATTGATATTAATGGATATAGCCATAGCCAACACATGTCCAATTTGAACCTCTTGAGTTAGACACACCAAGCTATGCCTTGGGTTAGTTCAATTGATATTATTGGATATAGCCATAGCCAACAAGTGTCCTCTTGAACCTCTTGAGTTAGACACACCAATTTGATGGCTTAACTTCCGGGAAGGTTGCTCCTTCTGGCATTTGCGATCAATGCCAGTAGCCAACTAAAATGAAACTCATATCCCTGGTCTTGCGTTTCACGACAGTCTTTCTCTAACTCGTTGACAAGGTAACTCGTCCAGTTCATTTGCATGTCTTCTATGCATTTCCCTATGAGGTCTACAACAAATCCAGTGACCTACGTTGGATGGTTCTTTCTGACGAGTTTACCAACTATACGCTGACAAACTAGATGCACTACGCCATCTTAGATGAAGGCTACCTTGTAGACTCACTTTCCCTTCTCTACATCGCCATAGGCTTCCTTTATTCGTTGCGCCAAGGAACGATTTGAAGTCTTTCCTGGGTAGAATTGGTGAGGGCCCGGTCCCTGCATACCTAGTCCTGTGATGAGATGGATCAGCATCGGATCCACAGTGATGCGAGCCAAAGATACCCTCCATGATAGCACGAAAGGAGGATTTTAATGCAAGCATTAACCTCCCGGTGTCGGCCAAAGTGGGGAATCTTCCTTACATTCAAGATCGTTGATTGCGTGAGCTCCTTTATCCATGGTTGGGAGACTATGAGCGGCTTCTTCCCAATCGTTTTCATTAAATATCTATGCAGTGCGAGCATCGCATAGTTCTTTCGGTCTCCAAGGTTGAAGTCATTGTTCTTCAGCGTTGGAATATGTCCTAACTGAGGTCCAACTATGCGTATCCCCTTCAGGATGTATGCAGTGATCCACGTGTACTTGAAATCTCGTAGGATGTTGTCACAGTTAACCGTGCTAGCCAGACACGGGATATATTCTAGCAAGACCTACGGGATCTGCTTCGCATTAGCCAGATCGTCGTGGTGCTTCCTTCATTTCTCAGTCGTAGTTCGGCTAGAACATTGCCCAGTCAAGGGGGATGCTTGTAGGCCCCCGGTTGACGATGCCTGTAGTCCTACAGACATGAATTTCTTAGTCATGAAGTCTACAAGTATCTCCTCCATAGACTTTTCTAACGCGCTATGTTCGCCCGACATTCACACTTGTAATACAATAAATTGAGTAGGCGAGCAGACAAGCAGGTAATCAGACAGATGGTGAGGTCTAGAAAGCACAACGTGATATGCAATCGATTCTTTATTAGCTCGGATGTCTCGGTTTGCAAAAATTGGTCCCGACGCAGCGTCCGACGGGTTAAATAAGAAATGTTGTAATGGATTCCTCCAACGGGTAGGAATGCCTCAATCAATACGGATCCATCCATTATGGCGCAGTCTCACTGGTCTTTCCATCAATAACTGCCTTTTTATCCATTCTGGAGCATCATTCTAACGGTTAGGGTGCCTCCAACAGTCATATAGCTTTGTCGTGGCAACGTCCCATTCAACATTGTTCTGTTATTCCGGCAAATTTCAAGTTCTGCAAATCTGTCTCCTCCAAAGTCTTTTCTGGAATTTCCCGTAGATTTTTTAACTTGGTTTTCTTCTTACTGAGATTCCTTTCCTTCTTTCCTATGATCTGAGTCTTTGGATTCCTCTTTCCATTCTTATTCTTATCTATTCTTAGCGTAGTGACTTTACGTTGCTGATGGTCTTTCATAGGGTTCAAAGATAATACCTCTTTGCTTACTAGGTCCTGGGTGGACATACTTTCTTCTTGCATGGAGAGGTCCTTCAACCCTTCTTGTGCTCTTTCAAAGTTGAAAGCTACTTTTCTTTCATTCTGCTGATTCGACTCAACTTCTTGTTCTTCTATCAATTGATCTATTCTTCGAGTTATGAAATCCCTTAGTTATTTTATTTTATTTTATGTGGCTTCCTCCTTTTCTTTCCTTCTAATCTGATCCTTCTCAATCCAAGTCTTTCCTAGTAAAAGCGAGAAAGGGGCGTTGTTCTCAACAAACCTAATAACTTCAAATTTGTCTTCAGTCATAGTTCCATGAACAATCATAGGTATATTATTAAATCTTCCACATAGGGTTGTCATCTTTCCTTTAAACAAGCCTATCCTTCCCAATGAAGGTATCATAGCAGGCTTTCCCAAAATTTTCCAAGTTCTTTCTGGCATAATATTCACATGTGTTTCTTCATCAAATACACAGTCTATGTTGTAGTCTTCTATCCTTGTAACTATGCGTTGTCTTTCTTTCAGGATTTCTAGTAATCTGATGTCTCTGTGATCATCCATTTCTTCTTTGAATTGTATTAACATAGTCTCTGACTCTTTTTCTGTATGATTCTCAGTCTCTTGACCTTATTTTGCAGTTTTTTTGTCTCTTGTTCATCTTTTCAACTTTAGCAATCATTCTTGGACAATCTTCAACCTCATGACCAATAGTTTTACAACAAAGACAAATAGGACCTATACCAAGGCATTCTTTAGTGACATGTCTCGATCTCCTGCAATTATAACACAATGTCAATCCTCTCTTTCTTTTAAACGAGCCTCGGTCTTTCTTGTACTGTGCACTGGGATCACATTGTTGTACCTGCAATCTGCAAAAATTATTTATGGGTTCTTGCATCCACTTATTAGTCCAAAAATTCTTTCTATGCATAGGAATAACATACTTTTTTCTATTTCTATCAAATTTATTCATATCCATTATTTCTTCTAATTGTGCCCTAACATTCAGTTTAGGACAAAATCTATCAAACATACCTAGATTCATACTTTCGAAGCAAAAATTTCCGCTTATCTTACATTTACTAGAGCACAAAGATTTAAGATATTACCTCCTTCTTTCATATCCGATTTCTTTCTTAGCACAGAGCTTCGCAAGTCAAGTAGAATATTGCACACTACAACAACAGACCTACGCACAAAGCTTTCTCTTTTCTTCAGTTCCCAACAATCACAGTTTCAGGTCCCGACAATGGAACCATTTTTTGGCACAAAGGCAGACCCAGGGTTCAACGCTTCAAAAACGCACCAACAAAACCCTAAATACCTGCCCTTTCGACAACACCTGCAAAATAGATGAAGTTTCACCCTAGGTAGAGGTAGGGGGGTTGTAGGACTCAAGTGTCTACAACCAAGCTGGGACATAGATCTGTGATTACAATACTTGACAGAACACTTAGCCAACAATATGCATTAGGTTATAATTCTCATGTACATCACATATTATCCTTTATTATAGAGCAACGCAGTAATAATCAAGATCTAACACTTCCAATCACTTAACACACAGAACTAGCTCAGATCTAGGATTCATTCGCATCATTAAGCACTAAGCTACAACATCAGATGAATTCATTATACATAACAACAACAACAACATTAAGCAAATAATCACATAAGCAACATCGCACAAAGCATATCAAGACACAGGATATGCATGGTTCACTCCAGTGTGGGGCTACATCCACCAACTTCTTCTTCTTATTATTAGTCTTTGATCTCCTTACTTTCATCTGCTCCTATGCACAAAGCCATAGAGCCCAACTCTGCAGTGGACAGGTGATTTGTGCACCGTGCACTAGATCCACCTTCCTCAAAATCAGGTCAAGGCACATAGCCACTCCTTAATAGCACAAAACCTTACTTTACACAACTAGATTGCACAAAGCAACTTACAATCCCTTGCACTAAGAAAAACATGTTATGCACATAGACAATATTGGATCTCTTTCACTAAGCACATACCACTTCTATCTTACATTCCTTCCTATATATACTTTTACATCCCTTACAACTAGGCCTAAACATGGGTGAACCCATGGGCTGACATCCCAAAACCGTAATACAAAAACCCTAATGAACCCCTTGCTCGGTCTACAAAACAAGTGAGATCTCGTGATTTCCGCTTTTCCTGGGCGCTCCATCTTCGACCAGCCTGTCGAAGTCCCAAAAATGGTCAAACAAGACCAATGTTTCCACAAAACTTGGTCAAGGACCAACATACTTTCATACAAAGAAAACAAAGAAGGACTTTTTCTAGTGTGGAGTGATTCAAGAGTGTAGAAGAAGAGAAAGACTTTTGTTGACACTTGAGACTTGATACTTGTGTTGAGAGAGTCGACAGAAAGAGAGTTGGATCACGAAGAAATTTGATTCAAGATCTTGGATAGGTGGGGATGAACTTCCATATAGAGACCAGATCAATAAGAAGAGAGAACAGAGGTTGTCGCAAGTCAGTTTAGGCAAACAAAGCCACATGGAAGAGTTGTGTCGTACATATTTTTTCATACATGTATGTGGGTGCCAATGGATATAGGCGTGTGTACATGGGTTTGCAATAGGGACAATCATGTACATATCAAAAAAATGTATATCTAGGTCATACAATAGATCAAATGTTTCCAGGTTAGTTTTACTTTTCTTAGTGGGCCATTAGCCCTATTACGGGAACCCTGATTTTAGCATGATAAAATCATTTGTATCATTGGTTTTCCCTCTAGGGTTTTTCCAGGGGTATCTACACACAAATATTAGTGTTTATGTGTGCATGATTTGGTTTTCAGTACATGTCTGACCCTATTGCACACCCATGTACACACGCCTATATCCATTGGCACCCACATACTAGAAACTTTTCTAGGTTAGTTGTATTTCTATCAGTGGGCCATTATCCCTGTTACAAGAACCTTGATTTTAGTAATAAAATCATTCTTAGCACTCGTTTTCCCTCTGGGTTTTTTCCAGGGGTATCTACCAAAAATTATTGGTGTTTATGTGTGCATAATTTGATTTCCATTTTTTTCTTCCATTGCATGTTTAAAGTTGAATATTTCAGTAGTGAATTTTTTTTTGTGAGTTGCTAATATGATTTGCAATAAGGAAATCACTAGATACCAAGATACCTAGGTGCTCGAGTAATAGGTTTTAAAAAAATTTGTAGCACTTATAAGGTAGACATCGCACATGGCATATGATCCAATTCCTCAACAATGGAATAGTTGGGTGAATCTCAAGAAATGGGGTTGTGATATGCATGCTTATACACACCTTTCAGTATGTGTGGTGTTATTTCATTGTCATGATTCTCTATATGGATATAATTTTGAGGATCCAAAGTTTCTTTCCCCTTAGATGCCGACTCGAGATTGTCGTAATTTTAAGTTCGGGTCGAAATATCAACTTCCTCCACTTTCTTATGGTTCACCATATTGATGAATGACATTGATCCATCTAACAAGGTGTGGTTTGGGTGCCTCTTTGTGGATTTCCACCAAAAGATTATGCCTGCAAATTATGTCAATGTCGGAATGGATTCTTCAACACAGTCGGTTGTTGCTACACTAACAAGCATTGAGCCTCTTCCAAATTTGGGCACTGATGAGTAAGTTGATCTTCACTACAAAGCTTGCAAGGGAATTTCATCTTTCTCTTCTCATTTTGTCCCCTCCAACATTCGCATAAAATTTAGGATTTTTATTAATATTTGCACCACCTTTCTTATCCTTTCCCTTCTTATTCTTCCCTCCGGGTTGTTGGGTACCTTTCAGGGTCGTCGATTTTATAGTGTGAACATTCTATGACTAGACTGTGGAAACATTTGAAGACATGGATTGACCAGATGTAAACAGATGAATGGGAATATGTTTCATATGGTTCACAACCAGATCTATGGTAGTTTTTTCTATGGACCCAACAATTTCATCGGCATGAGGTTCAAATTTCATTTTTGAAGGATCGAAACTGGGTCACATTGCATCTGGTATAATTTTGTAAAGGGTCACAAATGTGAGTAGATAAGATCTGACTATTGGGCCCTAAATATCACATCTTCCTCTGAGGATACTATTGACATAGATACATCTTTAGAGATGTATGGAAATAAGGAATCGAGGAACCATTCCAACAAGAACTCAGGAGTGACTTTGGCTTTGATCAAAATCTTTTACCTCCACCACTCTTGGATTTGATCTGATATGTGAGTGGCCTTGTCATGTTTTAGCGTATATAGGAGGTCAGTTCTAGCATCATACTAGATAGGAAGTTGAAAGTTATTGAGGAAAACCAAATCCAAATAATGAAAAGTGTTAAACGCTCCACCATCAAGTTCGATGTACCATTTCGTTGCATCTCCTGTAAGAGTGTGTTGGAAGAGACGGAGTTAGATGGAATCATTTTTTAAATAATTCGATGAACATCAAAGATGAAACGTCGTCACGTAGTCGACTAGATCCTCACCAAACTTACCTTCGAATTTTGGAATGTTTGAAGGCAATTTTGTGGAGAACATAGGCTAGTTCAGATCATGGAAAATTGGATCATTCATAAGATTTGACAAGTATGGAAAGTTTAATATTTCTAGAAAAGGTAACCTCAATGGGGGCCCATAATTCCAAATAGCTAAGTTAAAGCTTTTAGGTTGAGTTCCTACTAAAAAAGAATAATCAAGGTTGGTGCTAGCACCAGGTTTCCAGGAAGATCTTGCAAATGCCATAGGGTTTGGGATAAAACCTTTGGGACCTTGTTTATATGGAGGAAATCCTCCACCCATTTGGTTCCTGTAGGATAGAGTAGGGTTTTCCCATGATGATATCCCTTATAATGGATAGTTATATCCAAGAAAGGGGTTTCCCCCTGATGACATCACTTGTGAAGAACAAGATCCTTACACGGGATTTCATCGGGCTTGGAAGGGGTTGCTTCTTGCTGATATTCTAGACGAGAGAAAGGGATTGCTCCTGAACCCACCAAAAAACATGAACATGTTAGACGAATTTGACATGTTGATAGATTGGAATCCATCACCTATTTGACCACCCCATCCCACAAAGATATTAGGGTCGGAAGACATGAAAGACCCACTTCTGAGCAATGGGAATGACAGAGGGAAGTTTCCTCCACCCGAAGGAAAGGATTGGAGGGGAGTTGAAGAACTCCCTATATCAACATTAATACTTTGGGGAAATGGTTGTGAACCAACCAACATGTTCTTCATGGAAATTGATGGCATCCCAAATGAGAAAGAATTATATATAAACAGTGACGAAGGGGCTACACTCAAATGTTGAGTGGACCCAACTATCAATGACCAAGAGATAATGATCGATGTTGGTACCATGGATTGAACCACACTAGTTGTTTGGTTTGATATGAAGGTAGGTAGGATTCCTCCCAACACTATTTCCAACATGGGGGTTGCACGATCCCCCGAGATAGACACTTCTAAAGTGTCATCCATGATGGCCCACCGAAGAGGGTGATTGTTAATGAAGTCCGACCCAAAAGCCAGAATTTGCAAGACAACTAGATCATGGAATCCATTCAACGGTGGATTGAACGGATGAACTTAAACTTCAGCTTCAAGATATGATATGCATATAACCTCCAGCACATAAGTATTCAATTTTTTTGGGCTCTGTATCTACGATTTCGATGGTACCATCTGGTACAAAAATGATGGTTTTATCAATTTGACACCTCAAAGGGGGCGGTGGAGATTTAACTTTGATAAGTGGAAGACCTTGAATTCTCCTAGACCGATGAGGTGGTTTATCAACCAGTTTAAGTTATAAGCTCAAGGTGACCACAAACATAGTTACCTAAGTCATCTACATATGAAAATAACACCACTAGAAAAATCCTAAAGGAAACAATAATCACAAACAACTTCACCAATACTCCAACTCAGGTGGATTAGGTCCATAGGATGCAATAATAATGAAGTTAGGTAGGGACATTATGGATGAAGGAATGTGTTGATTAAGTATCATGAACTAGTGAAAAAAGGAATGAGAAGATGTTACCCTGACCTCCACTAACCATCCCTTCCTGGTGCAAGTACCCATGCTTCACGGGGAACCCTCCAGAGGTACTAAGAAGTGTGATACGACATCTACCCAAGTACCATGTGAAACCCCCCATAGTCACCTCTAAGATTTGTAGGAAAAAATACTAAGAATACCAACTTGTAGTTAGCATCAGGGGGGTACATTCGACAGTCAGGGTCAAACGTATGGGAAGTGTAAAAAATACCGAAGATTTGAGAATGTTGCCTCTCAAGGAGGTAAGGGCACCAGCAAAACCCAAAAAATATGGTCTCTCCACTTTGTTTATTCAAGGTTCGGAGGGGTTATCTCCTCGAATATCCCTCATGGAACCTCATGTTTAACTCCTGTTGTAATACCCATGTTTCCCCCAGTTTGTAAATATAACTATAACTGGGCAAGAGACTATGGCAGACTAGATATGTGTGAATGTTTGATTTGATGAACCTTTGTATAAAAGGTCAATGTATGTATTTTCTGTTATTAATAGAAAATGTATAAGAGTTTCATAATTAATGAAAAGGGGGGTTTCCATATAGACCATGGATGTTATGAGAGAGATGGTGAGGGGAACCAAAAATGGTTGAGATGACCCTCCACCAAAAGAGTACCTTACTGGAATTAATGGCTGAGACCCAAAATAGTTCTCTGACCCAGAAATGAATTACCAGTCAGAGTGGTAGTTGGAAGAGTCCTCCTCAAGAGTTAATGAGGAGATGAGGCAGATTACCCATCTGTAATACTTCCATACTTGAACACGGGTTGGGGATTCCGACCCACACAACCTTGCTGAGGAAGGAAAGAAAAGAGGTAATTCATGGGTAGAGGAAAAAAGCAGCGCGGGAGAGCAAGAAGATTTACGAAGAGAGAAGATTCGAAAGAGAAATATTGAGAAGAGAAAAAGAGCGCATGCATCTCTCTAGTTCGAGAAAGAATGGGGAATTAAGATTAGTCTGTGTGTAAGAATTTGTTGGCAAGGTGTTCATTACAAGATGATAAACGAGGTTGATGAGTGACTCTGGAAGTACTTGGGAAGACCTCCTTGCTTGATACAGAGAAAACTCGCTGCCAGGATCCCGTGGGAGGAGGAGAGTAACCTTTGCCCATAACTGTCACTAAGAAAGAAGAAAGAGTCTCTCTTAGAGAATCATGGTCTAGATCGGGGGTGGCCAACGGTAAATCCGTCAGGAGTGGTTGTGCCTATGGTTGGGTGGAAACATGCACCCCTTTCAGCAATCGCTTCATGAAGTCTGGTTTTCTGATAAGTATCTTCCTACTCTGTGTATTGAAATGGAAATGGTGATTGAATATATTTGTATGTATATGATTGAGTTCTGTGTTGAATGATTAAGTTAGAAATATGTATTGTCTCTCTGTGAACCCATTATTTTTCATGGTCGTATGCTTGACTCAGCTGAGCCATTAGAGAGTTGTAATATGCAAGTCTGCAATAGTGTTAGGGAAAGATTCACTGGGATGTTTAAGTCATGTCGACCTCTAGTATCTACCTTCACGGGAATTTCAAGTTCAGACCCTGTGGAAGGAGGGTGTTTCCTTTAGACTCTTCACCATATGACCGAGGGTTCATGCCCATGTCCTTAACCCATTTATGACTAGAAGGATTAGTGCATAGCCTGCAAGAGTTTCCAGAAGACCCATGTGACCAAGGTCTGGGAATCATACGTTGGGATCTAAAGGAGTTAAGCCTTATGGCTTATGAACTCCTGGAATTCGGATCTCCAGAGTGTTTTGACCCTACCATTTATAAATCGCTTGAAGGAAATTGATGGTTGCAGCTACCCACAAGATTGATTGGTGCCTGGTGGTTTCCTTATCTGGGACAGATAGACTTTCCCCACCATTAAACCTTGATCCATTCAGCCATCGCGAAGTAACGTGAACCACCAATATGAGAGTATTCGGGATCCCCCTTGGCCGTTGGATCCACACTGAGTTAACTTTGGAAAAGTCCCTCTCCGTGAGAACGGGGATGATGTAGTATCAAAATTCTTGAACACTGAATTCATTAAGTGATGAGAGTCATGGATCTAGGGAGTTCGATAATAACTCCTCTTAATTGTCTGATCATCAAGAGGAGGGACCCATGTTCGGTACTTCAACGAAGTCCTACTTTCGGATAATAGAGCTGCCATAAAGTCGAAACCCCCAAAGGTCGGAGTTGTGAAACAACGAGAAATGTAGATCTAGGGATCCTTCAGAATATTCCATGACTATTAGAGCTAGACCATGGTCAGCCCGACGTTTACCATTCCGAGAGAAAGGAGGTAGTCACAACATGAATCCCCTGAACTTCGAACTCACGAAGTAATGGAGATCCTTGATCCAGGGGTTACGTGGGCACACCGTGATTGTAAGATCAAAGGACTTGGAAGGCGATCAGTCCAAGGTGATGTGGTGTGTTGATGTCACCTAAGGTGACATGGACCCACGTTTAACGCGCCACAAGTCGCCCGGATCCAGATGTTTCATCGACCCTATGTGCCCATTAATACATGACATGTGTCACCCACTGTAAGGGCCACATGTTCTCTCTTCCTTGCCGCATGTCATCTCTAGAAATTACCTATTTGGTCCATGTGGTGGGAGGAGTATTCGAGACCCACCTGTATCTTTCGTTGCATCTAGTACGTCACCCCGGGTGAGAGTGGACCCTTCGAGAGTTTGGGACTTTGGGACTCCGAAGGTTTGGAATGTAGTGTGGAGAGTGAATCAAAATGCACAAAGGTTGGATCCATGTGGTGATATTTAGGAATCCTTTGGGAACTCAGGACTCCATAGGAAATTCGTCTAGAAAATAAAAGGAACTTCTAATGCCGAAGTGTCAAATGATGAATTCTCTTCTTGTTGTGTGTTAGATGAGGATTAAGTCTCATTGTTGGTTTGGATAGTGGATGGACCATCCCTGTGAGAGGTAGGAACCTAGAAATGTTACGAACATGATAGATCCATGTGGGAACCATGTGGTCCTCAACTAACAAATTCCTGAAGGACCTCGAGAAGCCATAAATTGTAAACCATAGGCTGGATTACAGTCTGGTAACACTCGTTAGAAAGTTGCGGGTGAGTGGAAGAGGATGGATCATATCGGAGAAATGATTCAAGATGATTTGAGTAAGAAACATTTTGATGCACCACCCCTTTAAAGGTTATTTAGGGGATGGGTGTGTTACAAATTGGTATCATAGCATGGTTACAACACTTGGCCTACTTGGGCTCATGAAAGAGTCGCTTAAAAACCTTATTTAAAGAAATTTTATGGGCGACACCATATCTTACCCCTTTCCTAAAAGGCTTAGTTAAACCTCTTCTAAAGAAAGGAATGAAATTTTCTACTGTTGTGTGCTTGGAAAATATGAACTACGTGATGTTCATGAACTAATAGACCATTAAATAATAGAAACTCTTTTATCATCACCCAAGAAGTCAGTAGACCACAAGAAAACTACAACATAAAGGATGGTGACACACCATGAATTAGGGGAAATATCCCACAATAGAGAGGAAAATTATGATGAGAGGAGGGTGATGGAAACCCCTCTGGATCTGGTTGAAACTATAAGAAGCCTCATGGAATAATTACAAAGTTGTAAGGATGACAATGAAAGGTTGATAAAAGAGCAGGAAAAACAAACTAAAATTAATGCAGTCCTGCTGCAAAGATTATCAGATATACAAAGGCAGCTACAACATGGACCAGCGACCAGTCACGTGGACAAAAATCATACGAAGAAAACCCAGAGTCCACCTGAGATACACAAGATGGCCCTGAAAGTGGCCAGACGAGGAGGAGCACCTCAAAGAATTCCCAACATGGAGCCAAGAGACACCCATCGGAGGAATCCTCTGGTGAGGAAACTGACAACTCCAAGGAATCTTCTAGTAGCAAAACTATTTAATATTCCCAGAGAAAAAATAAGAAGATGAAACATTCCAAGATTCATGACCCTGAAGACTTCAAGAAATCCAAACGACCCACTTTCTATGGAGAAATTAATAAGGGGGAAGAAGAAGAATTTTGGCTTCTTGGCTTGAAGAAATACTTCAGAGTCCTTGACTAATCTGAAAATTTGAAGGTTCGAATAGCCATTTTTAACCTGAATGGAAAGACCTCCATTTGGTGGGAGGATCATAGGAATGTGAAAGGAATCCATGAGAAGGACTTGTCCTGAAAACAATTTGATAAATACTTCAAAAATAAGTATATGTCAAAGAAATAGTTTGATGGGAAGACCAAGGCTTTCTATGAACTCAATTTGGGACAACTCAAAATAGAGGAATATATTAATAAATTCCTTGAGATGATAAGGTATGTACCCTACTTAAAGGATGAAAAGGTAAAAATGCGATGATTTATTAGTGGGATACCTCAGTCCTTCTGGGACAAGGTTGAATTTGATGAGCCAAAGACCTTAGAAGACACTATATGGAAGGCAAGGTATTTTTATGAGTAGTTCAAGAACAAGACATAACCCCATGAGGACGAGAAGAAGAAGAGTAGTTCAAGATTCAAGAAAACGGGGTTTAAACCCTCAAGTTTCAAGAGCTATGGGAAAGGTTCTAAGATAAGGCTTCCTACTAAAAGTGTATACCAACAAAATTTCCCTTCTTAGAGTGGAAATAAACCCTTTGGAGCAGCCCCAGGTAAGACTCATAACAAAAAGAGAGAACCCTTGAAATGCGAGGGTTGTGGAGAAGAACATACATTGAGAGACTATCCATATAGACAACAGAACAATAGGAGGGTCTACAACATCTAAGAGGCTACCATAGTCAATAATGTGGCTAGGATCATGCCACAGATTTATGTAGCCTTGGATAATAAACAAGTCGACCACCAAGCTTCGGTGGTGGAGATGGAAGGTATGATTTCCAACCATCTAGTTTCCATTTTAATTGACCCTGGTTCTAATTTGAGTTATGTTGCCCCTCAAACTGTTGATAAATGTAAATTGCAACAATTTAAACATGTTAAATCATGGTTGGTACAACTAGCCACTGGAACCAAAAGAAAAGTAAAAGAGGTCATACCAGCATGCCAATTCGTTATGAGTGGATTTCCCACCCAATAAAACCTAAACATACTTCATTTAGTATCTTATGACCTACTGATTGGCATGGACTGGTTGGCTTCCCATAAAACCAAGTTAGATTGTTACAACAAAACTTTGGAATGTGAAAATGAAGAAGCAATAAAGGTAACCCTACAAGGGATTCAAAAGTATGTCTTAGTGAGACAAATATCAACACTTCAAGTGAAGAAGTATTGCAGAAAATGATGTCCTTTTTAGGCAATACAAGTGTTGGAATCTATTGAGCATGACAAACCAAGCCTAGAGGACCATCCCATATTGAGATAGTACAAATATGTGTTCATAGAATAGGTACCAGGTCTACCTCCAAGAAGAGACATTTACTTTTCAATGGATCTTGCACCAGGGGCAGTGCCAGTGTTTATAACACCCTATATAATGAGTACACCAGAGATAGTTGATCTGAAACTATAGCTAAAGGAAACGTTGGACAAAGGATACATTTGACCTAGTGTGTCTCCATGGGGAGCACCAACGTTGTTTGCGAAAAAAAAGGATGGAACACTTAGGTTGTGCATAAACTATAGGAAACTCAATAAGACAACCATAAAGAACAAGTATCCCTTTCCAAGAATCGATGAATTATTTGACCAACTAAGGGGTGCTACCATTTTCTCCAAGATTGACATGAGGTATGGATACCATCAGGTCTGAATTAAGGATGAAGACATCCACCAAACATCCTGTAGGACAAGATATAGTCACTATGAATTTGTGGTGGTGCCATTCGGGCCGACCAATGCACCAACCACTTTTATGTGCTTAATGAATAATGTACTCAGTAAATTATTAGAAAGATTTGCATTGGTTTTCATTGATTACATCCTAATCTATTCTAATAATGGGGAATATCATGAATAACATCTCAAGTTATTTCTTCAAGTACTAAGATAACATTAGCTCTATGCTAAGTTTAGTAAGTGTGACTTTTTTTAGAAACAAGCCCATTACTTAGGCCATGTTATTTATAAAGAAGGGGTGGCAGCTGATCCTGAAAATATCAAACCCATTATGAATTGGCCCACCCCAAAGGATTTATCTATTATCATATCCTTTATGGGCCTAGTAGGATACTATAGGAGGTTCGTAAAAGGATTTTCCAAGATTGGTTGTCCAATCACTCCCCTTCAAAAAAAGGGAGTTAAATTCATTTGGACATTAGAATGTGAAGAGAGATTCCAAGAGATGAAATACCTTCTAACCAATGCACATGTGCTGAATATTGTATACCCAAACAAAGACTTCCTTGTGTGTATGAAGAGAATGTAATTTGCAAGAAGAGAATGTAATTTTCTATGAATCCGGAAAATTGAATGATCATGAAATCAATTATGTGACCCATGATCTAGAATTTGTTGCCATAGTGCATGCTTTAAAAATGTGGAGGCATTACCTCTTGGGTAGAATATTTGTGCATATGACAGACCATTGTGGGTTGAGGTACCTGTTTGATCAACCAAAAATTAATGCTAGACAAGCTAGATGGATGGCTCTCCTTAGTGATTTTGATTTTGAAATCAAACATATCAAAGGAAAAGAAAATAGGGTGGTTTATTCTCTTAGAAGGAGTGTGAAAGTGATTCACCTGGTAGTTGTAAGCACCTATGAAATGAATGTCAGGGACATATTCAAGAATGCACAAGAAAGAGATTCATTTTTCAAGACTGTAAAATCATACCTAGAAGAAGATCCCACGAGGTTGAAGTACAAAGGTTATCAATTATTGAATGATAGCCCACCAAATTACAAAGGTAGGTTGTATATCTCGAGTTGTGATGACTTGAAGAGGTTCATGATGGATGAACTATACAAAAGACCATATATTGGTCACCCTGGTTATCAGAGGATGATCACAACCACTAGGAAATTGTTCTATTGGCCAGGACTGAAGAAGGACATAGCTGATTACTTTGTTAAATGTCTATAATGTCAGTAAGTTAAGGCAGAACACCGGAATCCAACAGGGTTATTGCAGCCGCTACCAATTCCAGAATGGAAACAGGGAACCATCTCCATGGATTTCATCATCGGATTACCAAAATCATACAAGAAGAATGATGTCGTCATGGTAGTGGTGGAAAAATCGAGCAAGGTTTCTCACTTTGTTCCCATCAAGTAAACTTGCAAGACAATAGATATTTTCAGTATCTTCATGAAAGAAATATGTAGGTTACACAACATGCCTAAGGAGATCATATCTGACAGAGATACGAAATTTACTTCAAGATTTTGGAAATCTTTAATGGCTTGTTTTGAGACTAAATTGTTGTTTAGCATGGCCTATCACCCTCAAACTGATGGAAAGAAAGAGACGGTAAACCAAGTATTAGAGGACATGTTAGGGATGCATGTAATGCATCATCCTAAAAAGTGGGAAGACTACCTATCACTGGTAGGTTTTTCCTACAACAATGGCTATCAAGAGTCATTGAAGATGAGCCCTTTTGAAGCCCTCTATGGTAAACAGTGAAAGATTCCAACTAGCTGGAATAATCCAGTGGATAGAATTACGATCGGGCCAAACATGCTGAAGAAATGCAATAGCAAGTAATTCAGATACAGAAAAATATGAAAATAGCTCAGGATAGACATAAAATCTATGCAGACTGGAAGAGGACTCCTAGAGAGTTCAAAATGGGGGATCATGTCTATCTCAGAGTTATACCTAGGAGAAGCTCATTGAGAATGGGAGCTTGTCCCAAGCTGGCACCTCGGTATTGTGGACCCTTTGAAATTTTGGATATAATGGGACCTGTAGCCTATAGGCTAGCACTTCCTCCCATAGTGAAGGTACATAATGTTTTCCATGTTTCATTATCAAAGAAATATGTACATGATTCTAAACATATTATTGACTGGTTTTTGATTGAGGTTGAACCAGAGGGAGAACTCCTGCCAGAACCTCCATTAGGGGGAATTTAGTTGAAAAATGGTCCTACCAAACCTAATACAAATTCCATGTCATCATGTATTAGCCAAACAAAATATTCTAAAATTTAAAAGAGGTGCATGTCTTAAACAATTTTTTGTTATATAATTTGGAGATAGTCACAACTTTTTAATAATATATTGTGTATACTCTAAACATAATCTCTGCCCAGGCTACCCAAAATTCAAAATTGTATTGGTTATCGAGCATGGAATTAATGTGCTACCCCATTATCCAATAATTATAATAAATAAAGGAAATAGTGTATTGAATAAATATTAATGCATTCACATGCTTCACATTACCAACATTGATTATATCGAGTGTTTTTTTTTAATAATTAAAAGGGGTGTTTTTTTAAACCATGGATTGTGGGTTTAATACTTACCACCATATCCAACTCATCATAATATAAACAAATATATAATGACATATATAAACAAGTATATATATAAAAAAAAATTGGGGCGTTTTCATTTTTCAAGCTCATATTTTCACATAGTCGACAACTCACGAATGCTCTGCACATAGATAATTTTTGTGTTACCACTTTTCTTGGACACCTTTGGGTTTTTAGAGAATTTTATATTTTCCAATTTGTAGATGAGGTCCCCTCGACCTTATTCCTAATTTCTCTAGATTGAACCAAACCAATCATCCGCTAATCCTCTCAGGTTTGGATGCTTTGGTCTTATGATGTTGAGTCAACTCTATCAAATGCAATGGCTCTGAAGCTGGAATGAGTCATATTCAGATTGTTTTCACTTTAGAGGAGCTTAGCTGGGATGGAAGTAAAATCCTTATATGTGCTTGTTCAAAGCATAAGTCATCATAAAATCAATAAGTACAAGTCCCTTCCAATCCAATGGAAAGGGGAAGGTAAGGATTTTAAGTCACTCAACACTGATCTTCCTTCAACAAAAAAATTGAATAATAACCATAGATACTGAAATTTATACCGATTGCCAGGGTTTGCTATGAAAAATCAAAGTTCATGAACTCGCGGTTTTTGTAGCTTGCTTTGAGGATAAAATTATTTTTTATTAGGAATCTTGGTTGTCAACTACCACTAAACATTTTAGTTTCCCATTTGATATATATTTGTATCTCACTCGGTTTGGGTTGAGTTGCTATAAACTATGGTGTATTTCTGTTACAAATTGTTTCTATAATAACAAAAAAATTGTGGGTAATTGGATTATGTGACAAAACCCTAAGGGGGGTTTACTGTTGGTTTCATACTACCACTGTTGGTACTAAACATTGATGGTTCGAATACTGTGTTGGGATACTCTTTACTATTGATATGGATATTGTTGAATGTTGTCATTGCTAGTTTAATATTATGGATATCATATATTGTATAATTTTTTATGATATTATGGTACCTAAGCATTGGTTCTGCCCTAGAATCGGTTGAATACATGTTCTTATTGTTTGTGGATAAAATTACTTGGCGGAAGACTGACCAAAGTTGCTTGTTTGCGGTGGACCTAACCCCCTTTTCAAATCCCTAAAACCTTAGGGATATTACACATGTTTACTAGGGTGTCCATCCACAAATGTGGAAAACCATCCTTAGGTTTCATTGTAGTAATTGGTTTCGATCCTCGTGGATTAGGTGCACTAGTTTAGACAAACATATTTATTGAACTTACTTGAGTTTTTCCTATAACTGCACTAGTATTATAGGGCCTCCTTTAATACTCCTCCAAGAGGTTATGAGTTCGAACTCATAAATAGTTATCCTGAGATGCTTTTTGTACAGTAAAGTCATTAAAGTTATCGGGCTCTAATGCAATAGAAAGGAGAAAGATAATCATGGAGCATTCTTCCCTTCTAGGCGATTCTTTGTCATCATGTCAGCTCTTAGTGTGTTACCTTTTTAAGACCTCCAGTTACATTTTCTCTCATCTTGGTCTCTTGAAATACTACATTCATGCATGCTTTATGGCCACTTGTACCATCGATGGAAATAGGGAATGGTCTAGGTAGTCGAAAAGAAGTATATTGAGGTAAAGGATTTGGTGCAACTGGAACAAATGAGGAACTATATGCCATAAATTATGTAATTTTCACTCCATTTGGCTTCCAAGTTGGTCCTACAAGATATTCCCATTAGGTTTGGCACAACAAAACTCCTTTAAATCTTTTTTCCCCCTCAACACTAATTGTTATCATTTCTCTTGTTGCTAGGAAAATAACTAGATTTGTCCAATGGATGTGTCTAGTATCACAAACTCATCATTCCTGCCAAATAGAAGTATGAAAAAAATGTCTTTTAGGAGAATCCCAAGGCTTTGTTGATCCTACTGATGTAAAAAAACACCTGAGTCATCTCTAAATATTATAGCTTGTGGTTTTATAACTTATTGTCAGCCAGTTTCAAGCCCTATACTACCTTTTTAAAGCCTTATTCCATCTGCATCCTACCTATTGTTTTCTTATTCAAGCCCTATCGTTACTTCCTCTCTAATCAATTTATGAAATTATTGTTCCTTGTTGTTCTTTCCAGTTATAAGGATGTTAGGATTTTCTGGGCAGTGTTTGCTGATTACAGAGGTCTTGTAGCTCCTATTTTTGGCATAGGTATTTCAGCCTAACCTTTATAAAATCCCCAAGAAGCAAACCTAAAAGATAGGGGGATTCATGATCCTTGTTGTTGTGTTTACTGCAAAGAAAATGATGAATCTATCTCACTCATTACTTCCACTTGTTCAGGAGGTATAGGATGCTACTTCATTTATAAGGAGATTTCATTTTCCTTCTATGATGGTTCTCAATGTGGAACAACCTTTGATGCTCGGGCATATTTATACATTAATGGATGTAAGGGG
>ML790694.1:145691-160605 GCA_009831015.1 Picea engelmannii
TCATTACTTCCACTTGTTCAGGAGGTATAGGATGCTACTTCATTTATAAGGAGATTTCATTTTCCTTCTATGATGGTTCTCAATGTGGAACAACCTTTGATGCTCGGGCATATTTATACATTAATGGATGTAAGGGGAAAGGACTCTTGAGAAGTGTTTTGAACTTGTCGCTTAAAAGTTTTCTGTTGAAGGTGGCTTGATAAGAATAAAACAATTTTTCAAGAGTTGATTTCAATGTTGAAAGAAATGTAGCAAGAATGAATATCACGATACTACAAAGTAACAAACTATCCTTATTGTTCAATTATGTTGTTTACATTGTTGTTCAGTGTAGCATTGCTATACTCTTGTTTAATTCAGTTGCTGATGATTTTATTTGATTCCCATACAACAAACCCATAAAAGGAAATATAGGAATTCCATTTGATTTAATTTGAAATGTTGTTGAATTGAATTTCTTGTTAACGTTTTCCTATGGATCCTTGGTATTTTTCCTACAGTGAAATGGGCACTCATAGATCTTCAGGAAAGCTGGAAACTATTATAGTTGAGAATTAATAGGATGAAATGGGTAAGTGGATCATGTTACGGGTGTCCATTGGATCTTGGGTTACTTTGCAACCATCAAGTAATCAAATTTGGGCAAAAAAAAGAAGACTAGACGATTTAAAATGTCATTGGAAAGGTGTAGTAAGGGAATTTAAGCGAAGCCAACAGGGTGAAAAGGTGGAGAAGGTGCTTATAGCTCATGTGTATGATCACAGAGAAATACTCAAAGATTATGTTGCCAAACAAGAAAAGTTTCCTCAAATTGGACTACATTGTAAGGGCTCATCATTTTGTAAGCATTGAAGTTTTTTTTCTTTTTTTTTTTTAATTTGGGATTTGAGTATTGAAATATGAATTCCCTAGCTTAGATGGATACTTAATGTGGTTTATATTTTTTATGTGTAGCTTTGTGCATTTCTGATTTTGAATAATGGCAGCATGTGGAGAGTATTACCAGTATTTTATGCCTTTTCCATTCGCAAATAGGAGAGATACTCTATGAGGGAAATAATTCCATGTCATTGAGGGAAGAAGGGGTTTGGTTTTATAAGTATGATTAATTTATTCCAAGTAGTAAAAGGGTTGGACGAATTGAAGAAGCCAAGTTACCTACACTTCATGAAATTGTCTTACCAAATTCTAATCCAACATTAATTGATTGCATACGTTCAAAATTAGTTCTTGAAATTCAAAATAGTATGCGGGAGAAGGGTTGTGCATGTGATCATTTTGGTATGACCTTACCATTTTTGGTTTTTGCTGAAGTGTTCAAGGAAGAGGACTCTATTCGAATGACTAAGAAGACATATTCTTGCACAAACCCCTCTGACATGCTATTATCCAACTTATTTTACTCTAGATGGAATACAAGATTACATCTTGTGAATGGAGAGCAATTAAAATGTGTGTTGAGTGTAGAGACACTTAATTTTAGGTAATGTTTTACAATTTTGGGTTTTCCTTTTATTTGACTTTAAAAATGTTTGACATCACTTTCTAACTATTTTTTCATTCTCTTTTGTTGATTAAGGTTGGTTGTCATTGATGTCAACCCTTGAAGAAAGCCCCGTAGCACAAAGGTTTGGGTAATGGACCCAATATTGTTTGATGTAAATATGACTCATTATTGTGTTGTCATGGTTGATAAGAAGTAAATATGGATGAAATCCAAAGTGGTCCCCTTATGGTGAAATCCCTCACGGGAAGATGCTTTGTGGAGTAACACTAGTACATATTGTAAAAATTCTGACGTTTTGTTTGCGACATTATGGACAAAATTGTCCATATTGTCGCAAAATAGAGGAAATTTATAAAAAAAAAAGTTCATATTGCCCGATAACGTCGATATTGCCACATTGAAGTCTCTCTTGCCACTTTGACGTCTCTCTTTCCACATTAACGTCTCTCTTGCCACGTTTTCCACCGAAACGTCTCTCTTTCCACGTTTGTGACATAGACGTCATTCTTGCCACATTTGTGAAGATTGATGTCGCAATTGCGACGTTTTGGAAACTAGGTTTTCCCCTCCAACGGTCACCTTAGTATGTTGACCAAGTCAAAATACTAACAGTCATTTAGGTTTTTTTTAAGTCGGAATTGCGACCTTACAAAATCTATAAATATGTTGCATTTGACGGATGTTGCGACAAGTTTTCTATAATAACGACACTTTGGGGTCCTAGTAGTTAGTGGTTAGAATGTTTTAGGGTGTGATTTTCATGTCATGAGTTATAGGGGTAAATGATTATAGTGTGTAAAGGTTTAGAATCTATTTGGGACCATCATGAAAATTTCAGTGTTGGAGCATTGAGTACTTGAGAGATTGGATGCCAAGTGAGTAGTAAAATAGTATCATGAGAAAAGCTTCCTTAAGCCTTAATAAAAACTAGTGTGCTAGTTGCAGGTTTAGAATAAGTGTAGGTTATTAAGATGGTCAATATGATTCAACCACATTAACTATGGTCAACTGTATTCAAACATGATGAATTGTGCTCAATCATGGTCAACAATAGTCAATGGAGATCAATATCGTCAATAAGGGTGAAGGGTTAGTTGGTTACTACAGTGAATGTAATAGGAGGGTCATGGGTTAAGGGATTAGTAAGTTACATAGTTAATGGATTAGTGGGTATGTTTCGATGAAGTTAGTGGGTCAAGGGGTTTTGAGATGGGTTCAGTGGGATTAAATAGTTAGGAGGTTCATGGGGTCATGTATCAACCATGGTCAATATAGTTAGCGATGGCCACATATGACTAGTGGGTTACTAGGTTCATGGGATTGGGTTAATATATTAAATCATGATTGTGTTCGGACTCAAATGGGTTAATACCAACCATAGTGTATTAGAGCATTAGTGTGTTTGGGGTCGCAATGTGTTAGGCGTGATTGCATCGGGGATCATAGTGTATTAAGGGTTTGTTGTGTTCATGGTCACAATGTTATGGGGATAGTGCGTCTCTCTTGCCACATTTGTGACATATACGTCATTCTTGCAACATTTATGAAGATTTATGTCGCAATTGCGACATTTTGAATGACATTGCTCTGCGACCAATGTTTTACCCAACATGAATGAATTTTTACTACTTCAAATTTTACTCAATCTATTGTCCAAAATAATCATCATCATCAAAATTTAATTCAACCCTACTTAGACAACCAAATACGCAATGTTTGTCTTCATGTATGATATTATTTGAGAAGTGTTGTAATAGCAGGGTACATTACATATTTTAGTGAATGCAGTGTTTTCATTATAGAGTAAACTTGACACTTTCAATAATCTTATGATAGTTGATAAATAATATATGCAAGAATTATTTCAACCATTCGTATAAATATTCTTTGATTCATTATTATCAAGCATTATTATTATTCCAATGAGATGATGGTAAAATTAATTAATGTCTTGAATGTAGACAATTGCAGGAACTCAGAACATGACTTATGAAAGCATAGGAATTCACAGTAGGCCGAGGAGATAATTTTGAGACACATCTCAGCCAATTCCAATGGGGGAATCACTAGGGCACAATTTTCCAGTGAGAGAGTGGTTCATTCCCCCAGGGGATCCATCCGGGGTCTAGACACACCAGCAGAGAGGTCGGTCAAAATTGTGCATAGTTAACAACATACACACCTTTTATAATAAAGAAAGCTCTAAACATGCAATAATTCCATTTTAATTTAATCTATAAATCTCAATCCCAAAGTAAATTTTTCACAAATATATCAATCCATCAATCTCTTTACTCAAATGTTGTCACTTCCTCCTCCTTATTTTCCCAGAGTTTTCTTTCTCAGAAAAATACATCTAATCAAGAATTTACTATGATTACAGTGTATTGTACCTAGACAAAGGACGAACCACCAAGATCATGCATTTCACAGATCCAATAGTATGGGTGAGCATCATCAAGGCTATTGTCACTTACTTTTATATTTCCCAAAGAATCCTTTACGCCAAAGGTGGATGGAAAGACCTGGAAAAAACATAAAACTTGGGACAAAGAGTGTTATAACTAAATGGAATTCTCTGCAAGGAGAAAAATTTGATGGTACTTTTGGTATACCTTTATATCAGCATGTAAGTTATCTTGATACAAAGTAGCAAGTTGGGTTTCATTTTCATTGTTCAGAACAAACTGTGCCCGTGCCATACTCAGAACTAGCGAGAAAATCACTCTATCTTTGCCTTTCCCAAGCAGCCCTTTCACAATAGAGTCCTTCCGGTTGATAATTTCATTTGACTCTTCTTTACTGTTCTTTTCACCAGTTTCTTGCTTGATAATTGTCGTGAGTGTATCAGTTTGTTTTTCATCAATATCTTTTTCCATGTCTTCAATGTTTATAACATTCACAAAATTCAATAATGCCAGAATTGTTGGCCTGTTAAAGTAAAAGGAGAGCGTAGCTAGTGAAAGAATTACCTGTGCAAGACATTTACGATGTATACATTATCAGATTAGACATGTGTTATGTATACAATGTGCCAATAACATGAATGGCTAACACAAATACCAAACCTGCATGACTAAAAGTGAAACATAAAATTAGAGAAATAATGTATAACCTGCTTGTCTATATTAGTATATGATGGAGAATCCTGATCCAAAAGAATAACCTATGCCTTCACAAAGCTATCTAAGTATCCTGTTTGCTCCAAGACATGGCTTCTTTCTCTTTCCTCAAGGTTTGGCAACAAGCCAGGAATCCGTCTAAAACTTGGTATTTCACCATGTAGCTTGTCATTAGCAAGTGAACTCTCTGCATCGAAGAATTATGAAGATGTGTCTGATGGTTGTCTTGAACCGTGAAATTTAAGTTTTGGAGAATCTTTGAGATCTTCTGAAGTCTCAAAAAAATATTCACTGCCCTCAATTTGTTTATTACTCCATGTTTTCCTAAACTTTTTTCATTCTTCACTGCCAAGAGAGTTCTTCCTGGTTCCAATGACCGAACTAGAAACTGACATGACGAGCTTCCCTTGCCTACAAATGCATCTTCAATTTCCAATGATTCTAAAACAGCCCCAATGGACATATCATGCTCTTCTAAAATCATTATTTTGATGAATTGCTTTGCATTTTATCTTTAAACGTGAATATGGTATTAAGATGGAAGGTGGGAATATATGGTACTGATATGGTAATGTAGAGGTAGTTGGGTACATTGTTTCCCTTTAGAGTTATGAAGAAACAACCATATCATGCCATTTACGTAATCTTTGGGGCTAGTTACAACAGGTATAGGAATTTAGAGACAGAATATCATTCTTGAATCTTTGGACAAAGAGCTTTTCTTTTTTTCCTTCAATTTTAACGAAGTACTAACAACTCATAGGTTATTGATGAAATTAATGCCAAACCTTATCATTGAACAATGAAAAGTAATTGTTGGGCCTCTATTATTCATTACATTTCTTTTGTTGATGATATTTATGGGCATGGATTATCACTATTATTTCATCAAATGATGGTTAGTTTTCAAGCTTCTGTTCTTGTCATGCTTTTAAGTCATTAATTTAAAAATAAAAATTGAAGTTTTATAATGTAGCCTACACTTCTTTTAGTGTGTACTATTCCAGTGTTCGAGTAATAAGTTATGCTTACTGTTTCTATACACAGACCGTCATCTGTATTTTACCAACTCTCTCGTTCATAAGTTTGTTTTGAAGTGTACAGTCACCACTTGTGATGAACATATATAAATAAAATAACCATGCCAAATGAGGAATTTGATGGTGGATGGAGAATGACAAGTGAATTTTGCAGGCAAAGGCGGTGTCAAAGTTTCATATTTTATATAATTCTCTCTCAGTTGACTCCATTTCACAAAGATATTATGCACACTGGAGGTGGTCTAGATTGTGTACTATATAAAATCAGTGTAATGCCAGTTGTAACTTGTAAGGTCTGATGTAAACAATAAATTGTTGTGTTATCTATTGTTGATTATGTTTGGAGTGGTGGATAGAGCTGTCTCGATTTTAAAGCTGAACTTGAAACCAGAGAATGCTAGTTTCAACTCTTATTAAAGCATTAAAAAAACAGCCTTGAGATTCATTTCAACACTGTTTATTCCATCTAGGCATGACAAGAGATAATTTTCACACTTGTTGGTTATTCTATCAGGGCGGAATTTTAACATTCAACTCTCTTAATTTTGTGTTGCATAGGAACACATTTATAGCACAAAATTAATTTTTCTCTAGCCAAAAAATTTCACCCCTCGAATAGACATGTCGTAGCCCATCTTAACCCTACCAAGCGCACCCGACTAAAACTGGGCATTATATCCTTTAACAATGCCCAACACTCTTTATGACATTTTTTTCTTTTAGATCAAGCATTTCCCTAAGCTTCTGAATCTTCTCCTTCAATGCTTTTGCGAAGATTGTTTGCAAGATTGTCTTTAGTTTTTGTAATATATCGTCTGTACTACAAAATTTCTCAAGGGAAATTAAGTGTTCTTGCAACCCAAGAGCGGATTTAGCAATCAAAATAAGGTCATCTCCATACAAAAAAAACCTTATCACAAAATCACCCAAAAGAGCACCATCACCTTCCTGTGAGTTTGATAACCTTGGTTATCTGTAAAGTGCTATAACATCTTCAGTGTCGAAGCATTGAGTACTTAAGAGGTTGGATGCCAAGTGAGTAGTAAAATGGTATCATGAGAAAAGCTTCCTTAAGCCTTAATGGAAACTAGTGTGCTAGTTGCAGGTTTAGAACAAGTGTAGGTTATTGAGATGGTCAATATGAGTCAACCACGTTAACTATGGTCAACTATATTCAAACATGATGAATTATGCTCAATCATGGTCAAAAATGGTCAATGGAGATCAATATTGTCAATAAGGGTGAAGGGTTAGTTGGTTACTAGAGTGAATGTAATAGGAGGGTCATGGGTTAAGGGATTGGTAAGTTACATAGTTAATGGATTAGTGGGTATGTTTCTATGAAGTTAGTGGGTCAAGGGGTTATGAGATGGCTTCAGTGGGATTAAATAGTTAGGAGGTTCATGGGGTCATGCATCAACGTCCATGGTCAATATAGTTAACGATGGTCAAATATGACTAGTGGGTTACTAGGGTCATGGGATTGGGGATCAAGGGTTAGTGGGGTTAGTGGATTAATAATTAAATAGTTAGTGGGTTACGGGTTTAGGGATAGTACAATTAGTGGGGTTAAGGGTCATGGTGTATTAAAGGGGTTAATTAAATCATGGTGTATTAAAGGGGTGTATTAAATCATGGTGTAGTAAAGGGGTGTATTAAACCTAAAATGGACATAGATGTAACAATAACAAAAGGATGAAGTACTTATGCATGAAAAACGATCAGATGTGGAGCCAAAAATGATGAGTAAGTAGTCAAGGCTTGAAGTGCTTCAGGTGAAGAGATATTAGTGTGAAACAAGAGATACCATCAACGAGCAGAATTAGTATGTAATGTTCACATTGGAATTAGTGTGTGATGTTCACTCTCTGGCAAATCAGGGGTTCACTCTCTTGGCTAGCTCAATATTCAATAATCATCAACATTAACCTCATAATATGACAATAAGTAGATATAAACAACAATACTTATCATTGAAATAAGCAACACTAAACTGGGCTTAAAGTAATCATGTCAAAGGTGTAACATTTAAATATATATACATATTGCTCTGCAACAGAAGCCAAAATACAATCTATGGAAATGAAAATAGTTACAACAACACAACTGCTGAAAAAATAACTCAATCGATCCCACTAATCTACCCATCCACGTTCAGAGGAAGAGCAGAAAATGAGTATCAAGGTCACATGGGGAAGCCCTGGCATCCATGGGTTAGTAACAGATATTTACCAGCTATCTGTCTATCTATCGATCTAACTTTAAAGTTTATAATAGTAGAAAACTATTGATTTCCTCATAAAATCTAATTTTAATTTACAACAAAATGGTCACCTCAAATAATTATCAAAGCCTATGTTCAGTACAATTCTATTTATTTCACCATAAAATCTAGTTTTAATTTAAAACAAAATTGTCACCTCAAATAATTTTCAAAGCTTATGTTTACAGGTGAAAACATTGAGTTTAAGCAAACAGGGCAACCACACCTTATTTCGAGGTCATATAAAGCAACATTGGGGGACCTGTGAGCTGGTAATAGGCATCTACCAACCCCACATGGTTTTCCAATAGATAGACATGCATCAACCCTGCTCCATCCAACACCCTATCTAGAGCTCTATCCAGCTAAGCATTGCTCCCAAGGCTTCCAACCAGTTTTTTCTCTATATAGAGAGACCTCTATTTATTTCTATCATATTTTCTTGGATAAATGGGGAGAGAAGAAGAGGGTCCAGTTTTTTCCCACTTGTTCTTTAGCTAAAGTTGAGGGTCCATTTGAAATGGTCAAAGCTATCCAAATATCACAATTCCCATCATTCTTATTTCTTGCACAAAAATCCCAAAGCAAGTGAAGGCCAACAAGCCTCTACCACACCCATTGAATCACCCTTGAGTCAATTCTATATTTGCTTTCCAAATCTAGAGTGCTTTATGAATGAATCACTTATCCAGGCTCACCTTAGCAAGATGTTATCAAAACCTCGTTTGAAGATGATATTTTCATTTAGATTCTTATCTCATCTCTGGCTTTGTCTTATAATTCATTCTCTTTTAGACATGCTCTTTTTATAGGCCCATATATTTTTCATATGTAACACCTAAAGGGGAATTTCAAATAGTCTAATTTTTTGTTATGGGATCTTCTCCTTATGTCAATGTCCATTGAATTTGGGATTCCAACACCCAGATTCAATTCAACATGGAGCTTGTCCATTATTGTCACCTCATTTCTGAGGGTCTTCTCCTCTATGTCAAGAAAATTTCCCAGTCTATTGACAATTTCCTTAGACTTCTATCTCACCACACTTCCAAGGGTAGGTAGGGTATATTGAATTAAAATGGCACTATTTTAGCAAACCCCTTTAATGGGTCAAAATAAGGATGTCATTGTTTTAAGGATGAGATGTCATTGTTATAGTACCACTTCCCTTTACTAATCACTTGTATATCCCTTCCATCTCTAAAAGTAATTGTTATCCATCCCATAAGAAGGATATGGAAAATGGGGAGGTATCCTAGTTGTTGCTTCCATACTTTACAAACCCATTTGAAATGCATTTTCTCTAATATAATCCTCCCATGAAACTTCCCAATTAATGTTGTTACCTAGTATAAGCTTACTCGGTTGATGACCACATCTTCACCTAAGACTAGTTTCATCCTTTCTTTCAATCGTTTGATGAGAGATTTCTTCCTCCTCCTCTTCCTATAGGGATTATCCTCCCCTTTGGTATTTGTTTACCCTTCTTGTTAACATATGAGACTCTACTATCCCCTCCTACCGACTCATATTCTAACAGAGCATGGGATACACAACCTCCATGCTAAAACAAGAAAGGGGATCAAAGACCCTCTTTGAACCTTTGAGCTAAAATAAAGTCCTCGTTGGTCTCTTTAGTTGAACAAAAACCAATTCAATCCATCCCATTGGCTACCTTCATAGCATACCCAACCTTTTCACTTGAAGAATCCCTAACACTAGTCTTCAAATTATCTCACAAAGGTTATTCTAGAAATCAGATTAAAAGAGGGTTTTTGGGACATCGAGGCCCTTCAATCGAGATTTCACTCATTGTACAAGAGATCCACCATCCACAATCATTTCATTGCCACATCGTACCTAGTGATTATGTTCCATTGAGGATTGATTTGGATTATGATCTATGTTCAAAGAATGAATAAACCACGTCATCTCTGTCCATGGCTCCAAAAAGGTTTTATGCTCGCGCCCTTTCAAGGAGACTCGTGCCCAAGGAGATAGCTTGTGGAGGGAACATGGAGAGAGTTCACTAGTTGCAAGGTTAGAGAGAGCTCGTGGAGGGCACCGGGAGAGAGAGAGACTGAGGGAACCAGCCAGAAGAGGGAGCTCGTGGAGGGCACCGGCCAGGAGAGGGAGAGACTGAGGGCACCGACCAGTAGAGGGAGATCGCGGAGGGCACCGGCCAGGAGAGGGAGAGACTGAGGGCACCGACGAGGAGAGGGAGCTCACGAAGAGAATGGTAAGTTGATACTTCTCTGTATTCTGCTCGGAATGATACTTCTCTGTATTAAGTGCCAGATTAAGGTTCTGGTCGGAAAGGGCGTGGGTTCAAAATCCACTCTCAACATACTTTATTTTATATGATTCTGGTTTCAGGTGCTCCCGAGTTCGCTTCACCGATTAGTTTTCCTGCCTACTTTTATTTGAGCAAATCCTACATACTTGTTGTAATGGTTGCAGTGTATTTGTAAACTACAATCCTTTTTAACAATAACAGTTTTTCTTCAGTGCATACCGAGACTAACAAACTACCTATTTATTCATAAACTGTGTGTATGCATGCACAAGCATGGAGTCTAAGGAGAAGTTGAGAGATTATTCAGCAAATCATTTAGAGGTCGATAAATCTTCTTCCAATGGAAGCTCTATGTTAGGGTCTCAAAGTTCTTTAAGCAAAGGGTGTGATTCCAAGTGGAGATATTGTGCTTTTGGCAATACTAGGTACTCAAAACCCACAAATAATTGGGTTATGCTTACAAGGAGAAAGGGATATGATTCCCTTTGATGAGCCTTGATATATCTCATAGACTACATGGTGTGAAAAGTATTGTTCGAGTCTTTTGGAGTCATTGAGGATAAGCATGAAGGAAAATGACATTGTGAGAGAAAGGGCCTCTCCAACGTGGCAGGGAGAAGCTATGATATATGGAATTTCCTAATCTTGTAGTGTGAAGGTATTATGGTTTTATGGATGGGATAGGATTTCTAGATGGTGGTTAAGTGAATGATGAAGGAGGATTTATGGTTGGTTTTTCAATCATGGAATGCATTGGTCACGATGATTATATAGCTAATGTGGGTGTTATCTTGGTGGGTTATCTCGAGTGGTTAAGAGCTGTGAATACAAGCAAGAGGTCATGAGGTCAAGTCCTTGGGCTAGCTGTCTGTATGTATATTGGGCCTCACTTTATGTCCCCACCGGGTTAGATTTCCAAAAATGCAACTAGCTAATTTACCTCCCATACAATCCTCAAAATGAGGGGAAGTACCTCGAGAGTTTCTTGGATGTGTATTCATCGGAATAAAAAGCTAATGTGGGTGTTGGCCAAGTGAACTAGTTTGTAGGGGTTGTATCCTCGACTTGTTCTAGAATTGGGAATTTAGAGTTTGACTCACGGAACATGGGGTTTATTCGACAACTCCTAGTTAGTAATTTTCTTCATGCTTTGTTGGTTTAGGCTTTGGTTTGTTTTCATGTTCTTTATGCATTTTGATTGGTTTTGGAGAATTTCTTGGGTTTGTTGGGTGATGAAGGTTCTCTCTAGAAAGGAATCTTGGCTTCTTTCCTTTCCCAAAGTTTGGTTTTCCCGCTCTCATTGCACAACAAAGGCCCTTTTCCAACGTTGGTTTTTCTCTTGGTCATGGGCACCATCTTATCTATTGGCCACACCTGTTGGCCTATCCTAAGTCCAAGGGTACCTTTGTTGTGGTCAATAGTATTCTTGTCTATATGGTGGTTGGTTGGGTCAATGGAGGAAAAGAGTTTGTTCTCTCTTAGTCAATGTTGTCTCTTTCTTATTTTATAATTGTGGGGTGGCCTTATCATTTCCCTCTATGGTAGGTGGTGTTCTTTTGCTTCCTCTCTACCATATAATCTCTACCATGGGTGTTTGGGTGGTGTTCCTTCATTAAATCATACTCTCTACCATGAAGGTTGTCAGTTAGGACACATGTTCTATTTATGGTAAAAGAAACTTTTGCAAGGGTACACCCTTAGCTCCTAAGCCTGTCCCTCCTAGAAAGACTCCATGATGCCTTACCCGAGCTCAACAATATGCATGAAGGGTAGCCTCAGACTTCCAACTCCAGTTCTCCGAGGACGAAAAAATGGATATTGAGTATATGGAGAAGAAAATCAAATGGTAAAGACAACAAATCCCTAAGGAGCGACTAGAGGTTGAGTTCAAGGATTGGATGCATGATCTCGGTTATTCGTGAACCAAGGAAACTATGATTTCTAAGTGTATGGAACTGTATTGGCTCATTAAGGCATTCATTGCACAAATTGTTGAGGAGAAGAGAAGCCTATAGATTGTCATATGAGATAAACTACATGTCATGAATCAAAAGTTTAACACTCTCTGTAGGTAAATTTTCGACATTGAAATTTCAGTGGCTACTTTGACAGACTTGCATTGTTCTCCCATGGATAATACTAATCCTTTCCAATTGTATGGAGGCTCTCCCTCCAATCCTATCTTGGCGGAGGAGGATTTTGTGCAGTAGAATGAAAATGGAGGAAGCATGAAGCAAGGGGATGGACTCATGACATAGTTTCTCATGGTCATATGGGTCTTTACAAAGAGGAAGCATTATCTCCCCTCTTCATCAATGTTGTTATTGTTGTTTTTCTATTGACAATAGAGTAGAAATTTATCTATTTCAACTTTTAGATTTTACAGAATTCATTATTGTTTGTGGTATGATGAACACAATGATATGCTATCACTCTCATGGTCTTGGTTTCTTAGGTTTCTGGCCACAAGATGTGTTGTTTGTACTCATTTTTATATCACACACACACACACACACACACACACACATATATAAGGTTTCTTGCCTAATGGTTAAGAACATGTGTTTCCTTTTAGGAGATCACAAGTTCAAATCCATTGGGGGGTAGGGTATGTATACCTTTGTAGATCCCTTAATCAATTCTACATAGTTTTAAAAATAAGTATTTTTCATTTGTTTCAAATGTAAAAAAACTCTAAACTCTATATTGATTTGTCTAGTTTTACTTTAACTTTAACTTTTAAAGACATGGAGTAGCCATTCTAAATTCTATTTTGATTTTAATTTATACACAAGTAATACATTATTACTAGCTTTAAGTGTTTCATAATTACTTTAACTTTGAACTTTGAAGTAGGTATATATAACAGTATACCAATTTCTATATTATTATAATAATGTAACCTTTAACACAATACTATATCATTGTATTGAATACAATAATTAAATATACTAATTTAGTAATTATAAGAAACATTTCTTATTAAATTAGATAAAAATTAATTAATCTTTGTATTGAATATAATAATTATGAAAAATTTCCATATACCTTTAAATAAATGTATTCGTCTTATTATACATGTCGATAGGCTAGTATATAGTGATGAGTTCGCCATTGACTATATATTAATCTACGAATTGACCAAAAAATTATATGCTTTTCGAATGTCACACTTTAGCAATAGATTTTATTTATTTATTTCAATTATTTAAAATCCTTTTTGGCAAGGTGTCATTGGCTATTCAAACGAACCTCTTATTGTCGAGATGACGGTTGTTCATAAATGCGGACATACGGTGTTCATAAATGCGGACATACAGTCTCATCTCACTGCTACATCAATTTTCGAGCCGAACAGGCGTCGTCTTGACATGTCACTGCAGATCAGAGCCCTTGTCGTATCCTCTTGCTATCATTTGGCAGTCGATGGTTGTCACTGCAATCGATGACAGATAGCTTGTAGGAAATGATGCATGTCGATTCCATACATAGCTTCTTGAAGTCTCTGGCTATTGTTATTCCTGTCTTTTATAATGTGAAGTCCTCTAATCTTCGATGGACAAACAAAGATGGACAATATGCTCAAGCCTTGTTCTTTAAATGTTGTATGCCCTATGATCTTTGATGGACAAACAAATATGAACGGTATGCTCGAGCCGTGTTCTTTAAATGTGGCTATTGTTATTCCTGTCTTTTATAATGTGAAGCCCTCTGATCTTCGATGGACAAATAGAGATGGAAATTATGCTCAAGCCCCATTCTTTAAATTTTGTATGCCCTATGATCTTCGATGGACAAACAAATATGGATAGTATGCTCGAGCCCTGTTCTTTAAATGTTGTATACTTTTTTGTTTTTTAACTGGAGAGGATTTTGTCTGCAACTGAGACTATTTTTGTGGGATTTCAGTTGGCCATGAAAGACCACTAGATCGCCTCTCTGTGCTCATCAACTGACTGTGATGATGAAAGTGAACGATATTTACATGTTTATCGTCATCCATCTGGTTTAATTTTCATGTTTAAGTAAGCATGGTAAGTGTTGCAGAGTGGAAGGATTTTCCTAAAGGCCTCAGGGTTCTGGTGTTGGATGAGGACTTTGAGGCAGCTGCTGAAACCAACTCCAGACTAGAAGGCTTTGAATATGTTGGTAAGTTTGATTAAAATCCTTAATCGCACGTAAGTATTGGCATAAGCAAAAATGGAGTAATTTTCTATGTACAAGACTTCTTAATCATGGGGATCTCGTTTTAAAATATCAATCCTGGAACTGGATTAAGAGGATTGGAGTTTTTATTACTACTCTACTGATCAGATAATTTTGATGAGATCTCAAGAATTTTGTAATGATTATGCAACATGGTGTTGCATTTGAGGTCTTATATCTCTGGACTAACTTTATCCAAACTTAAGAATGGAATCATTTTATGTAATGTCAGAGAACTTCGGGAGTAACAAGTTGGATAGTGCTATGTTGGGTAGTATAGAGGAGTAACATGGTTGATAATGCAATAATTCCATGTGGAACAACAAGCTATTATGTGGCCGTTGGTCCATGGAAATTAATGATCTGAAAGTCCCATGGACCCATTTCATTTCCAAGTAGAGAACAGGTCCTACAAAAGGATCTGAAGCTTATTGTCAGCGTGTTCTACTCTTTACTCGCTGGGGTGGTCGGGTGTGAAGT
>ML790694.1:191873-221287 GCA_009831015.1 Picea engelmannii
TCCTTCTGGTTGTAGCCAGAGAATTGGGGAGTTGGAGCTTCCCTCAGGTTGTAGCCTGAGAAACTAGGGGGTTGGAGCCTCCTTCCAGTTGCATCTAGAAAACAAAGGAAGTTGGTGCTTCCAATGAATGTAATTCTTCAAGAAATATAAGAAAAAACATTCCGTAGTTTTCTCCCAATTTGGGTTTCCACGTAAAACACTGGTGTACTGTGTATGTGTGTGATTGTTTATTTCTTACTGCTCATTATTGGATAATAATTATACATTGATATAACATTTGAAGAAAAAGGATTATAATTACGCTATTACTGATTCACCCCCCCCTCTTAGTAATCCAACATCTTTAACCTGTAGATATTCAATACCGAGACGAACTCTCTATGTTTCTTTTAATTTTCATCGTTTTAGGCAGATAAGGGAGAACATGGATTGGATTTGGATGCCAATAGAGAAAGACAATGATGATGGCACTCATTCTCCTCTAATATCCATTGATGTTTTGAACGATGGTGCACATTTCAAAACATTGTACATCGAAGAAAACTGGAATTTGTTTGAAGTTAGAAGACACCTTGAATTTGAAGAGGAATTGATCCCTGAGGAAGACTTCTATTTTATTCACAATGGAAAAAGGGTGAGAATTTGATAGTTTATGTATGTTTCTTCATTTTATAAACATAGTTTATTACTTACATATTAATGATTTATTTCAGACAGATTGGTAAAAGACCAGAGAAGAGCATCATGTGAAAAAGTTGTGTTCATCCCCATACATTAGAAATTAGAGGAACATGCCACAAGGTGAATACTCTCCAACCATATGTTAGGAAACTCTTCTGATCTTAGTTGTGATCTCTATATTTTAGAACTAATTTTGAAATTTTCTACTTCAATTTATTTTGGCAAGAGAAGGTATGATTTTGTCCATTGAGATTTTTTCGCATAATTTGTATTACTTGTTATTTATTACTACATTTCTAGGCCAATATTTGATGAAATTCAAGTGTTTTAACTCAACCTCTTTTCATCACATGTACAAGGAAATAAATGGAAAATCAGATGGAATTTCAAAGGATGGTCTACAGTTGGAGAATGGACAGTGGCATATTCAGGAGCTTAAGGATAGCCAACACTGCATATTTTCATCCCACTTTATTTTGAGCTTATTCTAGATGGAGGAGTATATATTGATGATGATGTAATGAGGGTTTAGGAGGTTTACTCATTTATTTTGATTATCTATATGGAAAATTGTTAAAACCTTTTTGATAAATCTATGTTTAGAACTTCGAGTGTTGTTCAGAGACTAGTTTTTTTCTCCCTTGTGGAAGCCAACATTTGTAATATTCTATACTATCAAGACAATTCCAGATGGGAAGTAGTTATTTCCCTCTTTTTTTTTAACATGAAAGAAATTCTTAAATGCATAAATGTAATTCTATCTTAGTATGAATAAAATTACAGTTTTTCCAATGAAAAAAATGTATTCTGCTCCAAAATATCAATTGTTTCCCTAAATTTATTACTACATTTCTAGCCAATATTTGATGAGTTTTTGTATAATGGTTGCTTTAGTTGACTATCAGATGATCCCAAGTATATCATATTTTTCTGGGAGTTTAATTTGTTCCATTCTATTCCTAATTGATGAATATAACAACGATAGATTTGGGGAGTGGGGACTGTTGTCAAAAATGTCACTTGTTGCAGCATACAAAGCCTAATTCCTATAGCATATTTGATGTGTTTTCTTCAAAATATCCATGTATTCCATCAAAATGGGATTCACCCATTAACATTTCCAACTTACTCCACCCATATAAAAAACAATCTATATTTCCTACGAAACAATTTCCATAGAGAAAAGGGTATCCACTCAAACACACATTATATAGCATGTCCTAGATTCATGTTGCATATTTTTAATCAACCAAGGTTGAAGCCAACACCACAACCATACACTAAAATGTTATAGAATCTCTAGTATCCAGGGTTCCATATGCATTGAACAAAGTAATGCTCTGCTTCTTCTTTTTATCTTTCATCCTTTCTATCTCTGTGAACTGTAACTTGAGATGGAGCATGAGAAATGAAATTGCATGTTGATTGAACATTATCTCGATTGTATGAGTCTCATTGTACTCTTCCTTGGAAATGTAGTGATCATTCCGCACTAAGTCACCAAGGCAGGTCATGAATTCTGAATGTATTTCAGGATGCTTGAAATATTGTTCTGCCTTTATATTGCTTGCTTGAAATTCGTTGCATACTTGTTGTTCTTTTCGCCTACAAACTTGTGTATAAAATTGTATATGTAATGGTCAATGGCAATGATCATACTTATGATGATGAAAATATATTTTGTGATAGCTCTTTTTTTCTTGTCAAAATAGTCGAGTTCTTCATTTGGTTGAGATATTTGTAACTCTTTCCTTAGTGGAGATATGAAATATATACTTTGTTTTATTTTCAGAGTAAAACTCCATTTCTTTTATTCCCTTCATCTTAAATTTGTTATTGATGATAACCATTAAAGTATATCTTGTCTTATTCCATGAATTGTCAAAAAATCTTCCTGAAGCTATTCTTACTCAATCATTGCTCTGATCTTCATAGAATTTAAATGTAAACCATGGAATTATTCCTATGTTAATGGGTATCCCTTGTACTTGTTTTTGGATAGTTACAATTTTCCTTGAACATGAAACCTATACTTCCATGAATTTTATTCCTTGAATATCCGAGATTGGATGATGCACACTGGGAGACAATGTTTTCTTGTAGATAGATCAAATTTTCAATTAGTGAAGGTCTTCTTGAGATTGATATCTTGTTCTTGAATGTAAACCTTATATCACTATATTTTTCTGAATCAAATGTACTTTTACTTGAAGTTTTATTTATTTATCTACTTGTTCTCACCCTTGTGAAGAAGATGGACATCCAAATAACGATTCTGACCAAAATATTTATCTACTTGTTCTCTTGTTTAAATATTAGTTGGACACAATGTAAACCAAAAGAACTCCCTAGTTTGTTTGAAAGCAAAATGGTTAAAACTTAAATGTATTAGAACTCTCTTCAGTTCATTTTAAATCCCAACATTAAGGAAATTGAGAATTTGGTTGCTATGTACCAACCATAGTGATTCACACTCTGTTCTGTTCACTTGTTATTGAACTAGCACCATAATTGTTGATTTGTGGAATTGTGGATTACACTCCATAGTTGCAACATCGATTGGAATTAACACTAAAAGGATGAATTGTTTGGTCTATTGATTCATATACTATAGTCAATGTCTTCAGTGTATGCATTGGATGTCATTTCCTAAATCCCCAAGAATTGAATCAATTGGGCACTTAAAATTGTCATTTATTGAATAGATGGTGAGTTTAACCCCCTCCATTGAATAAGAAGATATGTATGCTCATATGCGTGGAAGAAGCAAACAGTGTTAGAGTTTGTTTGACTGTTGAATTCCAACACTAAATCAATTTAAGAGTATGGTTGGATTCTAATCATGGCAATTTTCCCCATTGCCTACATTATTGGTTGGTTCCCATTATAACATTCTCTATCTGTTAATTCACTGGTAGTTATTGAGATGTAAACCTTGATATTTAACCTCAGACATTCACCTCTGTACAAAACATGGTGAACTTCCCTCAGTTCAAAAGATGGTGAGCAACCTACGACAACCCCTCTCGATGTGTGTGTGCTAAAATGGCACTTATAGCCATTGTGTGTTCTATCAAATAGTTGTTTCAAATGTCCTATAATTATGAACCCAGGCAGAAGTGAGAAGTTATTTTACATTGGTAGAACATATGTAAACGTATTAGTTGAAGTAAATGGAGTTTGGACTTTGTTCTCATAATGAAAATGCTATCTGGGAACCATCAGTTAGCAGTGCAAACAAACTAGTGAAGTCTTCAACCAAATTAGGAAACAAAGCCTTCATTCCAGGAAATAGCAAGTGAACCAAATTCAAACCCCAAATCTAAACAGAGGTTGTGGAGAAGCATTGTTTATTTCCGTAGAGTATCCATATTGATGATATAGATGGGCCATAGGCCTACCATTTATGGATCACATATTTCAATACTAAATACTTGGAAAAGGACCATGTCTTGGAAAATCCTAACTCAAGTGTTATTAATGCAACATAAATTAATATTGATGACACCACTTTTTGATGTATTTTGAATCTTGAAGGATGATGTTCACTAATCATCTTTGTTCTATTGCAGGGAACTTCAATTCAATATGGTCATGTCATTCTTGTGCTAAAGAGTATTGGATTGCTTGCCCCAATGCACTGACCATGATAACTCACCGTTATCTCCACATTTTTCCACTAAGGATACCAACCCATCATTTTGTCTTGGACAAAAGAGAATGGGATCTTTTTAAACTATAAACCATCTACAACTGAAGATAAGACCACAATTTTATTTATAACATTTGAGTCATAGTGATAAAACTCATATAACCATTAGTCTAGTGGATTAGCTCAACCAGTTAAAACAGACTGTTTCAAGGGGGAGTTCACTATGAGGTCTCCCTTTCTAGTCTCATCGAGGTTCAAGTCATAATAGGTCCCGTTGGGTTACCAACTGCTATTGTGGTTAGGGGTTCAGCCACCCTCCATCTGAATATTCAATAGAAGAGGGAGGATCCCATGAGGTTTTCCTTGGAGAAAAAAAACTCACATAACCATTCATCCTACTTGGTATAATTACCAAAAGGATATGGAGTCCCAACAAGTTACAGAAAATTACACGGTTGTATAAAATTCTAGAATCTATTGGTACTATGTCACCCATAACACCCATAAATACTTTATCTATGTAGGTGGACAAAACCTTTATGCGCAACCAAAAATGTTAAGAATAAGAAATAAACAATAAAAGTAGAATGTAGTAGTAATATCTACAAAAGCATAATACTAGAGGAGGAATGTATAGTAGGATTAAAATCCCATTGGTTGCTCAAAAAACTAAAAATAACGGTCCAAGAGGGAGACGAAAAAAGTTGAACATGGATTGATAGAGTTTACATGGATACTAGGTTATCATTCTCCTACAGTTGGGTGCATCCAACATACATAGTAGATCCTTGATCGCACAATAGATCTATCGTGTTAGTTTCTTGTGCACAACAGAGAGAGAGCATAGTGATGGTGCAACACTACTCTGATTTGGGAAGTGTGTTGCAGTGATAGACAGTGAGAAAGTGAGGATGCATGTATGCACTACTCTCATCCTTTTCCTAGATTTAGAAATGTTGTTTAGATTTATCATTCCAGTTAGCGAGAGTTTTCTTTATCAGTTGTAGCATGAATTTACTTAGTACTATCTTTAAAGAAGGGTGTGGATTTATATGAAAGCTAGGGCACGACATGAGACTTTATAATATGAACATATCTATAGGAGGCACCAACAAGTTTGAATGTTGTTGTTTATCTTCAGTAGAAAGAACAATACCCCTGACAATTATTTCTATGTAATGGAGTGTTAGGGTCCTATAATATAGTCATATGTTCTCCAGTCATCTAGTTGGGAATTTTTATGGTTAGGTTGAAGATGCTTTCATGACAAGGTGCTCAGGGGTAATGGTCCAGTGGTATATCCAATGCTTCAAATAGATATCCAAGTACATCCAATGTTGTCACGTGTTAATTTTGAATTATGATTCCTCCACATAAGTTTTCGAAAGGTTTTAGAGTGGCATAATCAGGGAATACAATGTAACTTTTTACATTATCAAAAGTGTAAGAGGCAAAAGATTATTAAAGTTGTAGTTTTTCACCAAGTATAATAGGGTAAGATGGGTTATTTTTTAACTCATTTTCACTCTTAGATATCTCAATATCTCCTTTCCACCATCCTACAAACTCAAAAGGAGCAAAATTTGTAAAAAAGAGGGTTTTGTTTCATTTGGGAGCAGTGTGACCCTTCTGTGTAGTGCGACCCATGGTGCGACGCTTTTGAGTAAGGTTGGAAAAATTAGTTTTTTGAGGCCTTCCCATGGGTTATTTTTCTAGTTTGATGGCTCATTGGAAAGTAGACATGTGGGGCTACTTGACCTAGTTTCCAGAATTCAAAATGGACTCCTAAAAGTTGGCCAAAAACAACCCTGAACTGGTGTGACGGTTTTGCTAAAAATGTTGTTTTATTACAGGATGGCACGACTTATCTGTTTCCTGGTACGACCCATCTGTGGTGGTCGATGCGCTTCTGAGTATTTGGAAAAATTTCGAATTTGGTCAAAACAAAAGTTATAATGTGGCATGTAAAAGAGTTATATAATGTAACCATGGTAAATGAGGGTGGGTAAATGTGAGTTTCATGTAAATGTTGAAATTTGAGATAGACAATCTACACCTGGAATAACTTGTTGATTTGATTTCTTTTGTGTATGGTATATTTGTTCAAGTGTGCATTTAGGGGTTGCAACAATGGCCAGGTTTGGTCTCCAAGAGCATCACATGTTGGAGGACGCTTCCAACTTGGTAAAGTGTAAATGAACACTGTAGAGTCTAATGCCCTTGTAATGTTGTAACAGAGTGTCAATCTGTCTAATTCCCTTGTAATGTTGTAACAGAGTGTCAATCTGTCTTGTAAAATTATTCTCAATAACAATCTCACCAGTGCTTGCATGAGAAAGACTAACATTGTACTGAGCTATCTAATGAATATCACAAAGTTGAGAGATCAACTCACTATCATTGGAGAAGATTTTGATGAGAGTGAGCTAGTTCAGATCACTCTGAATGGATTTGGTCCATCGGGGCATTACTTTGTTCAATGTATTTGTACTCAAAAGTTACCCACTTTTGAGAAACTATGGGATGATTTGTTAGTGATAAGGTAATATAATTTTATTGATGTCCAATGAATGACCACAAAATTTGGTCAATGGGACTATTGAGTACAATAGTGTTAATACAAAGTGAGAGGACAAAAATGGCTCCTAAAGAAAGTAAGATGCAGAAAGTAAAGAAAAGTATTGATCTAAGCCAAGACAAGATACAAATACCTATACCTCTAACAAAAATATGATCCATGATGCAAGAATAAAGAAACCAAGATAGAGGATAGAAATATCATGAACATAGCAAGGCCCACTATGGCTAGCTCCCTGAACATCCGAAACCAAATGGAGGAAACTCTGTATAGAAACCTATCTGGAAGAGGAAATGGAATAGAATCTGGTTTGCATATTTTTTTACTTCCTGGAAGAGGTTATCCATCATCATAGCCTAGGTGACCTCGCCTAACCACTGGTGTGGGATATGGAACAACATAATCATTGGGGTCTTTGGGATGCAGAAATGGGCCTCACTAATCTAGAAGATGAAGTAACTCTGCTATCAATTTGTCTCTTGGTACCCCTAGAATAAGAGACCACCTCAAAGAAGGAAGTGATCATCTGGGTGGACACTGGTCTAGGAGAGGGCCCAATAGTCTAAGAATAGAATCTAAGGGCCTCTTGCATGTATAGTGCTAGGCATATCTAGTCCAAGTATTGAAGGAAACATGACAGTGTTTGTGACTCCTTGAACAGGAAACGAAAGTGGTCTTGGATCTCACAATAAATGGGATCTCATAGGTGGGGTACTTACAGATGAAATCTAAGAGTGTCTCACTTTGATAAGCCATTGGATGACCATACCGAGTGAGAATGGCACCAACAAAATAATCAGAAACATCGGTATCAATCTCAAATGGTTGTTGCAGATCGGGTAATGCGAGCACTGGGGTTGGGCATATGTGATATTTCAAATCATCAAAATATTTATATTCTGATCTACCCCACACAAATTTGTATTTGCAACCATCCTTGGTCAGTTGGTTGAGAGCTCATGCGACATGTGTGAACCGCAATAAAAATATGCATTAGAACTTGGCAAGGCCTAAGAAGATCTGAAGTTCGGTTAGTGTTGTCGAGGATGGCTAGTCACGAATGACTAGGAAGAGACCAACCACTAGAAGAGACCTTCTTTAGACTTTAAAGAGGTCTTCCATACATCAATCTGTTCTGAAATTTGTCCTTTGTCAAAGGTTGAAAATTTGCATTCACAAATACTCTTATGAGGCCTTTTCTGCACTACTTTTAAGATATTAGCCTTGGGTACATATTGAATATGGTTACCATACCCATTTCAATGACTTATTTGCTACATGTTTTATGTATTGAGTGGGTCATGAGAATCATGTTGAAATGGTTTATACCTTAGCTTCTAAACAAAAGTATCCAACAACCAAGATGATGTCTGAAATAGGACTTTGCACAATCATAAAAATAGGTTGTGAATATGTGAATGTATCTCTCATGCTATAATCTTGTGTAAAATATGAAGTATGTTATTGTACTTTGGCATCCAATAAACACAAACCTTCTCCAGTTTCTCAAGTTTCATCTCCGATTGGCCACAATCGATTCAACAAAAAGATGACTAAAACAAGACTTTGCACAATCAGAAAAATAGGTTGTGAAGATGTGAATGTATCTCTCATGATGTAATACCTGTGTAAAATATGAATTGTATTATTGTACTTTGGCACATAAGGAACACAAACCTCCTCCAGTTTCTCAATTTTCATCTCTGATTGGCCACAATTGGTTCTGCAAAAAGATGTCTAAAACAGAACTTTGCACAATCAGAAAATAGGCTATGAATATGTGAATGTATCTCTCATGATATAATACCTATGTAAAATATGAAGTATTTTATTGTAATTTGGAATCTAAGGAACACAAACATCCTCTAGTTTCTCAAGTTTGATCTCTTATTGGCCACAATCGGTTCGACAAAAAGATGAATAAAACAAGACTTTGCACAATGATAAAAATAGGTTGTGAAGATGTGAATGTATATATCATGATGTAATACCTATGTAAAATATGAAGTAGTTTATTGTACTTTGGAATATAAGTAACACAAACCTCCTCCAGTTTCTCATGTTTCATCTCTAATTGGCCACAATTGGTTCTGCAAAATGATGTTTGCATAATCAGAAAAATAGGTTGTGAAGATGTGAATGTATCTCTCATGTTGTTATACCTGTGTAAAATATGAAGTAGGTTATTGTACTTTGTCATATAATAAACACAAAACTCCTCCATTTTCTCAATTTTCATCTCTTATTGGCCACAATCAGTTCAGAAAAAATATGACTAAACAAGACATTTCTAGAAAATGTGCCTTCAAAGATTCTCTAAGTGACATGTTTTGAGTAGATTGTGGCTGAATGTGGACCATGATGGTATGACTGCGATAACGATGATGAGATTTCAGTGATGACACATCCCACTGAGTGATGGCAATGACCGGAACATGAAATTTTTTGAAAGGAGCAGTAATAGACCTAGACACACTAGCCAATGACCAAATTTTTATTTTGAAAGCCTAATGAAATGATAAAAAAATGACTTGAGGCCCTAAAAAAAACCTTGTAAAAGCATATTTGATCACTGGTGACAGGCATAACTGATTTACACTAACATAACCAGAGAAACCATTGAGTTTGACCATTAAGACATGCATAACATTGTTCATAAACTGAAACAATTCTCAAGGTGATTATTGCCCTTCGGATTAGGCATTCGGATTAGGCCCCCTTGATTATTGGACAGGGTGCTTGGCATGGAACTGATTGTACTTATCAGTTGCCTACGTTAGAATGTCTTGCAATTGGTGTTGAACACTCTATATTTGTTCAATGAAGTGTGTTTCTTTATCGATTTCTTTTTTCACCGATGCAAAAGTGCCTACAATTATGGGCCTAGGGAATGCATCATTGATTAACATTGTGGGTTGATATTCATATCAGACTTCTAAAGCATTGCATTGTGTGGAGTTGTGCTAATATATGTTGTAACTTTTCTAAATGAAAGAAAGTTTTTCATCCCAAATTTGAGTGTGCCTATGATTGTACATGCACAGTGGGTAAACAATAGTTTGGTTCACAATTTTTTCTTTCCCATCATGATTTTGCAGGTGAAAGACTATGGAAAAATCAATCCTTGTGTCTAACATGCTCTAGAGTGATTTCCAAAAAATGTTAATGAACTTAGCTTCATGGTATGACACAATGTATGTTGGTGCTCCAAAGTTGACCCATATGTGTGAAAAACAAACTTTGTTATGTATTTTGTAAAGTCAATTATCTTGCAAGGTGCAAGTACTACCATCTTTGAGAACCTATCAATGAAAATAGACATTGCATTATGGTTTTTGCATGTTGTTGGTAGTCCTATTATAAAATTCACAAAGATAGACTCTCGTGGTTGCCTGGGATTGAATAAAGATGTGTACAGTCCCTACTTCCTATTGGCCAATTTTTATTGTGCACGAAACAAAGGCCTTCATGTATTTGTCCATGTTTGCATAAGGGTGAGACCAATAGAAGTGTTTCCACAAAACTACGAGAACCTTATGTATCTCAAAGTGACCTCTTGAATTGGGATAAGGTATTCCTAGATTATATTGTTGCATTTTCCCTTTCCAATACACACAAATTTACATGGAAATACAAGTTGTTGCGTAGCTAGAAATTTCCACTAGAATTTACATTTTCTTGCATGCACAACATAGTGCTTTTTTGTTTCAAACATCGATTCTTGTTCCATATTTCAATGCAAGTCCAAAATACATATCTATCTTATTTATAAACTTATCAACATGGTTGAGCTATATGATTCAAGAATATGTGTATTAGTTTTTGATTTATTGCACAAGTAGTGTAATGATCTTGCCTTGCAAAATTCAAATTGTACTTCCCGCTTAATTTTTTTCTTACATGGAAAATCTCTTCATGACCTCTACATTTTTCTCCCATTTGGTGTTTTGGCATTCTTCTCTTCTAGCAATATCTAGAGACAGGAAGGTAAATGTTTGCCTAAAAACCTTATTTCCTTATGGACCATATTGATATGCACTTGCTTCTCAATATTTGTAAGTTCACTATATGTCAAATATGTGTTTAAACTTATGCATATTTCCTCCAATGAACATAAATCTATGTTAGGGGTCTCAACTTTGCAGTGTTGAGATTTTGGAGTTTAAAACACAATTCAACTATAGTAATTCTGAAGTTAGGGAAAAAATGAACATTGAGAAACAACATAAGTAGAACATAGAACCATGTAGAATTAAATTTATAAATTTAATTTATGTTATAGGAATGAATATTTCCTTCAATGAAAAGGAAAAGAAATTTTAAAAGTTAAAAAAATGTGAAAAATTTGAAAAAAAAAGAAAGTGGAGAACCTGGCTTGTGTGTTAAGGTGAGGGTTAAATTCTATTAGTTTAGCATTTTTTTCAATATATATTTACTTCTCTTTTCACCTTCTGGTTATGTTTAGGTGGGTTCTCTAGGGATATCCCAAAGAAACTTAATGAACCCATGTTTGTTTTAGGTCTGTATGTAGAATCCAAGTTTGTCCCAAGAACCTGTTACCAAACTGAGAGCCAAACTTGAAAAATTGGCACAGGTTGTAGTACTCTCTATTATGTTTTTGAACCCATGAATAGAGGTTCTAAGTTTATTAAACCCATTATAGCCATAGCCGAGGTTTAGATAGTAGGTGATAAGTCAACCTTTTTTAGTTTAGAGTTGTAGATCAATGAAAATCCTCATTATACATTTTCCATTTGCAGATGAGTGGGTCATATGACATGTTTCAGTTTGACTATATCTTTGTACACAAATTCAACATGTACTCTGGATGATCTTCATTTCATTTCTAGTATACAACTATCATATTTTACCTTTTTGAATATATACTAAACTATTTATTTTTATAGTTTGGATCATGAAAATACAAGTACCTGAAAGAGAGACCATTATGAAACACTACTTGTAGTGCAATAGTGTTATTTCATTAAAAAAAATCATAACATTATCTCTCCGAGTATTCTCGATTCAAATATCCCATTTAGATGTTGTTGATAGTCTGGCTTCTCTGAACTTTGAAGACGGTGGGAACTTGTGTAAGAATGTTTCAATGTTATTTTCATGGCAAAGGGTCAAAAAATATTTTTTAGTGTCAGCATTGTAGCTTCCCCTAATTCACTTGCTAACAGGGATTGACATCCCTGGTCGTTGTGTCTGGAAACCAATTAGAAATTGTATCAAAGTTTGAAGTGATTTTTGAAAGGAACTGCCTTTCAAACTGTGTTTTTTCTATTATGTGGAAAGGTGTACTCCGAAGTGTTGACTTGAGGATAATGTACTTAATTTCCTCTTGTATTCTCTTAATTTGGGTAGACTGTCAAATACCGTATGTGAAGTACAATATTGTATTTAGTTTCTCTACTTGCAAAAAAAGGAATGACTCCCCTTGAAAATGTAACATGCATTGATAATCAGGGATTATAATGGGTTGTATTGAATGACCTTGTAAAGAGAATACTATCTCAATCTTGGTAGTGAGAATTATGATTTAAAGTAATTACATTTTAGGTTGGAAACTTTTCAATTCATTCAAGAAAAAGAAAATCCATGCGGACTGTTAGTCTTTTCAGAATTCTATCTTATTTGATTTCTTTAATATCCATAAGTTTTGGCATTCTTGTAGGGAGGAAGTGCAGAACGAATTTACAAATCTCTACACTCATAGGTATTAAAATCAATTTGCATGGAACTTGGTAATTACAAACTACAGAGGAAGTTGGTATGCAGATATGGTAATTATAGTGTGCATCTTTCGTTGCCCATAACATGATCTTTTTTCTTGTGTCATATTTTCACATTGCCTAAGGACACATTGTTGTTTCCTTCTCATGACTACAAGGGCCGAAAAACTATATGTTGAATTTCTATGAAGGAAAATGTACCAAAAAAATCATCCTTTTGAGGTCCCATATTTGAGACAACAAAACCAAAAGAATTGAACCAAATACAATTCTAGATGTGACTGAATTATACAATTCTACTTTTTTTACAATGGATTTACAAAATATAGACAATGTTCATTTGCCAATAAAAAAATTAGAATTGCTTCTCTATGAAGGGAAGACAATTCAATTTTATTCCAATAATACATGTATCTTTGTTTACAAATTGACATGCAGGTCACAACCTGATAAAAACTATAATATGGCCATGCAATATAATAATTGAATATAGCCATAAAGTGAAACATTAGAATAACATAAAGCCAAACAACTAAACATGGGACCAAGTCTCTGCAGATTTGATGCATTTACAACCAATTAAGATATGGGAAAAGATGGATTTTTGGATGTAATGAATTTTGAAGCATCTAGAAGATTGATTTCTGAACTTCTGGGGTTCAAATGTCCATGTTTTACCTACTGAAATGTACAAGAGTTGGGTTAGTTTTGATACCAAAAAGAATATTTTTCTAGCTAGCCTTAAGTAATTATTTGACACAAAATATAAGCTTCATAAAGTTGATAAACTTAACAACTTACAAAATTATTTGGAAGCGAATACACTTATAGGAAACTTGAATGTCTTGTGGAAGGTCCCATTGATAGAGGGAAATATATACAAAAACAAATATGATAATGAGACTTTAAAAACAATAAATTATTAAATTAAGAGGGTAGAAAAGTTAACATACAGATTGCATACCTAGCACTTGTCCCAACTCCACCTTTAGAAACATCAGATATCTTATGTTTTCTATTTTTCTCTGCTTTTCTTATCACTATACTAAGATCAGTTGTTTCTGGAAGGTGGTTTTTCTTCTTAAATCCATCTATTTTATGCCTATAAAATGCTTGACCCATTTGCACAAGAACACATGAATGATCAGAACCCCCTGCTTTCTGTGTGCATCTATGGTAAATGGTATGAGCTATCTTATGTGATTTCTCCATGCCTTGTGTACCCTAAATGACCAAGCCTCCATATTTTTTTGCAAACCATGGTCCATGTGAAAATAATTGATGCTACAAACATTGGAATCAATATATCTTAGAATACCAAACAAATGTATCAAATAAAGTTAATTTACAATAAATTATGTAAAGTAAAGAAACGTACAAAGGAAAGTACTAGTGGGATGAAATTAATATGCATACCATATAATGTGTCATATGGTTGTCTCCCCAGGCTTCTATCATTGCTCTTATGAAGTCTGTAATAACTTCTTGAAAGGTTATTACATCACCTTCCATGAATTTTTCTTTATCCATCAGTAGAGAAAAAGATGAAAGTGACCTCCAAGCACATTTCTTCTTTCTAGTTGATTCACACCGTTCACTAGTGTGATCATCTTCTGCATCAATTAATTCTACATGCAATCCCCAACATCCATGTCCACATTTGCTTTCAAGAAAACGACGTGTTTTGACACCTAACATTGATGACTTTGCTAGAGGATTTCCTCGTGTACCTGACCTTTTAATATCTTTTTCATTTTTAACATGTCCACCATGCAAACCTACTTTTGAAAGAATGTGTTCAATTTCCTCAATCGATTTTTTACTTTCACCCTGTGGGGTTTTGTTCCATGCAAACAAAATATATAAATACACCATCTTATAAACAATTCTCACAAATGCATGCAAAGTGCACATGTCCACCCTAATCAATGGTATAGAAAGGACTGCATCTAGATTTGGATCAAGTTGATCACGTTTGGGAGGAAGGTTTTGATGACAGCTCAAAATACCACCTTTCCAACTTCGATCTTTTTGTATTTCTTCATGCAATATAAGCAACTATGCATTGCATTTGCACCATGAGAAATGTTGTACATACACTTGAGATCTTTTAAATCAGCTGCAAGGTGTCATTCCACAAAATATGAACCATATCCTTCCACATATAATTTTTCCCCTGCATCATGTGAAGACACAATTGATGGTAAATATGTTTTGCTGAAAACAAATTTCAAGGACTCATGAGACTCCTTGTTGACATGAAAAATTCCCAACCAAAAAAAATGATCTTCAGATTGAATTTGAAAATATTTATCACTTGTCTTATCAAGGTTTGGATCTAATGCATGATTCATTAATGTGACTGAAACTCTTTCACATTTTTCATTGTTGACTAGCTCCATATCATCCAATTTTAGGACAACAATCAATTTACGCCATGCCTCCTCAATGGAGATGTCATAGTACCTCACCATAAGCTATAATACCCACTCTAGGTCATACCACAAGTTATTTTTTCTCATCAATGGAATAATTTCACTTGATACCTTTTTTTAATTCTTGCTTGCAACTTCATGAACTTCTTCTAATTGATATGCATCTCCGAAAGAATCAACATTTTTTTTGTTTCGTAGTCCACACTCTTTTTTCACATGAAATGGGCGAGGAACCAAAATCTTCTTAATTCTGACATTCAACATTCCCTCTCTTACAACTTTAAAAGGGATTTCATATGCTTCCCTGTTGATCCCTCTATCATCACAAACTCCTTGAACATCCTTTACATCAATTGTTAAGTTTGAAATAAATTGGTTAACTACTTATTTCCTCAAAGCATCAAATTCTGGTTGTTTGTGCATTGATTTAATGTCACTTTTCTTCAACGCAATTTTGTAAAAATCCACAATATCAGTACAACTTGGATCTAATATGGACTTCAACTGAAACACCCCTTTTTTATAGGAACCTCCCCTCTTTAACATACATGATAATGGTTTCAACTCTTTTAATATATTCCTCAACCCCACTGGAGTTTCCTTTATTAAAGAGAGTCTCTTTTGGAGACGACGAATATCAATTTTCAACATTTCAATTTATTTTGTTGAGATGGATTTGACTTGAAGAAGTTCATCCACGTGTCTTTGATTCAACATTTCTATTATTTGGTTCAGTCTTATGATTTCATGATACTGAACCATATTTGAGTGATGGAGATGATTTAATTTGACACTAAGATCTTGTATTTTTTGTTCAAGGGAAGTCCAATTACCATCCAAATTTTTACAGTATCCTAGAAGACCATTGTTTCTATGGCATACAAACCTGCATAGTCATGTTATTGTTTTGAAATAAGGATGATATTTGGACATAGGGTCAACTGGATAAAGTTCTCCTTTCACCCAAAGATCTAAATTTTTAGCTCCAGATTCCCTTAATGCATTGTAGTCAATGTTAGGAACCAATTTCTGATTTTGTTTATGGATCGGTGCCATATCCTGACTTAAATTTATGCGGGTAACATGGTCATAGTTTCTTACACCATTTTCATCTATTGAAGAGTCCTACAAACAACCAATATTATGAAAACCAAAACATACTAGAAAATCCCACAATGAGAAAAACAACTTGCAGAACAAATAATTTCGGAGATCTTCTAAGGAAAAGACAACTTTTTAAATATTGAGGCATACCTCAAAGCTATCAGGCATCTTGTAAAATATTGTAAATTCAAATAAGCGTGTATGCTTGCATCTGAAGACAATATAGATTAAAAACCAATGATTAGAATATAAGAAACCAATCTTATAACAATAGACAATCTAAATGAATAAATGACATGTATCCCACTTGGGTTTATTCTCCCTCTAATATGATCATTTTCTAATTAGTTAGATATATTTATTCACAACAATCAATAGACTTCTAAGTTTTTGTGATTAGAACAAAAATATAATCACCAACAAAAGTAATAGATGGATTTGTCAATGAAGCATAGAGTATGAAAGGTTTCCTTTCACATTTGTCTTCTACATTGTGAGCCCAATCCCTTCATATCCTTACACCTACTTGAGAAATATCTAAAGTATCTGACCACATTTTTTGTGAAATCCAACACTAAAACTGCCATTTTTTGCAAACTTAGGGGATATCCAAAAAAGGAATATAGTTTTTTATTGTATAAAAACAACTCAGTGCGTTGAATTCAAAATTTAATCTTATCATAATCTAGTAGTTCACCAACTTTTAACACATCTTGTAGGGGTTCAACGTATCCTTTAATTCTATTGACTGGAATAGGATGTTGACTTGTTTAGTCTCTTATATTGATATGTTCAAACTGGATTACATCCTTTAGCTATGAGGACAATGGAAACTTTCACAATGCCCCATAGTTCATTGGACACACATGTTCTTGAACCAACTAACAAGAAGGTATCTCTCAAAAATAATGGACTAGTCGGTGCTCATAAGCCATCTAATGTTAAATCTAGCCAAAATAAGAAAATCCAAGAAGCTCCATTGGCATCACTAGAATGTGGTGCTGAAAATCTTTCCATTTCCAAAAGACCCCAAAAACCAATTGAAGCGCTTCCTATTGAAGACAGGCCTGCAAGTTATAAATTGTTTGGGCAATAACTATTTCCATCATAAGATACTTGTACCTCACCTGAAATGGTAAGACTACATGAAAACATATTGATCTATTTATTTAACACAAATTTTATTTATGTTGATTGAAATTTGATGCAAATTGTTTTATTCTCTTGTGTTGATATGTTTAGACTATACTACAGCCTTCATCTACAAGGATGATTCCACCTTTGATGGTGCCTCAGGGTTTATTGGTCACACCTATCGTCAAGCCAACCATCAAGAAGAGGAAAAATAATGAACTAGTCAGTGCCCAGAAGCCATATAAAGTTAAGGACAACGAAAGGAAGAAAACTAAAGACAACCCACAAAATCCCATCTCACTTAGAGAGGAAAGGGGTGTGGGAATTTTTTGGGACAATTAATAATACAAGAGATATTGTTTTTACCCACCCAGATTCCATCAGCCTGTTTTTTTCTAGCAGCTTCAAGGCACTCCAAGGGAATTCTTTGGGAGATTAGAGTTCTACAAAATTGTATCTAACTGTGTTGAACATCAATAATCTTTTTTTCAGTTCTCTAGTTGTACAAAATTCATCAATAATGTTGTGCTTATTTGGACTGAAAGGATTGTAAAATGGGGATTCTTTTGAAACACAGATCTCTTCGAAGATAAAATTGTGTTATTCTACCTGTCAAACTAGATTGTATATTTAGACAGAATTTCATCAATTTGTTTCTCACCCCAAACAGGTCATCCCAAATAGTAGTTTTTTGTTTTTTGTATAATTCAAATTAGTTGCAGAGGACATAAATACTCATCGATTAATGGAAGAATCCACCCTTAGTAAGTATGGTGTAGAAGTTAGAAGGCAGAAAAATTGACATGTATTTTTCCTGTGGCTACAATTGTACATGAAAGAGGGAATTAGCACCAGAATCCACCCTTAATAAGTAAGGTGCAAAAATTAGAAGGCAGAAAAATTAACAAGCATTTTCTTTTATAGTTATCAACTCTTTAATTTTGTATGGAAAATATTAAGTTTACTTGAACTACAGATGTGTGCTTGGTATATTACTCATCAGCACACAACACACAAGCAAACAGTTGCCATTAGAATTTGTTTTTTATTTCCATTAGAATTAATTTTTAAATGATTGCATCAAGAATAGCGAGGTGCTCTATAGCTCAATATGGGAGAGGTGTTGTCACATAAGTAATTTTATGTTACATTGCATGGAAACAAAAAATATATAACTACATATGTACATGACAATATCTAAAATTGACACGAAATGAAATGATAAAAACATTTAGACCTTAATAAATTTAAATAAATTTAATATTATGATGTAATGTTATCTATGCATTATTTTAATTTTTTTTGGCAAAAACTTCTACTTATTTTATTTATGTAAAATAAGGTAGAAATACATATAAGTTTGATTTTTAAAAAAGGTTGAAAATCCATCAGGATGAAGGGCGCTACTGCATAAGAAACACTACCAACTCATCCTATGTAAATCAACAAAAATCCTTAATCTATTCTCAATTTTTTAGGGATAGGCACCCAGGTGAACCAATAATTTTTGGTTTTAGGTGGCACAATGAAAGATAAAGAAAGAGACCAATGGGAGCGGTTGTAATGGATCAACGAATTATTGTTTGGTGGAATTTTGGATTAAATATATGAAGAGATGAGTGTGAAGAGATCATAATAGATACCAATGGGAGCAACTGTAATGGATCATCGAATTGTTGTTTGGTGGAATTTTGGATTAAATATATGAAGAGATGAGTGTGAAGAGATCGTAATAGCATCGAGAGATAGAAAATTGTACTGGGATTAGCTGAATTGGAAGAGCTAGCCAAGAGATTCTACACTAAGGTTTGGAGTGAAACCAGATATGATGGAATTTGATAGGCAAATTTCGTATCACATGGTGATTTGTCTTTAAAATACAAAATACAGAGTAAAACCAGATATGATTCTTGCAGAAATCAAAGCCAATAAAGAAATCAAAGAAGATCTATTGATATCAATGATACCAATAGATACCAACCTAACCAGTAATTTTCCCCATAATCCTCAATGATAAGAGGCAATATCAAAAACTAACCTTGGAATGTAGCAACCTATCTATTATGTAGCCTCAAGAACTAAGAGTAGTCTAGAGCAGAGGTCTAAATATAATTCATTACTCACTTTCTGAGGAATTAGTTTTTTGTGTATTGGAATAAAGACAAGAAAGCCTTTTGTTGAATATTTTGATAGCCTTTTTGAGCATGCATGTGGGGGCACTACGAAAACATGTACCTTTTTTTCTGGATAGAAAAAAATGCAAAAGTGATGCACAATTTTCACTATATCTGTAGCTTATGGTAGGTTTGGACTAGTTGAAGCAGGAAGAACTATTGGGAACGTTAAGACCTAACTTTAAGCTTATGAAGTATGTACTTGGAACTTTGAAAAAGTTAGGAGGAATTGAGAGAAAAGATAACAAAAGGAACTTGAAAAAATGTTTTTTGAGCTCCTTCTTGCATGGTTTCCCATTACATGTTCACCAAGGGAGAGTATCCATGGGATTTTCTACCCTTTCTACTGAGGAATTTTTTAATTCAATTGAGCAATTTTCCAAAGCAAGTGAAGCAATAGAGGGGATTAAAGTGGATGGAAAAAATTTCAGTAGTTTGTTTGATGTCTTAATGACCATAAACTTTAAAATTTAAAGTTTGACCATATGTGGATAAATGAACGAAATTTAGGGGAGAAAGCTGTTGGTGTTTTATCTAATGAAGGACTTCATTTGGATGGTGAACAACCACTAGATCTTGAAGGGTATACTTTCTCTGAGAATGACAATGGCACGATATCTCTTGCATAATGTTACATAATAGCCCATCCTATGTGGGTCTTGTGAGTGGCGATTTTTTGTAGGGATTTGTTGCATTCTCTTCAGCTAATTGAGGAAAGAGTCATATGAGAAAGTTTATTCAACGATAGCATTGATTACAAAGATTTGAAACTTCTTGTTAGCCTCACAAAAGAAATATTTTTTATGTTATACTTGAAACAAAGGAAGCTTGATCATGGTTGATCTTTTTTGATCTATTGAGAATCGATATATACATGAAAACATGAAAATATGTTTTGATAGTTGAGAGGGAGATATTCTTCTCAAAAGAATATATCATATTCAACCTTTCTCAATTTTCAACAAAAATAATTATCAGCATCCAAGAAAGATGAGCAAAGTGAAGTTTTCAAGCAAGGAGGTATATAGTGTACACTCTTCCTTTCATAAATCAAAACACCTTTTTCTTAGGAATGTGTCTTTGAGAAAGACCTCAGTTTCAAGAGAGGATATTTTCAGGATAAAGAAGAGGTCTAAACATAATTCATTACTCACACTTTCTAAGCAATTAGTTTGTGTATTGGAATACGGACAAGAAAATATTTTGCTGAAGATTTTTACATCCCTTTTGAGCATGGATGTGAGGGAACTACGAAAAGACTTCAACTTTTTTCTGGACAGAAAAGGATGCAAAAGTGATGCACAGTTTTCACTAAATCTGTAGCTTTTGGTAGGCTTCGACAAGTTGAAGTAGGAATAACTATTGGGGAAGATAGGAGCTATCTTTAATCTTATGAAGTATGTACTTGGAAATTTGACAAAGTTAGGAGGAATTGAGAGAAAATACAACTCAAGGAACCCGAAAACACGTTTTCTGAGCTCCTTGTTGCATGGTTTCACATTACATGTTCACCAAGAGAGTGTATCCATGGTATATCCTACCTTTTATATTGAGGAATTTTTGTATGCAATTGAGAAATTTTCCAAAGCATGTGATGCATTAGAGGGGATTAAAGTGGATGGAAAAAATTCCAATTGTTCATTTGATGTCTTAATGACAATAAACCGTTAAAGTTTGACCATATATGGATAAATGGAGGAACTTTCGAGGAGAAAGATATTGGTGTTTTATCTAATGAAGGACTTCACTTGGATGGTGAATAACCACTATATCTTGAAGGGTCTACTTTATCTAAGAATGACAATGGCACGATATATCTTGCACAATGTTACATAATAGCACATCCTATGTGGGTCTTGCGAGTGGTGATTCTTTGTAGGGATTTGTTGCATTCTCTTCAGTTGAATGAGGAAAGAGTCAAATGAGAAAATTTATTCCAAGATAGCCTTGATTACAAATATTTTGAAACTTCTTATTAGCCTCACAAAAGAAACAATTTGTATGTTATACTTGAAACAAAGGAAGATTGACCATGGCTAATCTCTTTTGACTTATTGAGATATACATGAGAACATGAAAATAGTTTTTGATAGTTGAGAGGGATTTATTCTTCTCAAAAGAATATGTCATATTCAACCTTTCTCAATTTTCAACAACGATAATTATCAGCATCCAAGAAAGCTGAGAAAATTGAAGTTTTTCAAGAAAGGAGGTATATAGTAGCATTGGACAGTCTTACACACAATACACCATACCACCATGGATTCTTGGCTTGCTTACTGGTTATACAAAACATCCTCAAATCCCAATTATGTTTCCCCACCATCACTTAAAAATGAATTGTAATTTGCAAGTTAGATATAATTTTCCAAAGAAACAAAATAAACAGTGAAAGAACAATAACAAACATACTTATCAGAAGAAGCATGCCATGTGTTTTAGAAAGGTATCAATCGGACCAAATAATTTTGTACATAACAACCCTCTGAGTTGAAACTGTCCAAAAACTACTCGTTTCTAAGTTGAAACCGGCCAAAAAATGCTCGCTTCCAGTTGAACATTGAATAGAATGACCACCATGGAATGAAATGGGGTTCAAACGAAAGGTTAAATTGAAGTCAAAAATAATTTAAAGCCACAAAAAATTGATCATTTATCTCCAAAATTTGAAATTTGAGGGTTTCCATTTCGATCGCATTCACACCAATTTTTGTCATCAATGGCCGAGGAACCAGATTTGGATGGAAATTTAGAGAGATCTAGTATAAACCATGAAATTTGGATGGAGTTTTGGAGATATCCATTGGAACCTATGAATTTTTTAAGAGAACTAGGGCCATCAATCCACATTCGGTTGAATTCGAAAAATAAATGGATGATATCTTCGAGGAAAAATTGAAAACATGAGAGAAGGGTTTCCAATCAAATTCCATTCCCGCTAGTTTTTGCCAATTATGGACGATAAGAGAAAGGTTTCCAATCCATAGCACATTCACGTCAATTTTTTGAATAGTGGCAGATGAAACAGGGTTGACAGGATCCCTCATCGTTCATTGTAACTTCCTATGCATCTCTCGATTATTCTATGCATCTACGGATGCACCTACAATGTGTACTAACACATCCAGCAACACATCATTCAAATGATTTAATTCCATTTAATTCATCCTCATAAATATTGATTTAATATAAAATATATATTCAGGTGTGTACTAACACATCCAACAACATATTGTTCAAACGATTTAATGCCATTTAATTCATCCTCATAAATATTGATTTAAAAGAAAATAGATATTCAGGGCAGGGCAACTTTGACAAAAGTGAAATAATTATGGGCAGCTTCGATAAAAGTAAAATACAGAATTAATATATTAAAAAAATGTCTACATGGCATTATTTTATCAATTTATTGATTTTTCCTTAGGAGGACCATTTTGAGTTGAAATTTCCTCTAATGAATGTGTAATAGACAGGAAGGAGACCTCAGTCAGGAACAAAACCATTGCACAGGTCAAGGTGTAATGGAAACACTTTGGCCCATATGAGGCTACATGGGAAATGGAGGACTCCATGAGACAGGCATGTCCATTTTTTCTTGCTTCTGTACATACATAGCATGTCGGCAAATAGAACATCTAGGATGATGTTCCTTTAAGGGGGAGGGGATTGTAATACCCATGTTTCCCTTAGTTTGCAAATATAACTATAACTGGCCAAGACACTATGGCAGACTAGATATGTGTGAATGTTTGATTTGATGAACCTTTCTATAAAAGGTAAATGTATGTATTTTATATTATTAATAGAAAATGGATAACAATTTCATAACTATTGAAAGGGGGGTTTTCCAATATAGACCATGGATGCTATGAGAGAGATGGTGAGGAGAACAAGAAATTGTTGAGATGACCCCCCACCAAACTAGTACCTTACTGGAATTAATGTCTCAGACTCAGAATAGTTCTCTGACCCATAAATGAATTACCAGTCAGAGTGGTAGCTAGAAGAGTCTTCCTCAAGAGTTAATGAGGAGATGGGGCATAGTACCCATATTCAATACTTCCAGATCTGACCACAAGCTGGGGATTCAGACCCACACAACCTTGTTGAGGAAGGAAAGAAAAGAGGTAATTTGTGGGCAGAGGAAAAAATCAGCGCGAGAGAGCAATAAGATCTGCAAAGAGAGAAGAGTCAAAAGAGAAATCTCGAGAAGAGAAAAAGAGTGCTTGTCGCTCTCTAGTTCGAGAAAGAACAAGGAATTAAGATCGTTCTTAGCGTAAGATTATATTGGAAAGGTTTTCATCACAAGCTAATAAATGAGGCTAACGAGTGGTTGTGGAAGTACTCGGACATATCTCCTTGCTTGGTACAGAGAAAACCCGTTGTCAAGATCCTGTGGGAGGAGGAGAGTAACCTATGTCCCTGAATGTCGCTAAGAAAGAAGAAAGAGTCTCTCTCAGAGCATCACGATCTAGCTCGGGGGTGGACAATGGTAAATCTGTTAGGAGTGGTTGTTCCTATGTTTGGGTGTGTTACATCCCTAAAATTCCCTACCTATTAATACATGGCATTGGCCTTCCTACTTGCATAATTTGCCAAATCATTGTTGAGGAACTCTCTTTAAAAAACTATTTTTTGGAGGATGTACGCGCCTTGATGCAGTATTTTCCACGTACATAATATTGTTGCATGATAGAAATCCCATGTACATATGCTAACGACATACTAAACAACCCGTGTGTACCTTCAAAAGTTGCAAAAAAAAAAAAGTTGCAAGGAATTCAGTGGAATTAACGGGCTATTGGAGGTTTCCCAACCATTTCACCTGTTATAGCCCATCCCCAAACCAAATAACTATCATTTTTCCATATAAAAGGAGGTATTTGTGTCTCATTCCAACATCAAGCATTAGAATAGTGAAACTCTACCCAAATCCCTTACCTTCGTTGCCCAAGTATTTACAGCTTTTTTTGAGTTTTTTCCTTATCATTTCCTCTCTAGCCCTTTTCTCCCATACAGTCCCTTCCATTACCTTGAAGTGATCAACATATTGTGAGAGAAGGCATTTGGAAGGTGCACTTGTAGAAAATCTAAGAGGATATCGGACCAATTTCGCGGAACGTCAACCTACAAAGGTTGTAATTTCCAATCTTTGAATATTGAATAAAATAATATTTTTCCATGTCCCAAATGATATCTTTCTGTTTCTTATTTGGTTTATGAATAATGATTTATATCTAACCCTAATTGATGAATAGCAATAGAATATTTGTAGCAATTTTTTCCCAAGTTTTGATGCAGGTCATCTTTGGGAGGAGACCAACATCCAAGGAAGCTTCAAAGCAGGAGGTGGTCTACATCGAACGTTGGACTAAAGGCATTGCTTCTGATCCACTTTCCTATTTCTTTTTGTTCATCTTTTTTGGAATGTTTGGAGTATTTTAGGAATTAGATTGATTTTTAAGGGTTTCATTGCTCTGTCTATACTTAAAACCCTGGTATAGTTATAGGAGGATTTTCTCGCTAGCAAAATTGGTGACTCCACTAGGGAGTCTCTCTAGGGTTTCAGAGGGAGGTTTTTGGGGTTTTAATTGGCTTCTTGATTGCCTTTTGAGTTTCAATCAAGTTCTCTAAGTATTTTAAGGGTTCCCGCCCTGTCATTCTGCCTAGTATTTTTCTTTTTTGAAAAGTATCAAAGGTGTATGTGCTATGCTTTGGCTCAGCCCACGTAAATACACACCCTGCACAGAAAACCCGTGTACATACACAGGATGCTAGTGTAACAACCTGCATCTCTGTATATTGAAAGTGTTTTTTTAACAAAGAGAGGTTTGTCTCTTTCCTGATAGAAGTTTAGGCTTCTCAGGTATTTCTTGAGCCTTCCAGAGTCTTTGTTTTTTTCCTTAGCTTGGGTTGAAGATTCATTGTTAACTTGTGTCTTAGTTTACTTTTGTTTTCCCTAGAGTTTTAGAGTGAAATTTCAAGTTTTAGAGCCTCCTTTTAGTTTCTTGTTTGAATCCCTGCATTTACATAGTTGGTTTAGGGTCTCTGTCAATCTTGGGTTCTATTTTCTCTTTTTCCTGTTCTTGCTTTGAAAAACAAAAACAAAGTTTTTACTTTAGTTTTTCTTGTTAAAGCACTTTAAAAAAATAAAAATAAAAATATTTTCTTGCATTTAGTTTGGTAACGTAGCCTAGGTTGATTGTTTGCAAAAGAAAAGAGTTGTCATTTCAAAGTTATTTTTGCTTTCCTGAAATATAAGTAGTTTTTCTTAGTCAAATGGAAACACTTTTTAGGAAATTTTCATTTACAAGATCTTGAAACATTGATTAGAAAAGTTTAATTTTTACAAAGAGTTTTACAATCTTTGCTTTAATTTCGAAGTATATTTTTTTTCTTTCAAATGATATAAAGTTTTGTTCCTTATTCATCTCTTCAAAACAACATTAGTTTCATGACCACATCCTTTGCGTAAATCAAGCCTTAAAATTAACGCTTAACTTAAAATATATTAGACTTTCTGTTTGTAGGGTTCACCAACTAGTTTAGGGTTTTAGGGCCTTGAATTAGGTGTGAAGAGGAAACTCTTCAAGGCCATTTAAAAAAAACATTGGAGTCTGATATAGGGAGTGTATTAAGTCCAACATCGTAAGAGTTATCCAGGACCCCCCTCTAACATAGGGGATAAACACGAGGTCACGTGAGGAAAGGTAGAGGAGATAACTCCTCTAAAGTTGGACCAAACGTAGTGGGGATTGTATATTGAGGGTATTTCTCGGGAACAATATTGATAAAAATTTCCTATGGATCTTTGTGGACCTTGAATTCATTCGATATCCTCAGTTGTCTTATGGACCAATTTCTTTCGGCACCCTTGAAGGGCTTCAAAATTGTTATCCTCCTAACTACAATCTACTCGACTGTCGACTGTACCCACCTGGTGACTAATTGCGAGTTGGAAACTTAGTTTCCCTTATTTTAAAGACTTACACAGGTGACTGCGGGGGTATATCACGGTACCTAGGGAAGACGTTAGATCATGCTTCGCAGAGTATACTCGGAGGGTGCTTCCGTGTTCGATTTCAAGTGAACATAAATAATCAAGTGATGATATCACAAAGGAAGATATTGAAAATGAAGGAAAAGAATTATGTGTTGATGTTGGCAAAAAGGAAGAAAGTCAAGATACTTCAAATGAAGGTGAAGAACACTCAAAAACATTTGATTGCAATGATGATGATGAATTTTTCTCTACAAGTGAAGAAGAAGATGTAGAAACAATTTATGTAAAGTTTGATGGTATTTATCCCATGAAAAGAATAGAAGGAAATCTATTAAAACTTCAAAAGGAAATTGAAGAGGGTTTATACATGTATATGAGTGATCATTTTTATACACACTATAACTATCTTTCGGATAACACTAAGAAGTTTCTTAGGAGTAGTCAAAGTCACATCTTGAAGTTAAAGGGAATGATCAAAGAACAAGAAGAGAGTAATAAGACTCAATTAGAAGAAAAAGAAGAAGAGATCACAAGACTGAAAGATAGAAAAGAAGATATGAATGTAGAAGATGAGAATAGAAAAAGTTTTGAAACTATTGTCCATATCAAGACCAAAATTGAAGAAGCCAAAAGAATAGAGGAACTATTAAAGATTCAAATAAATAAAAAGGAAGGTTCATGTTGAAAATTAGAAGCTGAAATTTTTTACCTTAGAAAGAAGGTAGAGAAGTCAAACAAATTCTTGAATAGCTCATGAATCTTGGATGGATCTTGGAAATTCAAAGACCATCATGTGATAAATCAGGTCTTGGATACAAAGGAGAAGATACACATACTGAAGAAAGCACCTCAAAGAAGCATGAGGTATGTCCATCAAAGAAAGAAGATAATATTGCAAAGAAACCATCTACACAAGGCAAAGAAAATTTCAAAAGTGCAAAGCAAGGAAGACATCAAGAAGCCATTCTTGGGATACCAAAGCAAAGGTATGAAAGTATTTTTCATGGACATTGTTATTCATGCAATGGATATGGTCACAAATATTTTGAATGTAGATATTATGAAAGGAGATATAATGGAAGATTCTATAACACCACAAGGTGTTGGAGATGTGATCAAATAGGACATATTGTTGTTCATTGTAACTCCATGAGATGCTACAAATACAGTGGATTTGGCCACAAATCCCAAGAGTGATGGAACACAAGAAGAAATTCCATGATGAGGACTTCACATAGCATGGCTAGAAGAAGGAATGAAGTAAGAAAGGGAGACATATTTGAAAAGATGGATGCTCAGAGCTCAAGTTCTGAGGAAAAGGGTCATCTACAGAAGTGGGTGAAGAAGAAAAAACAACCAGATCAGAATGAAAGACTAAAGGGAAGTACAAAAGTGTCATCTACTGAGGCACACACAGGTAACAATGGTGACAGTCGCGTGTACATGCATGCTGACCTTGAATAGGTCGCGTACACACGCGCTCAGTTGTGAAACATGCCACATGTATGTTGAAAAGCCTTGGGAAAAAGGCAATTCACATGGATTGGAGTTCGATGTGATGGTATAACTCTATATTCCAGGGTCTCACATTGTTTATTGCAGGTTCTGACACTGTTTGCTGCAATTTTTCATGGTGAGATCACACAATGGTATAATAAAAATAAATATTGGGTGCATGGCACTAACCCAAGAGTATGGATTGATGCTAATCTATTGGGATCAATCATTTTTTGATGTTGATGGTGGTGTACATGGTTGGTATATCTTATGATGTATTATTGGAAGCATATGGTATTACTTGATTTTCACAACATTGGTATTTGTTTGATACATGATTGTGGCACTTGGTTCATGATGGAGACATATCATGAGTGATATGATACATTGTTTGGCATGTTGGTAGATGCACATGGTTGGCATATTGGTAGATGCATATGTTGGCATATGGTGGATACATTTCATGGATGATATCTTTTGGCACATTGTTGATGTACATGGTTGATGTACATGGGTGTTGTGCATGGTGGGCACATTTTAGTACATGATGTACTTGGTTGATATATTGTTCATGATTCTCTATTTCATTGTTGACATATATTTTGTTTCATGATGAATGGTATAGCACAAGTTTGATGCATGAACAAGTCCAAGGATCATCATATGGTAGCATATTGTTCATCTTGCAGAGAAGATAGGGGGAGACATACCCTTAGGGAGATTCATTCTTCTTCCCATGATTCTAGGAGGAGATATTTATCAGATGCATACCTAGAAAAGAGACCTATATTTGAAGAAAGAGCACAGAGACATAATTCCAGGGGGAGCAATGGTCACATGGGGAGTATGTTTGATGTATTTTAAGCATTATATCATATTGATATCCATTGTTCAAAAGGGGAGAGATTATTTAACGGAAACAAGATAGGGGGAGAAGCCCCAAGAGGAAAATGGTCATTTTCCATTGATGTAAAAGGGGGAGAAATAATCACATTGATGTGATTGATGTCTATTTATGGGGAGAGATTGATGTGGAGATAGTCACATTGACTATTGATGAAGAAGAATGCATTGTCTACATGTTGACATTAATAATTGGTAATTGGAGTTGACATCAATGTTGGTATTTCCATCAATGCCAAAGGGGGAGATTGTTGGATCATGTTGTCATTGATGCAAATGGTTTGATTATTTGGGAGATTGTTGAATCATACTTCATTGATGCAAATGGTTTGATTCATTGATGCCATTAATTGATGTCAAGTAATTAATAGATGGATCATTGATATGATGCCCTTGATGAGAATGATAGATGTCCAAGTGGAAACCAATTGATAAATATGGATCATTGATATGATGCATTGATGAAGATGGATCAATGAGTTGTCATTGATACATGATGCATAGTTTATATA
>ML790695.1:0-27432 GCA_009831015.1 Picea engelmannii
GTTCATTAAGCTATTCTGATAAGTAATCTCTCCATTGTGCTATCTTAGTATCCCATTGATCCACCTACAAAAAACATCCATTTCTTAAGTTACCAAGCACCTCTGGTCTGCAACCACAGAGGGTTTCTTGGAGTGATAACACAGGGCTCGGTTGTTGCTATGTTGGAAATAGGGAAGACTCTCATCCCATGTGTGAGGGTGCTTGGAATTATACATGCGCAGGATATACACGATCATTCGATTTACAACCTTGGTTTGGCCATCTGTCTGGGGGTGGAAGGTCGTGGATTTGGTGAGCTTGGTGTCCAACAGTGACCAGAGGCTCGACCAAAATGTGCTGAGAAATCAACTGTCTCGATCTGAGAAAATGGTTTGTGGGATTCCAAAATTTACCCAAACTCGTTCAAAGAAGAGCTTGGCAGTGGCTTCTGCTGTGATGCTCTTCTTGCAAGCAACCATAATCACCATCTTAGAAAAGTGATAGACAACCACAAAAACACAGTCATTTCCCCGCTTGGTGGATGGGAGGCCTGACATGTAGTCCATTGAGATGGATTCCCATGGTCTGTTAGGAGTAGGAAGAGGGGTGTACAGGCCCTGTTTCTTAGTAGTTGGTTTGGCAATAGCCAAGGCAGTGCAAGACCTGGTATACTTGCTGACCTCCTATCGAAGTTTCGGCCAGTAGAAATGTTTTTGTAGCATCGCCACTTTCTTTTCAACGTCAAAGTGTCTTGCCACCCAGATGTAGTGGGCTTCACAGATCATCTTCGCTCGCTCACTTGAGGGAACACATATATGGCCCAGATGACACAACAACCCATCCTGAAGATGGAAATTATCGACAACTACCTTTGCACCCATTATTTGGTAGGTGGTGGCGAAGTCCGGTTCTGTCTCATAGAGTTGGGGCCATCCAGAGGTCTCATGGCCGCAAGAGTCTAGCACTGTGGTGAGTGTCGTGACTGGTGGTCTGCTGAGGCAATAAACGATGCAATTGGTGCTTCCTATTTTATACTTGATGTTGAGGTGGAATTGCTGCAAGTATGTGGACCACTTTTGATGGTGGTCATTCTGCAATTTTCCTTGTGTCTGCATGAACTGCAGTGGCTTATGATCAGTGTGGATGACTTCCTCCCTCCCAAGAATGTAATGTCTCCACTGGCGGCAGGCTTGCATAAAGGAGTGCATTTCTTTGTCGTAAGTAGGGTACTTACGAACAACATCCGATAGTGTTGCACTATGATAGGCCACGGGGTGGCCGTGATGTGTGAGAACGACACCCACAACATAGTCTGAAGCATCAGTCTCCATCTCAAAGGGTTGTTGTAGGTCTGGTAGTGAAAGTATTGGGGCTGAGCACAAGCACTGCTTCAAATCATTGAACGCTTGTTGTTGGGGCCGGCCCCATGCAAATTTCTCCTTACCACCACCCCTTGTTATTTGGCTGAGGGCCCATGCAATATGGGAGAATCCCAACACAAACCTGCGGTAGAAATTGGCAAGGCCCAAGAAGCTCCTAAGCTTAGTGAGTGTGGTTGGGGCTGGCCAGTCACGGATGACTTTGATCTTGGCTAGATCCACATATATGCCATGTTGATCAATGATGTAGCCTAGGTAATGTACCCTGTCCATGTCGAAGGAGCATTTTTCCAAGTTGGCGTATAGCTTGTGCTACCGCAGGGTGTGCAGAACCTGCTGAATATGTTGCAAGTGTTCAGCCCAAGTCTTGCTATAAATGAGAATGTCATCAAGATACACCACTACAAAAGTATTGGTGAATGGTCGCAGGATATCGTCCATCATCCTCATGAAAGTGGCTGGAGCGTTTGTCAAACCAAAGGGCATGACCAACCATTCAAAAAGGCCTTCCTTTGACTTGAAGGCAGTCTTCCATACATTTGTCTATTCTATTGGGACATGGTGTTAGCCAGACTTCAGATCAATCTTACTGAAGTATTATGCCCCCATGAGTTGATCAAGGAGGTCGTCGATTCGGGGAATCGGGTATTGGTTTCTGATTGTGATTTTATTCAGAGCCCGATAATCAATGCAAAGTCGCCAAGTTCCATCTTTCTTCTATACCAACATGATTGGGCTCCCGCAAGGTGATGAGCAAGGACAGATGTGCCCCTTGTGGAGCAATTCTTGGATCTATCGCTTGATCTCCTCATTCTCTAATAGAGAGCGGCGATAGACTGGCCCATTAGACAGTGGTGCGCTGGGGGTCAGATCGATGGGGTGCTTGACCTGGCAGTGCAGAGGTACCCCGGTAGGTGAGGAGAAGATATCCGAGTATTCTTCCACGACCTTATCTACTTGCTTCTGTTGTGTGGAGAGGTCGGCCACAGAGACCCTGAATGTGGCTGTGATTTTTCTCTCATTTTGAGAGCGAATCACGAAGAAGACAAACTTCCCCGCCTGAGAGATGACCTTCCTGCATTGCTTAGCAGAGATCAAGGAAATAGCACTACGTGGGACAACCTCGGGTATCCTGTACAATTTCCTGTTCAAAGTAATAATAACACTACGAGGCCTAGACTCATATACAACATGACGTTTCCATAAATAAGGTTGGCCCAAAGAACATCAAAAATTTCGAGAGGAGCAACATCACACAATACCTCGTCTTTGAAGCGCTTGATGTCGTATGACAGTCGACACTGTTGGATGATGCAGAGATCGCTTCCTTAGCGGAGCCATCCAATGGTGTAGGGTTGTGGGTGCGACATTGTCGGTAGGGCTAGCCACTTGATGACCTCTGCTGAGATGAGGTTCTTCTGGCTACCACTATTAATGATGAAGTGCATTGGGGTGCCTTTTACCCACATCTGTGAATGGAAGAGGCACTCTCCTTCTTCTGGCTCGTCTGGTTCACCATGCTAGAGCTTGGTGGTAGCAACGGTGGCACTGGGTTCTGCGTCAATGATCCATCTTCCCCTTTCTGGTTATGACTCAGAGTTAGAACCCGCATTTGATTCAGAGGTTTTCACTTCGACCACCAGCGTCTGCTTTGAGCGGCAGTCAGCAGTGTTATGCCAAGGGCTCTTATGGAAGTCACACCACTTCTCGGTATCTTTCTTTGTCTTTCCGGTGTCCTTCTTTGCTTGCGGCTTGGACTGGTTGTCCTGATACTGTCCATATTTCAGAAAATCCAAACTGAAATGGATTTTCTAGACATTTCATCACTCGGTGCTGCTTATCGATATGTTGTTAAAATCGAGAATAAATTAAGCACCAGAACAAACGGGAGTTTGGGTCTGAAAATTCGCAACAACCAAAGTATGACAAAGATGGCCCTAACAAACACCAGATACAACCAAACTGAAATTGATTTTCTGGACATCTCATCACTCGGTGCTGCTTATCGATATGTTGTTAAAATCGAGAATAAATTTAAGCACCAGAACAAATGGGAGTTCGAGTCTGCAAATTCGCAACAACCAAAGTATGACAAAGACGACCCTAAAAAAGAGTCGCTCGAAAACCAATCCATGCCACAAGAAAAGAAGGGTCACGGGAAGACAAAGAAGGACATCGGAAAATGGTGTGATTTCCACAAAAGCCCCTGGCACAACATTGATGAATGTCACTCAAAACAATCATTGGTGGTCGAGATCAAAGATAAGGATCCGGACCCTGATTCCGAATTTGATTATGAAAATACTGATAAAAGACAGATCATTGACGCGGACCCCACTGCTATTGTCGCTATCGCAACAATTCAACCAAAAGAACCAACATATCCTGAAGAGGGGGAGCACCTTTTTCATTCACAGATGTGGGTGAAGGGGACCCTGCTGCATTTTATTGTTGATAGTAGAATCCAGAAGAACCTCATCTCAGTAGAGGTTGTCAAAGAGTTGGGATTGTCGACAACACCACACCCGTAGCCATAAAACATTAGTTGGCTTCGCCAAGGATGAGATCTCTGTGTCAGCCAACAATGTTAATTATCATACGACATCCAACCCTTCAATATGAGGTATTATGTGATGTTGCCCCATTGGATGTCTGTGATGTCTTCTTGGGCCAACCATATATGTGGAGATGCCATGTTGTTTATGAGTCTTGATCCCGTAGTGTCATTGTTACTTTGGGGGGTCATCTCTACAGAATACCAGAGGTAGTTCCAACTACTGTTCCACCTAAAAAGTGCTCAAATTAATATCTTATACTACAAAATTCATCTTATTCACAATCTGTTCTAAAGGTGAACAAAAGGATACTGCAACCACTACAGCCTCGACCTAAGCACCTTCTATCCAACAGAAGCAGGTTGACAAGGTAGTACCAAAGTGTAAAGATTCCTTTTGCACAAAATAATATCATGTATCTAGACTGGTTAAAAAGGTCCAACCCTTCCATCCACATGCTCGTGATAGACTTCCACAAACCGATCAACGCGGCGTCTCCAGCAAGGCAAGCAACTCACCAAGATTCTGATTCAGCAAATGCTTTTTCGTCTCCACCGGGCACTCAACCCAATGGAGAAAATTGCTTCCTAAGGAGGGAGGATTGATCCAGGTGGATATCAGTGGCCACCCACCTTTTCCAACTGGCTCAAAACAATTTTCTGGCAACTTTGGTAATTTACTATTTTTAGCAGTTTTAACTTCCGGGGCCATTTTGAGGGCCTAAATGAAGGTTTTTCAGGATCGAGCTTCTCAGTGATATTTAAAGGCATGATTGAGCCCCCAAAATGAATCTCCTCGACGATACATTTCCAATGGGCTATCATGTGCCTAAAATGGATATCGTATGCAAAAGTTACGACCTCGAGAAGTTGATGTACTAACTTACCCAAACAGGGCCCACATGACTTTTGGTGCTTCATCTCCTAGGGTTAGGTTTTTGGATTTCTAGGGTTTTTGTCATTCTTGTTTATTGTAAAAAGGCCTTCAGAGCCTCATTGTAATAATTTTCTTGCGAATGCAAGTAGCCGTCACATCTCTTCTTAGTGATAAGCTGCCACCATTCTAGCGAGTCCTTCACTCTGTATTTTTACAGTCTCTGTACATTTATTTCATTGATAGAAATCATGTATTACTATATCTCTGTGTTTATGGTTGCATCTCTGATACATTTCTATTATATTATTGGATATTCACGATATCTCTGTACATTTCTTTATTATATCTCTGCTCTCATTTTGTGCTGAAAATAATCTTGATCAGTGGTATCAGAGCAGGCTGCTCTTGATTTTTTAGTGCATGTCCCCGACGAGGTCCGAGTATAGCAAGTTGGATCTTGAGATTGTCTCTCTTGAAGACAATCGCTGTCGCACGCTCAAGAAACTCTCCATGGTGGAAGAAAATAAAAATGACGGAGCAAATGATTCTATCAATTTGTTTCTTGAGCAAGCTCTCATGCGACAGAGGGACGAAATGATGGATAATTTTTCCCACATCCTTCAATGCCTCTCAATAGTATCAGGCACATCTTCATCAAGTGGTCACTTTGGAGGCACCTCACCTTTTAAGGTACATGTCAATTTTGATATTCCTATATTTGAAGTTCAGATAGATGCAGATGCCCTAGATAAATGGTTAAATATGTTAGAAGGTTATTTCTCTATTCACAATTTTTTCGACAGATAAAAGATCGTCTTCACACTCCTTAAGGCTCTCCCCCATGTCAAACATTGGTGGGAAACTTACTGGGAACAAATTTCCACGGAGGAGTCTGGAATATGTGGAGTCAAGCTCCTTCTATCCAACAGAAGCAGGTCGATAAGATTGTAGCAAGGTGTAAAGATTCCTTCTGCATAAAAGAATCTCATGTATCTAGACTGGTTGAAAATGTCCAACCCTTCCAACCACATTCTCGTGATAGCCTTCCACAAACAGAGCAACGTGACATTTCCAACAAGACAAGCAGCTCACCAAGATTCCGATTCAACAAACGCTTTTTCCTCTCCACCGGGAACTCAATGCAATGGAGATCATTGATTCCTAAGGAGGGAGGATTATCTGGGTGGATATCAGTGGCCACCCACCTTTTCCAACTGTCTCAAAATATTTTTTTTGCAATTTTGGTAATTTACTATTTTTAGTAGTTTTTAAATTCCATGGCCTTTTTGAGGGCATAAATGAAGGTTTTTCGGGATTGATATTCTCCATGATAGTTGAAGGCATGATTGAGCCCCCAAAATGAATCTCCTCGATGATAGCTTTCCAACATGCTATCATGAGCCTAAAACAGAGATCGTATGCAAAAGTTACGACCCCAGGAAGTTGATGTACTAACTTACCCAAACGGGGCCCACATGACTTTTGGCACTTCATCTCCTAGGGTTAGGTTTTTGGATGTCTAGGGTTTTAGGCATTCCGTTTTATTGTAAAAAGGCCTTCAGAGCCTCATTGTAATCATCTTCTTGCGAATGCGAGTAGCCGTCACATCTCTTCTCAGAGATAAGCTACCACCATTCTAGTGAGTCCTTCTCTCTGTATTTTTACAGTCTATGCACATTTATTTCATTAATAGAAATTGTGTATTACTGTATATCTATGTTTATGGTTTCATCTTTGATACATTTATGTTATATTATTGGATATCTGTGATATCTATGTACATTTCTTTATTATATCTCTGCTCTCATTTCATGCCGAAAATAATCTGGATCAATGGTATTAGAGCAAGTTGCTCTTGATTGTTTTCTAGTGCATGTCCCCGACGAGGTCCGAGTATAGAAAGTTGGGTCTTGAGCTTGTCTGTCTTGAAGATAATCACTCTCGCACGCCCAAGAAACCCTCCATGGTGGAAGAAAAGAAAAACGACGGAGCAGGCAATCCTATCAATTTGTTGCTTGAGCAAGCTCTCACACGACAGAGGGATGAAATGATGGAGAATTTTTTCCACATCCTTCAATGCCTCCCGATAGCATCAAGCACATCTTCATCAAGTGACCACTTTGGAGGAACCTTTCCTTTTAAGGTACAGGTCAATTTTGATATTCCTATATTTGAATGTCAGATAGATGCAGATGCCCTAGATAATGGTTAAATTTGTTAGAAGGTTATTTCTCTATTCAGAAATTTTCCTACAGATAAAATATCGTGTTCGCGCTCCTTAATGCTCTCCCCCATGTCAAACATTGGTGGTAAAATTACTGGAAGAAAAGTTCCATGGAGGAGTTTGGAATATATGGGGATGAGCTCACTTGGGATTTTTTTGTGGATGCGGTAAAGGAACAATATTACCCTGTTGGCAACTACGAGGACCAGTACATGAGATGGAGCACACTGCGGCAAGAGAGGGGCCAAGCAGTTCCAGAGTTCACCAATACCTTCCATACCTTTCGCACCAAGCTAGGTATCAAAGACTCTGAACGACATTTGGTTTTGAAATACCGTGGGGCTCTACACAGATACATCCAAACTGAAATGGATTTTCTGGACATCTCATCACTCGGTGCTGCTTATCGATATGCTTTTAAAATCAAGAATAAATTTAAGCACTAGAACAAAAAGGAGTTCAGGTCTGCAAGTTCATCACAACCAAATTATGACAAAGACGATCCTAACAAACAGTCACCTGAAAATCAGTCCAAGCCACAAGAAAAGAAGGGTCACGGGAAGACAATGAAGGACACCGAAAAATGGTGTGATTTCCACAAAATCCCTTGGCACAACACCGATGAATTTTGCTCAAAACAGTCATTGGTGGTCGAGATAAAAGATAAGGATCCGAACCCTAATTCCGAATTTGATTATGAAAATATTGGTAAAAGACAGATCATTGATGCAGACCCCACTGCTATTGTCGTGACCGCAACAATTCAACCAGAAGAACCAACATATCCTGAAGAGGGGGAGCACCTTTTTCATTCATAGATGTGGGTGAAGGGGACCCTACTGCATTTTATTGTTGATAGTGGAATCCAGAAGAACCTCATCTCAGTAGAGGTCATCAAACAGTTGGGATTGTCGAGAACACCACACCCGCAACCATACAACATTGAGTGGCTTCGCCAAGGATGAGATGTATGTGTAAGCCAATAGTGTCTATTATCATACGTCATCCAACCCTTCAAGGATGAGGTATTATGTGATGTTGCCCCACTGGATGTCTGTGATGTCTTCTTGGGCCAACCATATATGTGGAGACGCCATGTTGTTTATGAGTCTTGATCCCGTAGTGTCATTGTTTCTTTGGGGGGTCATCTCTATAGAATACCAGAGGTAGTTCTGACTAGTGTTCCACCTAAAAAGTGCCGCAAGTTAGTAACTCATACTACAAAATTCAGCTTATTCACAATCTGTTCAAAAGGTTAACAAAAGGATACTGCAACCACTACAACCTCGACCCAAGCACCTTCTATCCAACAGAAGCAGGTCGACAAGATTGTAGCAAAGTGTAAAGATTCCTTCTGCACAAAAGAATCTCATGTATCTAGATTGGTTAAAAAGGTCCAACCCTTCCAACCACATGCTTGTGATAGCCTTCCACAAACCGATCAATGCGACGTCTCTAGCAAGGCAAGCAACTCACCAAGATTCTGATTTAGAAAATGTTTTTTCCTCTCCATCGGGCACTCAATGAAATGGAGACCATTACTTCCTAAGGAGGGAGGATTGATCACGGTGGATATCGTTGGCCACCCACCTTTTCCAACTGGCTCAAAACAGTTTTCTGGCAATTTTGGTAATTTACTATTTTTAGCAGTTTTAACTTCCAAGGCCATTTTGAAGGCCTAAATGAAGGTTTTTCAGGATCGAGCTTCTCGATGATAGTTAAAGGCATAATTGAGCCCCCAAAATGAATCTCCTTGACGATACAATTCCAATGGGCTATTATGTGCCTAAAACGAATATCGTATTCAAAAGTTACGACCACGGGAAGTTGATGTACTAACTTACCCAAACGGGGCCCACATGACTTTTGGCGCTTCATCTCCTAGGGTTAGGTTTTTGGATGTCTAGGGTTTTTTTCATTCCTGTTTATTGTAAAAAGGCCTTCAGAGCCTCATTGTAATCATCTTCTTGCAAATGCGAGTAGCCATCACATCTCTTATCAGAGATAAGCTGCCACCATTCTAGCGAGTCCTTCACTCTGTATTTTTACAATCTTTGTACATTTATTTCATTAATAGAAACCATGTATTACTGTATCACTGTGTTTATGGTTTCATCGATGATACATTTCTGTTATATTATTTGATATCCACGATATCTGTGTACATTTCTTTATTATATCTCTGCTCTCATTTCGTGCTGAAAATAATCTGGATCAGTGGTATCATAGCAGGCTGCTCTTGATCGTTTTTCAGTGCATGTCCCCGATGAGGTCCGAGTATAGCAAGTTGGGTCTTGAGCTTGTCTCTCTTGAAGAAAATCTCTCTCGCACGCCCAAGAAACCCTCCATGGTGGAAGAAAATAAAAATGACGGAGTAGATGATTCTATCAATTTGTTGCTTGAGCAAGCTCTCATGCGACAAAGGGACGAAATGATGGAGAATTTTCCCACATCCTTCAACACCTTCCGATAGTATCAGGTGCATCTTCATCAAGTGGCCACTTTGGAGGCACCTCGCCTCTTAAGGTACATGCCAATTTTGATATTCCTATATTTGAAGTTCAGATAGATGCGGATGCCCTAGATAAATGGTTAAATATGTTAGAAGGTTATTTCTCTATTCACAGTTTTTTCGACAGATAAAAGATCGTCTTCACGCTCCTTAAGGCTCTCCCCCATGTCAAACATTGGTGGGAAACTTACTGGGAGCAAATTTCCATGGAGGAGTCTGGAATATATGGGGCCGAGCCCACTTGGGATTTTTTTGTTGAAGCAGTAAAGGAACAATATTACCCTGTTGGAAACTATGAGGACCAGTACATGAGATGGACCACATTGCGGCAAGAGAGGGGCCAAGAAGTTCCAAAGTTCACTAATACCTTTTATACCTTGTGCACCAAGCTAGGTATTAAAGAATCCAAATGACAGTTGGTTCTGAAATATCGTGGGGCTATACATAGATACATCCAAATTGAAATGGATTTTCTGGACATCTCATCACTCGGTGCTCCTTATCAATATGCTATTAAAATCGAGCATAAATTTAAGCACCAGAACAAACGAGAGTTTGGGTATGAAAATTCGTAACAACCAAAGTATGACAAAGACGGCCCTAACAAACAGTCTCCCGAAAACCATTCCAAGCCACAAAAAAAGAAGGGTTATGGGAAGACAAAGAGGGGCATCGAAAAATGGTGCGATTTCAACAAAATCCCCTGGCACAACACCGATGAATGTCGCTCAAAACATTCAATGGTAGACGAGATAAAAGATAAGGAGCTGAACCCTGATTCAAAATCTGATTTAGAAAATACTGGTGAAAGACAGATCATTGACGCAGACCCCACTGCTATTGTCACGACCGCAACAATTCAACCAGAAGAACCAACAGATCTTGAAGAGGGGGAGTTTCTTTTTCATTCATATATGTGGGTGAAGAAGACCCCGCTGCATTTTATTGTTGATAGCGGAAGCCATAAAAACCTCATCTCAATAGAGGTCGCCAAACAGTTGGGATTGTCGAGAACACCACACCCACAACCATACAACATCGAGTGGCTTCGCCAAGGACGAGATGTCTGTGTCAACCAATAGTGTTGATTATCATATGGCATCCAACCCTTCAAGGATGAGGTATTATGTGATGTTTCCCCACTGGATGTTTGTGATGTTATCTTGGGCCAACCATATATGTGGAGACGCCATGTTGTTTATGAGTCTCGACCCCGTAGTGTCATTGTTACTTTGGGGGGTCATCTCTACAGAATACCAGAGGTAGTTCTGACTAATGTTCCACCTAAAAAGTGCTGCAAGGTAGTATTTCATACTACAAAATTTTGCTTCTTCACAATCTGTTCAAAAGGTGAACAAAACGATACTGCAACCTCAGCCCAAGCTCCTTCTATCCAACAGAAGTAGGTCGACAAGATTGTATCAAAGTGTAAAGATTCCTTCTACATAAAATAATATCATGTATCCAGACTGGTTAAAAATGTCCAACCCTTCCATCCACATGCTTGTGATAGCGTTCCACAAACCGAGCAATGCGACGTCTCCAGCAAGGCAAGCAACTCACCAAGATTCCGATTCAACAAATGCTTTTTCCTCTCCATCGGACACTCAATGCAATGGAGACCATTGATTCCTAAGGAGGAAGGATTTATCTGAGTGGATATCAGTGGCCACCCACCTTTTCCAACTGGCTTAAAACAGTTTTCTGGCAATTTTGGTAATTTACTATTTTTAGTAGTTTTTAACTTCCAGGGTCATTTTGAGGGCATAAATGAAGGTTTTTTGGGATAGAGATTCTCCATGATAGTTGAAGGCATGATTGAGCCCCCAAAATGAATCTCCTCGATGATACCTTTCCAACAGGCTATCATGAGCCTAAAACAAAGATCGTATGCAAAAGTTACGACCCTAGGAAGTTGATGTACTAACTTACCCAAACGGGGCCCACATGACTTTTGGCGCTTCATCTCCTAGGGTTAGGTTTTTGGATGTCTAGGATTTTTGGCATTCCTGTTTATTGTAAAAAGGCCTTCAGAGCCTCATTGTAATCATCTTCTTGCGAATGTGAGCAGCCGTCATATCTCTTCTCAGAGATAAGCTGCCACCATTCTAGCGAGTCCTTCACTCTGTATTTTTACAGTCTGTGTACATTTATTTCATTAATAGAAATCATGTATTACTGTATTTCTATGTTTATTGTTTCATCTCTGATACATTTTTGTTATATTATTGGATATCTGCGATATCTATGTACATTTCTTTATTATATCTCTGCTCTCATTTCGTGCAGAAAATAATCTGGATTAGTGGTATTAGAGCAGGCTGCTCTTGATTGTTTTTCAGTGCATGTCCCCGAAGAGGTCCGAGTACAGAAAGTTGGGTATCGATCTTGTCTCTCTTGTAGAAAATCGATCTCGCATGCCCAAGAAACCCTCCATGGTGGAAGAAAAGAAAAATGACGGAGCAGGTGATCCCAAGAAGCTCTCACATGACAGAGGGACGAAATGATGGAGAATTTTTCCCACATCCTTCAACACCTCCTGACAACATCAAGCACATCTTCATCAGGCGACCACTTTGGAGGCACCTCGCCTTTTAAGGTATAGGTCAATTTTGATATTCCTATATTTGAATGTCGGATAGATGTGGATGCCCTAGATAAATGGTTAAATCTGTTAGAAGGTTATTTCTCTATTCAAAATTTTTCCTACAGATAAAAGATTGTGTATGCGCTCCTTAAGGCTCTCCCCCATGTCAAACATTGGTGGTAAAATTACTGGGAGAAAAGTTCCATGGAGGAGTCTGGAATATATGGGGACAAGCCCACTTGGGATTATTTTGTGGATGCGGTAAATGAACAATATTACCTCGTTGGCAACTATGAGGACCAGTACATGAGATGGAGCACACTGCGGCAAGAGAGGGGCCAAGCAGTTCCAGAGTTCACCAATACCTTCCATACCTTTCACACCAATTTGGGTATCAAAGACTCCGATCGACATTTGGTTTTGAAATACCGTGGGGCTCTACACAGATACATCCAAACTGAAATGGATTTTCTGGACATCTCATCAACTCTGTGCTGCTTATCGATATGCTGTTAAAATTGAGAATAAATTTAAGCACCAGAACAAATAGAAGTTTGGGTCTGCAAATTCGCAACAACCAAAGTATGACAAAGACGACCCTAACAAACAGTCGCCCAAAAACTAGTCCAAGCCACAAGAAAAGAAGGGTCACGGGAAGACAATGAAGGACACCAAAAAAATGGTGTGATTTTCACAAAATCCCCTGGCACAACACCGATGAATGTCGCTTAAAATAGTCATTGGTGGTCGAGATCAAAGATAAGGATCCGAACCCTGATTTCGAATTTGATTATGAAAATACTGGTAAAAAACAGATCATTGACACGGACCCCACTGCTATTGTCGCGACCGCAACAATTCAACCAGAAGAACCAACATATCCTGAAGAGGGGGAGCGCCTTTTTCATTCACAGATGTGGGTGAATGGGACTCTGTTGTATTTTATTGTTGATAGAGAAATCCAGAAGAACCTCATCTCAGTAGAGTTCGTCAAACAGTTGGGATTGTCGACAACACCACACCCGTATCCATACAACATCAGGTGGCTTCGCCAAGGACAAGATCTATGTGTCAGCCAACAATGTCGATTATCATAAGACATCCAAACCTTCAAGGATGAGGTATTATGTGATGTTTCCCCACTGGATGTCTATGATGTCTTCTTGGGCGAACCATATATGTGGAGACGCCATGTTGTTTATGAGTCTTGATCCCGTAGTGTCATTGTTACTTTGGGGGGTCATCTCTACAGAATACCAGAGGTATTTCCGACTATTGTTCCACCTAAAAAATTCTGCAAGTTAGTATCTCATACTACAAAATTTAGCTTATTCACAATTTGTTCAAAAGGTGAACAAAAAGATACTGCAACCACTACAACCTCGGCCCAAGCACCTTCTATCCAACAGAAGCAGGCTGAAAAGATTGTAGCAAAGTGTAAAGATTCCTTTTGCACAAAAGAATCTCATGTATTCAGACTGGTTAAAAGGGTCCAACCCTTCCAGCCACATGCTCGTGATAGCCTTCCACAAACTGAGCAACGCGACATCTCCAGCAAGGCAAGCAACTCACCAAGATTCTGATTCAACAAATGCTTTTTCCTCTCCACCGGGTACTCAACGCAATGGAGACCATTGCTTCCTAAGGAGGGAGGATTGATTCAGGTGGATATCAGTGGCCACCCACCTTTTCCAACTGGATCAAAACAGTTTTCTGGCAATTTTGGTAATTTACTATTTTTAGCAGTTTTAACTTTCGGGGCCATTTTGAGGGCCTAAATGAAGGTTTTTTGGGATCGAGCTTCTCAATGATAGTTAAAGGCATGATTGAGCCCCAAAAATGAATCTCCTCGAGGATACCTTTCCAACATGCTATCATGTGCCTAAAACGGATATCGTATGCAAAAGTTACGACCCCGAGAAGTTGATGTACTAACTTACCCAAACGGGGCCCACATGACTTTTGACGCTTCATCTCCTAGGGTTAGGTTTTTGGATGTCTAGGGTTTTTGTAATTCCTGTTTATTGTAAAAAGGCCTTCAGAGCCTCATTGTAATCATCTTCTTGCGAATGCGAGTAGCCGTCACATCTCTTCTCAGAGATAAGCTGCCACCATTCTAGCGAGTCCTTCACTTTGTATTTTTACAGTCTCTATACATTTATTTCATTAATAGAAATCGTGTATTACTGTATCTCTGTGTTTATGGTTGCATCTCTGATACATTTCTGTTATATTATTGGATATCCGCGATATCTGTGTACATTTATTTATTATATCTATGCTCTCATTTCGTGCCGAAAATAATCCAGATAAGTGGTATTAGAGTAGGCTGCTCTTGATCGTTTTTCATTGCATGTCCCCGATGAGGTACGAGTATAACAAGTTGGGTCTCGAGCTTTTCTCTCTTGAAGACAATCTCTCTCGCACACCCAAGAAACCGTCCATGGTGGAAGAACAAAAAAACGACGGAGTAGACGATCCTATCAATTTGTTGCTTAAGCAAGCTCTCACGCGACAAAGGGACAAAATTGTTACACGTCAAAATTACTCAACTGGATAAGTGTCGCATGATCCTCTCAATTGTCGTAAGTGTCACATATTCCTTACAACTTTCACAAGTGTCGCAAGTTGTTCGCAAGTGTCGCAAACGTTGTTCAACCATACTGCCATAATGATGACGCTAAGGAGGCACTTAAAACATCTCATGCACTTGATTTGGAGAAGGGGAACTGGTTAACTGAAGGGAAGGAACTCTTAACACCTGAAAAGAGCTCTTAAACAAGGGTTTTGAGGCTGAGCACTCCCCTACACCAGCCTTAGGAGCGCTGGCGCTCCCCTATAAGGCCTCAAGGAGCGTTATAATGCTTCCCTGCCCCTCTGAAGGAGCGCTATCCACCTTTGAAGCGTTGGCGCTCCCCTTAAGCTTCCTAGGGAGCGCTCCAACGCTCTGATGCCCCTTTTGAGGGAGTGTTGCCTAATCTGAGGCAGTAGTTGGCCCGTTGAGGAGAATAAGGGGAGGATATTTCAATATTAGAAGGCAGTTGCATTCAAATTCTTGGTTCCATCAAGAGATCCCTAATCTAAGGAGGAAGTTCCTCAACTTGTTCTAAAGATAACTCAAGAGGTTAAGCTTCTCTTAACCTATATAAGCAAGCTCTATGATGGTGAAAAGGGGGAAGAATTGCTAGCATGAAACCTATGATCTTATAGGAAACACACAGTTAGCCAAAGGAGAGTGATTAGTGAAGCTGATGTTATCTAGGTTGTAGATCTTTCGAGCAAGGGTTAGACGAAGGGGACTTGACGAAGCTGTCACATTCGCATCTATGATTGTAAGTACTGCTGTCGTTATTCTCATTAATATGACACGTTTGGCCTGTTTCTTTCTAGTTTGTGTCTGATGTTACATAAACTTATCATTGATAGATAGATATGTTTTCAAGCTAATATCAATAGAGTAGGAAGTGGTCGTATCTTGTTTGTCTATAGGACTCAGCGAGGAGCAAAGGATCGAAGCTCAACTCGGAGCATGCAGGGACAAACGTCGATAAAGAGGTACTTCTGTTTCTCCTTCCTTCTCATGTGTTAGTTTGTATATATTTGAAAGGAAGTCAGTGTCCACGTTAAGCATTTTCTGTCTTAGAGTTAAGGTCAAGCTCTTTGAGGTCATCTACCTGTCCGCAGGGAGATTTTCTTACAACAGAAACTGGCGACTCCACTAGGGAGATAGCCTCAAATTGAGACTTCTTGTTTTGATTTCACCTCATTGACCTTGTTCTACCCCTTGATTGTTTCAGACCTGGTTCACTCATCTTTTGATTGGTTTCATGAGCTGATTGGCTCCCTACCCCATCACACTCAACCTAATTGTCGAGATTGAAGTACAATTTTTGGATTTTTTGATATTTTTGGGAGTTTTTGAACCTGGCACCCCTGTCCCTGTGTTAACAGAGCACCATATCTCCTTAATAGCCTTGCACAGAGTGCTATAACGCTCCTTGCCTTTGGAAACAGAGCGCCAACCCTCCTTTGGCCAACAAACCTTCCAAAATTGTTTTTTCAGGGTTTATCCTCTGTGTCTCTTTTGCTGGGTAACCTTGTGGGTCAATCCTTCTTCTTTCCAGCTTTGACATCTGTCTTTTTCTTGGAGAACAAACATCTTGTTGTTTGGATTTTGTAGCCTTCTTCACTATTGTTGTTGAGTTTTTCTGCCTTTTGGAGCTTGAAACTTACGCATTGTCTTTCTCTCCTTTTCGACTGAGTGAAAAACGCTGGTGAAGGTCATCAAGTTCTACATATCTGTTCATTTGGTTTTAGTTAAGATCATTGTTCTTCAAATTTTTCTTTTGAGTGTGAAATTTGATTTCTCTTTGATTGTTTCTCTTTTTGCGCTTCTTGTTTTGATCACAACGAGAGGGTGTATTGTTTGTATGATTCTTGCTTGTGTTGGTCTGATTTCCATTCATCCAAAAAGATAATTAGCAAGACGAGCATTGTGTTGAATTAATCAGTATTCATGTGCAAACAATAAAAAGCATCTTCATGATTGATTGTGTATGTTAGAAGACATATCAAAAGTTTTAGCATCACATCAGGATTTGATTGAAGAAAAAATTGTTTGAGGACATTTCTTATTAGTGCTTGTTAGTGAAAAGAACTCTCTCTCTCTCCCTTAGATAGATGTTCATCAAAAAGAAATGAATGCTTATCATATTTGATGCATTTTTTGGGACTGAGTCATAATTCCATTCGTTTCACTTCCATGCACCCCCTTTTTGTGTAAAGAACAACTATAAAATCAACGCTAATTAAAAATTATTTATAACTTTTTCTTTTCTAGGATCCTCCACCAACAGTAGACTAGGCTTAGTACTTTGGATTAGGCTGTGAGCATAACTCTCCAAAGTTTCCAAAACAAACAGTAGCATCCTGAGTTAGGGAGAGTCAAATCCAATCATCGTATAAGTCTGCCTGGGATCCCCCTCTCACACAGGGGTTACGCACGAGGTTGCATTCGGGTGAGCTACGAGGACTAACCCTCCGTGGTTTAACTGATTGTGGTGGTCAGATTGTATTATGGGGATCAATTTGAGGTAAATCCACAATTACTGCGTGGAATCCTTTTAGTTGATTTCGGGCTCGAGACCTTGCCCATACGTTCGGATCGGACTGTCGACTGTTCCCGCCGAAGGGCTGACTGCGAATTGGTAACCTTAGTAGCCATAATCTTTAGGGCCTTACACAAGGTGACAGTGATGGGAAGCCTCACTGTACCTGGAGCAGACATTGGTCAAACTCACTCGGGCTCCTTGGAGGGTAAATCCACAATTACTGCGTGGAAGCTTGCACCAAGGCGTAAGTCCGTTAAGCAGGTCGCCATTGTAACTGTTCCACCCTATCCCCACCCCTTCTGGACTTGATCATGCGACGTTGGATTTCATCACCAACTAGTATGGTCATCAAAAGAAGGTCCTGTTTGATTGGTTGTGATTCTTAGATTTATATTAGCGTATGCTGTTTCTTTTCGGTAGTTGGCCATAGATTTTTTTCGCCGACTCTTTTTCACCAACATCGACCCTCCACGCCGTTCGCGGAGGCTACAGGGACTTCCTCTAGAAAATATGGAAGGAAACACCCCTTTACCCCCTCATTCTACAGAGGAATCTCCTCAATAGAGCGAGGTTCAAAACACTACAACTTCCCAGGAAGAAGTTCCCACTCCTTTAGAGAATTTTCGAATTGTTTCAGAGTCTCCGGAAGCTTTTCACATTCCGGAGGGATATGAACGATGTGTCCTCCAACTGAATTCCGCTGGTGAATTTGTCATCATCAATCCTTCTGACATTCCGGTTGGGTCTCCTCAAAACCCTTTAGCCGATGATCCTTTTTGGACCGCAGACATTGTTCAAAGTCCACCGCGCCTGGTGCGAGATCTTTATGGAACAGGGGAAGGTGCTGATGCGCCCATCTCCTACACCGTACCCCTAAACCATTTTACCGGTACCACCATTTTTACGGCCACACCACCTGTTGGTCCGAACATACCGTCTGTTGGCCCAAGGTCTACTATTCCCCTCCAGACGACCCAATCTACAATAGTCCCTCACATCCCGACTATTCCCGCCGGTAATCCGGTGGTCAACCAAGCTATGATTTGCACACCTGTAACACCAAGACCTACACTCCCTTTTGGGTATAGGGCACTGAATGCTTTCACTGCAACTACTGCCACCACCCAAGTTGTACCGGGAAGTTCCATACCTATCCAACAACCCGGAGGGGCCGGTCTTGGTGGTCCTAATCCGCTTGGCGACACTGGTCAGTCATTTACGTCTGGTTCTCAATTTTCGGGAACTCTACCTCAAACTGGGGGGCATCCTCCCACCGAAGGACAAATTCCATTTGGGGGGCACCCTCATGCTAGGGGGCAGCCTCAATTCAGAGCCTACCATCAACCGTATGGACAAAATGTGTCTGCCACACCTAATCCGTGGAACGTCCCTTTTCCAGGAAACCCATAGTTCTCGACAGGACAAAATTCGCAGACTCCGCAACAACCTCCTTATGGACAAATGCCAAACCCAACCCATAACTTTCAAAACCCATCCGGTTATCCTCCGCTCACACATGCTTCTCAAAACACCTCAAATCCTATATACCTTGGTCAAAACCAACCTCATACAAGAGGGCCCACTAGTTACAATTTTCCACATAACCCAGTGATTGGCCCCACTGGTGTCCCCATGCCACACCAGCATTACCCATAAGTTAACCGACAACTACCTTTTCTAGCTACCCTGGACCTTCTAGACTTGTCTCGGTTAACGAATGATCCCATTTATCATTCTCCGGTTTGGCCAGCTATTCTAGCTAAACTTCCTTCTGATATCCCAAAATTCGACGGGAAGTTCGGAGAAGACCCAAACAACCACGTGATGACGTTCCATTTATGGTGTTCATCCAACTCCCTCATGGACGATTCTATCCGTTTGCGTCTTTTCCAACGAACACTTACGGGTTTCGCAGCGAAATGGTATATTGAACTACCACGGGCATCTTTTCACGATTTCAACTCCCTCGCTATATCCTTCCTCACACACTTCCAACTGCCCATTCGATACGAAATGGGTACTGAACTATTAACCTCCCTTCATCAGACAACTTCCGTACATATCTCCGACCATATTCATGAATGGAGACGATGACGAAGGCTAATCAAAGCGGTCATTCCTGACCAATTATTAGCGGAATGGTTCACGAAATCATTGTTACCCCAGATCGCTCGTGATGTTGCCATGGGTGGTGTGGTCACCGAGGAAGAAGCCATTGCCCGAGCTCAGTACTTAGACTTAGTCTATTCACAATCTGGTACTCTGTACGAGTTGATACTGAATGCTACCCGTGCCACTAACGATCCATCCAAACCATTGTCCGCTTCCCACACGGATGGAGTTATTGGCTCCGTCAAAACCCAATCTACTACCCAGTCTACTGGAACGATTCAGTGGCCCGCTTCGACGGCTGCTCCCAGCCCGACTGCACCCTCTTCTACCCCCCCTCAAACTCAAGTCTCTGAGGTGAATGCGGTCCAATCAACCCCTTCACAAAAACTTGGGGGCAAGAAGAAAGCGAGAAATAAACCAAAGAAGAACAATAACAATGAACAACCCAAAACTCAACCGCAAACCCTTGCTGCCGGAAAACAACCACAACGAAAACCGAAATTCCCATGTCTCATTTGTGGTGATGATCACTACACTCGAGACTACCCACACCGCGATGAAGTGGCAAAACTTTTCAAGGAAAATTCACAACCCGCTGTGCTTACTCAGCCTTTTCCACAGCAGCAATCTTTGGTTTCCCAAACCCCCACGCCGGGGGGCAGTTCCAACCAACCCCATGATGAGGCCTCGACAAGTGCCCACATTTACATGTTTAACGGGGTTAATCTAACCACTCACTCTATGACATACGACACGCCAGTTAAACATGATAAGCCGAAGACTGCTAATGGTTCTTCACCAGACCCGTTACCATCCTCTGTTAATCCTCCGTCTGTTAGCCCTCCATCTGGGCCACTTCAGATTGAAAAACCTTCATTTGACTCTATCTTACGCCCTCCTAAAAGCACCATCCGGAAATCTACCTTCAATCCTATTTCACGGGCTGCCCAAAATTATAATATTGTAGAAGATTTGGCCCAAGCCCCGTGTGCTATGTCTGCCTTGGAAGTTCTACAACACTGTCCCAACCAACGTAGAACGCTCTTAGCTGCTATCGGCGCTTTTGATCCCGAGTCATCAAACAAACTCACGTTTAATCTGGACGACCATCAACCGCAACTCTCCCACCAGCTAGCTTTCCAAATCGATGTTGTTGCTCATAATCAACAAATCCACAGAACTATCCTGGATGAGGGAGCCTCTACTTGTGTCATGTCTCTAGCCTGTTGGAAAGGCTTAAAATCACCTGCCCTTAACAAATCCCCTACGATGTTACGCGCTTTCGATGGATGAGGTTTTCATCCTCATGGGTTATCACAATCCCTAGCCGTTCAGTTGGGCGGCAAAACTGTTACCGGTGATGTCGAGGTGGTCGATGCTCCCCTTGATTACAAACTATTACTTGGAAGAAGTTGGTTCTACGCTATGACTTCCATCGCCTCGTCGGTGTTTCGATGTGTACAATTCCCCCATCAAGGAAAAATTGTCACCGTCGATCAGCTTGATTTCTGTACACCCGACACCCGCATCCCTGCCACCAACAACATTCTTTTTTTGGGAGACCACCCACTTACGTATGAAAGCATTGGTGTTGGATTATTGAAATATTCTAGCCTTATGGGTACTTTCCCTACACCACTTCCACCTACCGCGCATCATATTGCCGTCATCAATATTATCTCGACTATGCCTTATCAATCCTTGGAATCATCTGATCCTTGGATTGTAACTAGTCCTTTGGAATTCAATGTGCTCGGTGACACTATGCCACTTAGCCTAGTCGAGGCCGCATACATAGCTATTCAATCTGCCTCTCCCTCTTCCAACAATTCACATTCATTGGCACTCGATGCCTATTCGATGCCCTCATGGTTAGATTCCCTATCATCTGTCGTTGATTACATTTCCCACATTTTTCCTTCCGATGAATCGATTATGGAAATGCTCAGCATCGACAATTTACCTTGGGATGACAACCATCATCGATCCTCTTTTCTTCCGCCGTTAGAAGAAATTCACGGAGACATACACTCTGTCTCCCCTCCCGATGTTACCAATGCTCCACAATCTCCTATCCTCACACAAGATACTCTCTCTGAGGGGAACATGGGTAACATCTCCACTACGATCATGATCGACATTTCGATCAAAAAAGGTGTCGTGGAAAACATTAACCTTGGTGCTAATTGCACACCCGACGAAGTGGTATCTTACACCGCTTTGTTTAAAGAATTTCGTGATGTATTCACATGGAGCTACGAGGAGATGCCAGGGATCGACCCTTCAATCATCATACACGAAATCAAAACTTACCCTGACGCAAAACCTGTTCGACAGAAACTTCGCCCGGTTCATCCCAAGAAAATCGCAGCTATAAAGGCAGAAGTTGAAAAACTTCTAAAATCCGGCTTCATCTCTCCCGTCCCTTTGATAGAATGGGTCTCCAACCTTGTTCCGGTTGCCAAGAAACAAGGGACCATCCGTGTTTGCGTGGATTATCGAGATCTCAACAAAGCTTGCCCTAAGGACAACTACCCTACGCCCTTCATCGACCAAATCATCGATAATTGCGCAGGGAGCGTAATCTTCTCTTTCATGGATGGCTTTTCTGGGTATAACCAGATTGAAATCTTACCTGCTGATCAACATAAGACCGCCTTTATCTACCCATGGGGGAATTTCTCCTATCGAAAGTTACCATTTGGCCTAAAAAATGTTGGTGCTACTTTCCAGCGAGTCATGTTGTATGCCTTTCATGATATCAAGCATATAGTAGAACCGTACCTCGACGATTTACCCACCCATTCACTAAATCGATTCGATCACATTGACCACTTAAGGGAGATTTTTCTTCGATGTAGGTTCTACCGTATTCGCTTGAACCCCCACAAGTGCATTTTCGCTGTCGAATCTGGTCGACTCCTCGGTTTCATTGTCTCCAAAGATGGGATCCGGGTGGATCCCTTAAAGATCAAGGTCATTCTAGCCTTACCCCCACCTACCAACTTGAATCAACTCCAGAGTTTGCAAGGCAAAGCAAACTTTCTTCGCCGTTTCATCTGCAACTACACCGAGATAACTAAAGGATTCATGCGGTTACTGCAGAAGAACACCTCTTTTATCTGGGATGACACTGCCTAACGGTCATTCGATGCTCTCAAGCATGCCTTGACCCACACTCCCTTGTTACACCCTCTGGAGTACACAAAGGACTATATCCTTTACTTGGTCGCCTCCACTTCCACTGTTGCGATGGTGTTAGTTCAGGAGGACTCTAACGACGAAGAACATATGATTTATTATCTAAGCAAGAGTCTATCTAGACCTGAACTCCGATATTCGCATGTCGAGAAACTGGCTCTGGCAGCCGTCATCGCTGTCCATAGATTCCACCATTACATCTTATTATGCACCACCACGGTGATCGCAGAATCCAACCCCATGTACCACGTCTTGACGCGTCAGGTACTTGGGGGCAAATATTCTAAATGGATCATTATTCTTCAAGAATTCGATCTTGAGTTTACGAAGGCTAAAGCCAAAAAAATCCCTGGTGTTTGCAGAGCTTATCTGTGCTCTTCCTCGTGCCGATGAAAACATTGAACCTAGATATTCTCTCCCCGATGAATCTCTCTTCCTCATCAGCACCTCCGATCCTTGGTACGGAGACATTCTCCTCTACCTTCAAACCCAACGTTTTCAGCCCAACATTTCTCGCAAAGAGCGTCGACGCATTCGTCACCACTCTCGCCGTTATCTCATCCTCGGCGACACCTTGTATCATCGTGGTATTGACACCATCCTTCGGCGATGTCTGATTCACGAAGAGGCTGAACGCATTTTGAACGATTGTCACCTTGGCGCCTGTGGCGGTCACCTTTCCGAGATGGCCACAACCCAAAAAATCCTACGTGCCGGCTACTTTTGGCCCTCGATTTTCAAAGATTGCATTGAGGCCGTCAAAAAATGCCCACCCTGCCAAGTCTTTAACAAGAAGGCACGCACCCACCCTACTGCGCTACACCCCATTATCGCCATCGACCCCTTCGCCAAGTGGGGTATCGATTTCATGCAGTGTAAGCCTACCTCAGCCGGGGGGCACGGTTACATCATCGTCGTCGTCGACTACTTCACCAAATGGGCTGAGGCTATGCCTACCTTCTTGAATGATGGTTGTACTGCAACTTTGTTTCTTTTCAACCATATCATAACTCGTTTTGGTGTACCATGTGCCATTGTCACCGACCATGGTGCACACTTCAAAAACCAGATGATGAGTGAATTACATGTCAAATTGGGTTTTCTCCATGAAAAATCATCCCCTTACTACCCTCAAGCAAACGGGCAAGTTGAGGCTATCAACAAAGTCCTAAAAACCATGATCCAATGCATGGTAGGGGAAAACAAGACATCGTGGCATTTACAACTGTTCTCCGCTCTATGGGCCTATCACACTTCTATGAAAACATCAATTGGATTCACTCCTTTCCAGTTAGTATATGGCATTGAAGTCGTCCTACCAATCGAGTATGAGATTCCATCACTCAAACTGAAAGTAGAACTTCTACCCCATACTTCTGCTGAAGAAGAACGATTCCTGTATCTATCCAAATTGGACGAAACACGTCGCGATACTGCTCTCGCCAATGAGGCACATTAGAAACGAATTAAGAGTCAATACGACAAATCCATCCACCCTCGAACTTTCACGGAAGGAGACTTAGTCCTCGTCTATGACCAAGCTCATGATAAATTGGGGACAGGAAAGTTAGAACCTTTGTGGCATGGTCCTCACATCGTGAAGCGTGTTCTACATAGAGGTGCTTACGAACTAGTAGATCATGATGGAATTTCCCTGGGAGAGCCCCGAAACGGGCTTTACCTTAAAAAGTACTATGCCTAGATCACCTAGCATTTGTACTTTGTACATTATTGTATTTTAGTTTGGTGTGCCTATTTCTTTCGCGTGCTCGAGTCTTTACCTTTACCACTCATGACTGTGCTTGTGTTTTCATGAGCAGATGACGTCTTCCTTTCCTATCTTTTTTGGGTTCGTGGATGGCGCTAGCCGACATACCCGGAACATTGCTTCGACAGCATGGGTTATTTACCAATTTGACGAGGTGGTGAGTTTAGGAGGTATCTGCTTAGGACCAGCAACCAACAATATGGCATAATATCACGTTGTCATTGGACTCTTAACCCAAGCCACCTCTCTAGGTATTTCTCGAATCATTATTTACTTAGACTCCCAACTCGTGGTCTATCAACTCAACCGTATCTACGCTATCCGTAGTCCTATCCTACTACGTCTACACTTACAAGTTCGTCGTCTTGAACGAATGTTCGATTACATTGAATATAGACACATTCCAAGAGAACTTAATAGTGTTTCGGATTCGTTAGCTAATTATATCATGGATCGGTATCTTGCCCACATATAAGAATTAAGGAAAGCAAAACTGTACATTACATGTAAATTAAAACACATCACAGACATCATCATGTACAAATCATTGGCACTGTAAAAACTCGAAACTGTATATATATATATATATATATGGTGTGACTGAAATGTTTGGATTACATCAAAAAGAATGTAGAAGAGAAAAATATTGGGTCTTTCCACCCATACAACGTCGCCTGACAAGGCATACAAAAAGATGATCACCGAAGAGATTCTAATCTCCTCGCACTACATTGTGCTGCGAGTAACACATCACCGCGCGCACTATGCGCCTCAATAGAGAATTGAGATTCTCTGGTACTCCCACAGTGTGCCTCTGCAAATGTAAAGGCACTTCTCCCCTCCGCAGAGGAGGGATGCCCATCGTAAGGCCTTGGAGGTTTCTTTCAACCTCCCGGAGACCCATCACTGGTACTACCGGATCCGCTGCAACTGGGACGCCCCCACGACGTCCTGGTACCGGTATATTGGTCGGGCGCACTGCTCCCTTGTCTGCATGTTGAAAACAATACATCTGTTAAAACTCTTCTATATACCCAAAATATATATATATATATTTAAAAACTTAAAAAACAAAAAACTAGACAAGGTATGGCCCAGTCTCTTACCTGACACATCCCAGTCTTCCCCCGCGGGAAAAATCAAATCCATACTCCCGAGAAATCTACCTCAGCATAAGGGAAGTCCTCTATCCAGAGATATTGTCATCTCATCCAGGCAAAGAAATTGCCAGTAAAATGGAACTCTGACTCCGATACTAGCCTTGGAGACAAACTAGTCCACCTCTCCATCCTCGGTTCATCCACTAGTCACACCACCAGTTCTATCTGAGGCTGCATCTGGGGGATGCGCTCTAGAAAAAATGAGACCAAAAATGAGCCATAACCAAACTGCTTTTGTCTTGTCCTGCACCGTGAAATCTGTTCCTTCACATTTCTAAGGAACCCTGCACTCCAGTTGAACAGTGTTGGTTCCAAACACTGAACACCGTAAGCCACCTGCGATCTTGATGCTAGATGTGCGCTAGTACTGCCTATCACACTCGTGATGGAAAATAGTATAGACCGAACGGGTAGCTCTCAAATGTCCTTGATAGGGATTCTACCCCCTACCAGCCTTGCTCCTGGGATACAGTGGCGTGCCAGATACATGTCCACTTGCTCGGGTAGTGCCCTCTGCCCGGTGAAAGATATGGGGACCCCTCTTTTCGAGAGGCCAATAAAAAAATACACGTCTTGTAACTCAATGGTTAAAAGCTGTGTGCCAATCCGAAATCCTTGCTCTGCAACATCCCATAGGCCAATCATATGCTCGAGCAATAAAATCTCTTTCTTCATTTTTTGCAACTTGAAGAATTTGAGCAAACCACAAGCTCGCAACGCGGCCCGTGTGCGGGGACTCCACAAGGCAACTAATTCATCCATCTCATGTTCTCTTTCTTTCCACTCAATCATGGTCGCCGAAGTTACCTACAAAACACAAAAAATAAAAAATTCATTATTTCCACGTTTTGGCAATTTCGGTAATTTTTAAAAGCAATTTAAAACATGAAATAAGATGCCCACACCATTTAAAAGTAACCACGCACTCTTTTACAATCACCACGTCCTTCCCTAGCCATTCAACATTCATCAAACAATAATAAAAACGTTTAAAAGGATCAAAATGATTTTGTGGTTGCATGGGTGTATGGGAAGATGTTATCACGCATTCATTGCCAAAAAATCACCTATCTAATTGACTATTGAGGCGTTGGCATCTTAGCCATCCTTTTCTAGAACGTTTTTGCAAAAAGAATCCCATTTTTCCATTGACTTTCAAAGAGGTCGATTTGGTTCTATTTGGGGCACCTTAGGGCTTCATATTTTAAAATAAATGATGCTATGAAAGCGGATACTAAACCATGTAATTGAAAGAAGAAGAGATGGACATCTACCTGGTCCAAACGGAAAGCAAAACGGTGAACTGTAGCTCCGACAGCGAACAAAACAAGATCCACTTCAAAACGAGAATCTCCACTACTCCAAAATCCTTGTGCAAAATGAAATGGTAAATGGAATTTTCATTGTATTGTTATTTATAAATTTTCATTTTTACAAGGTATAGTCATTTTTGGGTTTCTCCAATAACATAATGGCTTCACTAAACCCCTGGTTTGTAGTTCTGACATCACAGGTTTCCTGGCAGTCCTAACAGATGATTTACCTTGTCACACTTATGAGCATAGTCTTAGTTTGTTCTCGAGCTCGATAATATGAGAACGTAACCGGGTAAACTTTTATCTCTTTTTCGGATCCGTACGATACACGAACACACGAAAAAGGAACCCCCCTGGAGTCTCATTTAAACCCTTTTCAGACTCTCTGAATATGAAAATATTGTCGAGTGACCTTGCTTCCTTTCACACTCGTTAAAAGGTCAGAAAGGGCGTCTTTCAAGTGATAGTTTATCTCTTTTTCGGTCTCGTTAGACTACTGTACGAAAATGGAACTAAGAGAGTTCTCTTTTAAGTGTTTTTCCAAACTCTATAATCCCGAAAAACCTTCGAGTTTTCTGTCTTTGGACTCGTTAAAGCACACATCGACAGGCCCATATGGGACCGAACCCTTACTTCTTCTGGTTCATTAAA
>ML790695.1:44215-56053 GCA_009831015.1 Picea engelmannii
TATATATATATATATATTTGTTTGAACCTGACATATATTTGTATTTATATTATGACTAGGAACATAACATCCTAGCCATTTCAAAATATTTATAACCATTTCAAAATATTTATAAATTTATGTATATAATACTTTTGTTTGAAGATTTAAAATGTTCAATCCACTAGTAAACAAATTATTTGAAAAAAGAAATTAATTCCAACCCTTTGGTGTAATCATAGTTTACATATACTCATGATTGGATATATATTTTTAATTTTTTTTCAAAATGGTTATAAAATAAAATAAATTCATTACATTTGAATATAATTTTTTTTTTTTTAAGTTTGAAAGAGATATATATATCAAATTTTTGAAGGAGATATAATAATTATAATAATAATTTATTTTTAAGGTCACTACCAAGCTAGACATCAAATTCGTGTATGAGATTCTCTTACTTATGGGACAAGGGACCCCCTCCGCCAGTGATTTGACTGCTAAAGTCTACGAATATATATATACCCTACTCCACTCTGGATTTGAATCTATGATTTCCAAGGAAAAAACACATGTTCTTAACCATTAAATCCACCAAACCTTCCAACCCTAATATACATTTAGCCACTAATAAATTAAAATGTTTCATTGGACCATATTTCTCTCTTTGAATAATGAATCATGCACTTGCACTTTAATTAACCATGTGCGGTGTCATCATGCATTTCCATATGTACAAATGCCATAACAAATGTACAATTATTTAGTTATATATATATAATTTAGTTTTTTTTCTTAAGATATATATTATAAAGATTTAAATTTTATGTATAAAATAATTTGTTGTTTTCTTTTCTTTTATATATATATATATATATATATATATATATATATATATATATATTTAAAATTTAAAGTGTATAAAAAAATATTTATTAAAAGTTAAATATATTAACAAAATGACTTTAAACGTTATTAATATATTAAAAACATTTAAATCTAATTTTATTTAAAATTATGAAAATAAAAATTCCAAATTAACTTTCTCCTTTTGGATGCTTCATCTTTTAACGTTGCACTCTCAGGTTTTAGATTAGCTTCATCTAACCTGACAACCAAAGATTAAGATTCTTTAGCAACATACAGAGAAAAGTTCAACTCTTAGACATATCAAATTTCAAAAAGCTTATCCTAGTTCATAACATGAACAATCATGCAACGAGATATTCACAAAGATGAGCTCAAAGCTCGACACAAAATTAATACAACTAATAGTAAGTTCATTGTGTAGCAGATAGAACTTCTTTTAATAGGATTTTTAAAATTTAGATAAAAAAATTAAGTATAATTGATTTTTAAAATTTAGATAAAAAATTAAGTATAATTTTAGAATTACAAATTTAGATCGCAATATTGAAATATAAAATTGAAATTTTTTATCATTAAATTTATTACGTCGAAAGGCGTATACTTATTGGAGATGGGCACAATTAATGATCTTTTAATCTTAAATTCTAATCTGATGGTTATGTATTGAAGATGCTGGCATATTCTTAGTCGTCCTCCAAAATCAATGGGTCAGATTTATTGTTGATAACTTCTTTGCATTTATAAATGCATCCGTTAACCTGTTTACTTTTTAACATTTACCTAATCATATTAAAAAATTACTATACCATCATATGATTGCCACGTTTAAATGATTAACTTTTAAAATTCTTGAGAGTTTCATTATCTGACTCAGTTAGAGTTTGATTATCTGACTGAATTTTTTTTTAACGCTAGAGTTTTTATATAGACCGTAACTCTTTCGGCGTTCACCAACAGCGAGTTAGTGATTGTGCTAGTGAAATTACCAAACAAAAAGATAATTTGCGACACGACTAAGAAGTTATGAGGCTATCAAACATCCTTGGATGGGGTGTTCGCTTGTCACCATGATACCGTGGCTGGTCCAATATCCTTGGCACATATCCCTAGATTCTCGAGAGCCCCATCCAATTTGCATGTCGTCACACATGTACCCTCAATTCTCATTCATTCTTATACGATGCGGTAGGCATTCGTCTCTTCACAAGTTCGTCAGGATAACATAATTGAAGGTGAGGAGTGGCATGAGGTTGGGATCGACAGACATGACAACTCGCATGATGGGAATGACAATGCGTATGAACTGACGCAGAGTAATGGCTTCTAATTTGAACATGCCAGTGAATAATCTAATGTCGAGCACAAGTCCTTGTTTGGGCCTTTGGATTTGGATGCAATATTCCATGATGGTTTTAGTTATGGCAAGCAACAAGACGGATTGGGGGGTATCCCTGCAAGATAACGAGCTCTCGACTTTGGAAATTATAAATGGCAGAATCCTAACTAGGAACACAACTTAGCTTGAGTTCGTTTGGAGCGGTAGTGACTTCTCAGACTGTTTGTTCGATTTCCTGGTGGCTCTTTCTCTCGGTCATGGAACCTCGTGGGCATCGACCTCGAACCTCTAGTGAAGGGTCGTCCAGAGAAACTAAGGTGACCATGACTGCGATAGAGCATTATGAGCACTTCGTGCCAGGGGGGGACAAAGATGAATTGTTTGCATTAGAAGTGTTGTAACAGATTTTGGAAATTGCTTTACTTAGTGTTTTCATCCCAATGTGTTTGAGAATCGCATCAAACTTATTTCCAAATTATCTCTAACTTGCATCAAATTGTTGAAGGCCTTGTAGGGTTTTTTGTATGCGCGCTGGTTTTTTGTGTTGAAAATATCGGAGTTCCTCAAATAACAATGATGTTGAACTGAATAAGCCTCCAAAAGTATGTGAAATTTTTGAAAGTAAACAGTACAGAATGCAAAGCACAATTGCAAGTACCAAACCTAAGTAATTTCATTGAAGACAATATTTCAGAAATGGAGATTTTATCAAACATGCTATCAAAAGATGAGATCCGAGAAATGCGAGGTGGTAAATTCACTAATTATGCACCTAGTATTCCTTCTCATGCAAGAGGTGTGGATTTCGTTTTCATTCTTATACGATGTCATGGTCTTTGACTATATATCTTATCTAGCATAGGTACTTTATATCAAGAACCTTTGTCCTAATATAAAAGAAACAAACCTAGCAGCTTTATATATCAGATTCCAAAGTCCTGGAAAGAAGTTGCTCTTTCGTCTTATGCAGCATGGTCGAATGGAGACACATGTCTTCCCATATTTGTTTATTATTTTCCTCGTTGCATGGGAGTATTTCAATGGACGACGTGTTGGTCGGATTGTTATTTGTTTGTATGGTAAGGTCGTACCCAATTAGTGGAAAACTTTCAAGCTCTTCGCACAGGGGAGAAAGGTAAAGAAACAACTGCAAAATATTTGCATTATAAAGACTCCTTTCCATCATATCATACATGGTTTCATGATTCAAACTGGAGATATAGTATTTGGAGATGGTAGCGGTAGTGAGTCAATTTATGGAGGCAATTTTCCCGATGAAAATTTCAAGCTGAAGCATTACAATGCAGGTGTGGTTTCCATGGGAAATTCAAGGCATGTTTCTAACAGATCTCAATTTTTTATCACAACTGTGAAAGCATGCCAGTTGGATGGTCAGCGTGTTGCGTTTGGAAAAGTTATACAAAGAAATAAAAATACAGCCGATATCATGGCCCACTCCCGGATATTATAAGTAAAAAAGGTAGTTTTCATAACAAGAACAAATGAGCATGGAGAGAAAATTTCCATAGTTGTTACTACTAAAGGTCAAAACCTGAAATACCAATACAATCAAAACACATGTGATTACCGAGCATTGTGGAAAGATCTGGACATCACTTATGACAAGTTCATTCGCACAATAAATCCTTGCCATGAAGAAATCGTGAAGAAGTTTTATACAGGAGTTTTTGACAAGGGAAATATCTATCATGCAGAGTATGAGAAACTTTACTATATCAATTGTGAAGAATACAAGGGTGGCTTAAAGAGCCTTCTCATTTTATCGGGCGACGGTTGAATGGGGCAGCCTTGTGTCAAATGACAGTCGATAAACAATTACAAACACAGGAATGTAGCGAAGCGGGCATAATGGCAGAGGCATCATTGCCAGTAAATGACGTACAGGAACAATCTAACCCTCACGGCCGCATGCAAGAGATTTCACGAAGAGGATCCACACAAAGTTTATGCCGAGCTCTATTTCGGAAATTCGGCCGAATTAAAGTTTGGATTGACTACTTCTTTCCCGAAACCCGAAATCAGGGTTCCAACTAACACCCAAACGCAGAGGGATTGAGGTTCCGTCTTAAGTATAAAACGTCGATCGACAAAGTTCCAGACCCAATTTCGTTTTTGGAAAGTTAACCGGCAAAAGAATGAGCTTCTCCCCTTTCACTCCGAAAGTCCGAAAGACAAATCATGACTCCAATCATTGCGCCTGACGGGTAGGGTTCTGCTTGTTAATTTTCGCACATGGACTTTGGTTGGCATCAAATCGTAGAGCCTGTAATGGAACTGGAAAGACTCTCGCCTTTGGAATCCTAATCCTGGAAAAAATAATTCAACTGTTAAAATGAGCGTGGGTCATATCCCTTGGCACTCGTTTTGGCTCCAACACGAGAACTTGCAAAACAGGTTGATAAAGAATCTTCTCCAGGCTGTTATGGGGGTTTACCTATAATGAGCCAAATCAATGTTCTTGGAAAAGGTTTAGATATTGTTGTCGGAACACCTGGTCGCATTATTGATCTGAGCAATCGAGGTGCACTAGTTTTGTCAGAAGTACAATTTATTGTTTTGGATGAGGCTGACCACATACTAAATGTGAGCTCTGATGAAGACATTGAGGTGATTATGTAGAGATTGCCGAAAAAATGCCAGAGTATGCTTTTTTCTGCTACAATGCCTGTCTAGGTGCAGAGGCTTTCGAGGAAATATTTTAATGATCCTATTGTTACTGATCTTGTTGGTGAATCATCTCAGAACAGACGGAATATCACTTTAATCTATCACCACATTCACCTATAGGAAACGCTCCATTATCAACCCATTGATAACTGGATATGCTAAAGGGGGAAAATGTATCGTTTTCACTCAAACAAAGCGAGATACAGATAGTCTGTCCATGGCATTGGGTCGGGTCCTTTCCTGTGAACCTTTGCACGGTAATATTTCACAGCATCAGTGGGAAGAAGACTCTTGCTGACTTTCGCGAGGGACATTTTAACGTGCTGATTGCTACTAATGTAGGTGCCCGTGGTCTTGATATTCCTACTGTTGATCTGTTTATTCATTATGAACTCCCCACAACTTCAGATATCTTTGCGCATGGAGGCGAATCAATTGCATACATTGTTATAGACAGTTCGTTGGAAATTAAGATTTTGTTTGTGCTTTTAAAATTAGTTCGGATTACTGTTATGATTAGTTAAAGACGGTTGAAGTTAGTTCATTTTCTGTTAGGTATCCTATGACGCAGATTCAACCTCCTTGAGAGAGGGAATTTATATAAAGGTTCATCCATTGTAATAAAGGCAAGAGGGGCCAGGGGGAAACCTTTTTTGGAGAGAGCTCCTTTTGAACGCAGAGTTATTTTGAAAGCCCGGAATGGAGTAATACAGAAGAGACATGTTCACTTGATATTGTGAGATTCATCACGGTCAATTCTTTCAGTATGTTCTCTTTTTGTCATTGTCATATTATCTATCTGTTCCTTTATCGACTGAGTTAAAATCTGTTTGGAATTCATTTTACATGCTCCTTACACACAGTTGATAGGTGTTCTGTTTCGATGATGACTAGTCAGAATTCACTCAAGATAAGTGCTCTGTATCTAGTTATTAGCCTTCAGTCTTTTTTTCTCTAAAGTTGTAGTGAAAATTCATCCTTGATAGATGCTTTCACTATGATGGTCTTTTCCTTTTTCTTTTTTTTTTGCTACTTTATCATGATTATCAATTACTGAAATATAGACTTACTTTGCCTCATTTTCTGCAAGTAATATGATCACTGCCATTATCTCTTTTCTTTGGCTTTCACTTGACTCCATCGCCTAATAGGTATTTTTAAACTTGTGCAACCCCCAACCTTATAAAAAATCTTCTTTGATAAGAAATCTCGCCTTCTTACTGTGATTATTGAATATTCCTGAGTAAAGAGCCCTTGGCTGCTGAGAGAACTCTCTTTGAGTGTATTAGGTCAAAAGTACACTCTAAATCAATTTTCAGGGATTGGCTTGCTGCAACCCAAGTCAAGCTCCGAACAACAAATAATTTTTTCTTTTAAAAATGTGCTAAGGCTTGGCTCTATTACAGCCTAGAGTCAACTCTTTCAACAACAAGAAGTTGAATTTTTCCTGGTTGGACAATTTAAGGAGGATGACAAAGTGGAGAAAAAAGTTGGGGGTTTGCTTCTAGAGATGGGTTGTACCAGAACTAGGAATTCAAAATTTTATCAAACTCTAGAGTTGTATTGGCACACAAAGACGATGGTCACCTTGGGCATGCTCCCGAAGGACGAATATTTTCACTAGCTCAAAAGTCGCATGGAAATGATGGAAGCACAATATGCCTATCTAGTGGAGGTGGTGACATGGCTCGTGTGTAGACAAGGGCGTGTCTTCCATCCCCCCGCGGGAGGCTTTGTCAAGGGTGAATCTTTAGTTGTTGTTGTTTTGTCAAGGGTGAATCTTTAGCTGTTGTTGTTGGCACAAATAGTCCTGAACTTTAGGTTCCTCATGCTCTGTAGCATTTTGATCTTACTTGGCGCTCTCTTTGTTATTTCTAGTTTTTCCAGTTTAAGAACTTGATAAAAAATTATCACAGACTCCTTCGAACAAATCTCTGCCCAATGTTGAGGCTTAATTGGCTCTATCTAGCCTGGTTTCCCCTCTAGGGAAGGCCCATTTTTTGGTTTTCAAGTTTTGATCCTTAGAGATTGTCATGGTCTCTCTGGATAGTGACACATCCCATTTCTGATGTAAATTTTTGTATATAGTAATCTAGAAACCTCTTACTTACGAAAAAAAAAAACGAGACTACCAAACAAAAAGAAAATTTGCTAACAAGTTATGAGATTGAGAGGATAATTTGTTACACAATAAAAAATCACCCTAGCCCAAATCTGCAGTGCATATGAATAATGAATGAATAACATTAGCCCGATGGGTTAGCTCAAGTGGATGAGTGTTGTTGTTTGCTCGAATGAGGTTCCAACGTCGAATCCCTGGCTACGAGCCTGTTTAGGGCCTCACTTGATGTCCCCACCAGGTTAGGCCCATAATCAGGCCGAGCGGTTTACCATGTTTACCATCCACGAAATGTGGGGAAGTACTCAAGGGTTTCCCATGTTGTATTCCCAAGAAAAAAGAATAACCTTAATATGAACATACCATTTAATTCTCATATATATTCAAACTTGTAAACATGTTTCGAAGGAAGGGAACCTTTGTTTCCATACATAAATTAACTTTAGTTGTAGTAACGCAACAACTTTGTTGCCGAGGGCATGTATGTGATATCGCTTTTGAGAATGGCTTGTCAATATTATGCCCAATTTTCTCTGTTAAATTCCAAATGGATAATATAGATAAAATTAATTCGAAAACTATACTCATGGTTGTGTATGACATTGGGATCACAGAGCTTTGATGTTGCAAAAATAAAGCTCTTGGATTCTTTGTCATTTTGGAAGGTTGGAACTTCTTGAAAAACAGTGAATCAAAAGACCTCAGCAGTGGTAGGAATTGATCTACCAACACTCCCAACAACTTCAATATGTTTGAAAATTTCACTTCAGTTGCATGGCTTGAACTTGAAACGAACATCGTTCTAGAACCACACACAAGAGACCATTTACATGTAAAAAGCTCAAAGATAGCACAAATATGAAAAATAAATTTCTCCTTTCCATATTGCAAAGATGAATCAAATGTGGCATGGCCACAACTGATCCATAATAGATCATTATACAAATTTTCATTTATCTTGGTACTTTCTAGGTGAAAAAAATGGAGGAATTGGCTTGCAAGGCCCATTTTAATGGCAGGTCCCAGTTTGGAAATTTGTGGTCTAGAACCTTCCCAATCCATTTTGAGGCATAAAATGGCAGTTTTTGGGGTCAAACCTTTTTCTAGCCCCTTGACCTTGTTCTACACATTGAGACCTTTCCAACAATGCAAAAATCACCACAATTGGAGCTCGTATGTGAAAGTTATGCCTCATGCAAGTTGATGATCTAGATTTTATAAGCAAAACGAAATGAATACATATTATTCAAATATGATTAACACAAACTAAAAAAGATAAAGTAAAATTGGTTTTCTATTCAATAAGGAAATAAACTGAAACTATAAAATGCAGCAGAAAACAAGCTTGTTGGAATGGTGGCAGCTTATCTCTGAGAAGAGAGGTGACGGTTGCGTTCATTCGCAAGAAGATGGTTACAATAAACATGAATGTCAAAAACCCTAGACATCCAAAAACCTAACCCTAGGAGATGAAGCGCCAAAAGTCATGTGGGTCCTGTTTGGGTAAGTTAGTACATCAACTTCCCGGGGCTGTAATTTTTGCATACGATATTTGTTTTAGGCGCACAATAGCTCGTTGGAAAGGTATAATCGAGAAGAACAATTTTCGACTAGCCTAGGTCAATACTTTTAGCAATCACATGGGCCCCAAATCCCCAAAAAACGTCGTTTAGGTCCTCAAAACGACCCCGGAAGTTTGGAACCCGAAAAACTGCCAAGGTGGAAAATTGTTTTTCAAGCCAGTGGAATAGGTGGGTGGCCACCGATATCCACCTGGATCAGTTGACCTACCTTGTTGACAACCATGGTAAGAGTGGATGCCACATCAATCCCCCATTACTCACACATGTGGGGATAACCACATGTGGACTTTTAAGAAGGTTCTAGAAGGTCAAAACCCCTATCACTAATTAAGGGTTGATAATGCAAAAACCTTAACCCTAGATGACTATTGAGGTATGTTAAATACCGAGACTCTAGGAAGAGAGGGGGCTCCATTCTTTAGCATTGTAATTGTTCCATTGTTGAGAAGAACATGTAGGAGTGCGATTTTGAGAGCATAACATAGGAGGTAGGAGATTTTGTAGCAACCATTTATACCACAATGTCAAAGGCAACTCCATAGTGAGTGCACCCTTTCTTTGTACTTGCATTTCATAACTTAAGAAAAGAGAGCAGAGCATAGGTCTCACCTTCTAGCTAGTTTTTCTCTCGTATTGGGTTTCCCATTATACATCTTGTGTTCAATTGTGTGGATGAAGTGTTCTTTTGCAAGTTCTTTCATTTTTATATTTTAGTTATTTTCATAAATTTGAGTAAGAAACTAGTGATAATAAATATGAGATCTAAGGAAATAAACTTGCATAATATAAGATTTGATGTGACGAAATTTTCCAATAGAATATCCACGACAATTAACAGATCAACAACTTTAAAATAATTATTTCTTAAGCCAACAATAACAATTTAAAATCTCCCCCCAAGCTTCAACAATTGTAACTTGTTCTTCCTGCTTAAGTAACAACACACTTCAAAAAGTGGAGCATGCAAAAGTAAACATGAAACTTGTTATCATTATTGAGACTGGTCTGGGACACTTCTTCATGTCAGTTCCAAAAATGATTGTTGAATTAGCCTTAGATACATTGTTCTTGTAGGAAATATCTTATGAAAATGGATCATGGATTGGAATCTAGGCACCAATACACATTCTTTAAAAAAAAAAGCAACAAGGAGAATATGTGTTAAATATCAATCGATCCTCTTGTTATGTTCAAACATGGACCAATCAAAATCATTAAGAGACATGCATGGAGGAGAGGTCCCACACCAGGCCAACACTTGCCTACATGATTGACCATGGATATTGGTTATTGGATCACATTTAATGATGCCATATCTTCATCTCCACACTAAGTAATGCATAAATTATTTATCTTTTAGTTTCCATGGATCATAATGCATTGCAAGGTTCTATTCTATTGGCTTGCCTACTATGAAGCAATCCATCCCAGACATAGATCCCTAGCCATTAAAAAAAAGTCATACCAACCCAAACAATAAATTCTATTATTTATCCTTGGTGAAAATTGCAAAAGTAGAATTTATCCTTGGTGAAAATTGCAAAAGTGTAAATGAACCCTAGAATATGAAAGACCAACCCAAATAAAACTAGACCTTGAACTCTCAAGTTTTTCCATTAACAAGCTCTAGGAATTGGTTGGAAGGCCAATTATGTTTGAAAATGTTGAGACAATGGAGGGTTGTTGCTCAAGTAGATACTGACATGTATCACCAAGTATAGTAGTTCCTTGGAACTTCATAACAAATTAGAGTAGCTTGGAGGGAAGCACACTTAATTGTATTTAATCATTGGGACATGAACGAACAAAAACTCAAAAGTCCAGAGGTAATAAATGTGTAAAAATGTGTATCTTGTTTGGTCAATATATTATGAATAACCAATAGTGTTGTGGATGAATACAATTATATTTTACAACCCACTCCATTCTGTGAATGATCAATTGACATGACATAAACCCTGGTACATTCATGTCTAGTGCATTCAAGATTATTAGATCTAATCTACACCTCGAAGAAACTAACATAAGTGGCAATTTTATTTTAATAATTGATAATCGTCCTCAAGGATTTATGTCTTATCAGTGACGTAGTTGACCATGAATCACTCAAATTTAAAATTGATAAATATATTTTTAATTATGAAGAAATTCTTTCAAATATATAAATTTTTAGAAACATTATAAAACTTTATGAATATTTCTTTAAATGAAACAAATTAATGCAAAGTCAAACCATTTTGACTTGGAAATGAAACTTATATTCCTTGCTTGACAAGGACTCAAAGTCAAACCATTTTGACTTGGAAATGAAAAGTATATTCCTTGCTTGACAAGGACTCAAAAGATTTGAGCATGTATAAAAAGTAAAATACATAATAATATTATATCCACCAAAAAGGTTACTTTAGGAGAGCACGAGAAGGGGCTATGATTCCATGAGAGGGGATATGATTCCTCTATTGTCAAGTGTCAATCTTAGATCTCATCTCTTTTCCACTGTGTGCCTTAAATGAATCAATCCAAATTCTTTGACTTAAAAAACCAATCATTAAATGCATGTAAGAAATGGGGAAGTACATTAATGTGGGGAAGTGTGAGAGTCTTACATTCATGTTGTGAGAAGTGATATTGACCACTCTCATTTTCCATTTAATCCATTTACACTACAACAAAACAAGTCATTAGTGCTAAGTTTAGCACCAAATTGTAGTGCATTTTTTTTTAAGTTGAAGTGTTTTCTTGGTGCAAAAGTCGGTGTTAAAGTGCTTTTCATATTTCACACCGAATTTAGTGTCGCATTTAGCACTAGGTTAGTGTCAGGTTTTGCATTAGATTTTATGTCGACTCTCGTATATGAAATTTACAAAAATAGAAATGGAAAATGGTAAAAAAATGAAAAAACATAAACAAAAAATGGTAAGGCAATGGTGGGATCACCAAAAGGCAAGAACTCTACTTGAGCTACATTCCCACAAAAATCTACCATTAAAAGTGTAGATTTACATTAAACTAAATTAACCTAGTGAAAATTAAAATGTATGCAAACAAAAAGAAAAAATGGTAAAAAATGAAAATAGAAATGGAAAATGGTAAGAGAATGTTGGGATTTGAACTGATCCAGGAGGATATCGGGGGCCACCCACCTTTTCCAAATGGCTCAAAACAGTTTTCTGGCCATTTTGGCAATTTACTATTTTTAGCAGGTTTTCACTTCCGGGGCCATTTTGAGGGCCTAAATGAAGTTTTTTCGAGATCGAGGTTCT
>ML790695.1:83404-115862 GCA_009831015.1 Picea engelmannii
TCGATTGGAGGTTGCCCCCTCGAAGAGGCCTGTGAACATTGCTATCTGATTCAAAGTGCTATTTCTGTTGCTATTTCGTATATCATTTCTGTGTATTGTGAATATTATGCTGGATATTTTACTGTTATTCTGTCATTTCTAGCTTTTCGTTTCTGTTCTGTATATTTTATATATCTGGTATCTTGCACACATCCCCACCCACATGAATTACCATGCCAAAAAATGCATGTTCTCTTTCTTGTTTATCTATGGGGAATATTTCTTTGTTAACTAAGAAATTTTCTAGTAGCTTCCCCATGACAACCTTCCTAACCTTCCTGCAAGTATTAGGACATCTTATTTTCCCATAATATTCATCATTGCCTTCACAACAATCTGCAAACAGGTTCAATATGTGATTAGAATGCCAAAAAACAATCCTCTTACATAACTAACTACATAAACTACTAATGCTTCCTCTATTACTTGTGTTGGTGGTGCTTACTCAGGTGCATGTGGTAGTTACCCAGGCAAGCAGAATGCAAAATGTCAACAGTAAGTAGTTCAATCACATTTTCTCATCTTATGTTTCATGTGTCCCATTACCTTTCAAGGTTCTAGTGCATACATTCATGAAAGAAGGTTTGGTCATGCCCTTCGTTAATGCATTTACGACCATATATATATCTTTGGTTGAAGCGAGCCTAGGATATCTTAAACAAACCCACTGTGTTATCCCTGACGTCAATGTGTTACCCCTTACGTCAATGTGTTACCCCTATTAATGTGTGTTGGGTAGGAAGTTTTGTTAATTTTTGAGATCTGCGCCAGAAGAAGTTAAAGAACAAAAGGCAGTTAGAAGATGGACCAAAACACATGACCTAAATGGATTTTAAGGAGTCAAAGTGCGCAACAAAAGGATGCACGATGGAGCAATGCGGAAAAGGTGGAAAACAATTATAGACCGTTAGGATTTTGAGGACATTTTGTCCACTCTTGTAACGGGCTTAGCCATATTTTTATGTATAAATATGTAAAGGGTTTTTGGGTAGAAGGCGGTGGTTATGAATGTTAGGAGTCTGAGGTTCAAAAAATTTGGGGTTCGACATATGATAAGTTATTAAGGCTTGTTGGGTAAGTTGAGAGTGGGAAGGACGAGTAAGGATCGGAAGGACTGAGGATGCCGAGAGAAGAGGATATTGACTCTGTTAGCGCCAATTCTTGCAAGGTGGTGTTTCTCTCCGATTTCAGGTCCTTGGTGTAAATGCGTAGAAATGGGGTTTTAAACACCCATCAAATGCATTTTATTCAAAGGCCATGGTCATGAGCGTCGAGCGCAACACACAGAAGAAGTCCATTTCGGGCTTAAAATCAAGTGTGTGGGCATTTTGTTTTCAACGGCTAGGATCCACAGATGGAGCAGATCGACGGTCATCGGGTAAGCTTGAGTCGCAGAGTTGCACAAGGTCTAGCGCATGATCTCATCTCTTATGGCCTAAGTCACGAAATGATGAGCCATTTCAGTGTTTCGGCTACCGGGACTTCAAAGGACACAGGGTCTCTCCCTTCCACTGCATTTCAAAACCTCGAAACACAAAATGAGAAAAGCGCCCGGGAGCCATTTCGACATTTTGGCTACTGGGACTTCAAAGGAAACGGGGTCTCTTTCTTCCACTACATTTCGAAACCCCGAAACGCGAAATGCGAAAAGCGCCCGGGAGCCATTTCGACATTTCGGCTACCGGGACTTCAAAGGACACGGGGTCTCTCTCTTCCACTACATTTCAAAACCCCGAAACGCGAAATGCGAAAAGCACCCAGGAGCCATTTCGACATTTAGGCTACCGGGACTTCGAAGGACACAGGGTCTCTCTCTTCCACTGCATTTCGAAACCTTGAAACATGAAATGCGAAAAGCGTCGGGAGCCATTTCGACGTTTCGACTACTGGGACTTCAAAGGACACGGGGTCTCTCTTTATGTTTTCAGTCTCAGCCACCTTCCATGGAAAAAGCAGTTAATGAATATTGAGCAGGTGGTTGAGACCTCAGCTCAAGCCATGAATGTAAGGCACAGAGGTTCTGGCAGGTAGTCTGCTCAAGATCGTCCTGTGTGTAGGTTTTCCTAAAAGAGCCATGCCGATATGATGTCCTCAACTGATCAGAAGAACTTGCACACTCTAAGTTAGACTTTAATGTCTCACCTACCCTCCTGCTACCAAGGGGGCGAATTGCTCTGAGTATATATACTCAGTTTTTGTATTTTTGTAGGGATGGATGGTAGAGTAGAGCTCCCGACTGTAATGTTTTAATGAAGCACTGGTTTTATTGGCTATGTATCTGTATATGAAATTTCCTTGTTTAATGTAAGGCAACTCTCTTTTTCATCTTGTTTCGATCTCATACTGAAAGAGTTCATGACTGAATGATTCACATGAATCGTCGTGATTGTGTTATGATAAAGGATTTATTATAATGTTGTTATGTTCTTTTAGTGTTTTTGCTTTTGAATATAAGAGGTTCTTGTGTTCAAATTTTTCTTCTACAGGCTGTTGGAAGCCCGATGCCTACAACATCCCTTCACATTTCCTCACATAAGTCTTCCTCCTACTCGCCCTTATTACAACTTACTGCCTGAAATTGAATCAAGACCTCATCTGCTTGTGCATGCCTGGCCTAGTTTATGAGTTAGAACGATATTGTTACGAGTTTACTTCCATCCATCACCCTTTATCAATAAATCGTGACATTTAAACTGATGGGCCTCAGGCTTACTCCTGCCGCAATCCATGAGTGACTTCTGACGCCAACATTTCTGGCACCGTTGACGAGGACGAAGTTGAAAATTTTCCATGGGATTGAACGACATCGAGCCTCTGATTCTGAAGGTGCATCAGGCATCAGAGCCCTACGCGATTGCTACTGTGTACTTGGCAATTCCATTGTGACGACTCCACTGTGGCGAACTTGATGTTTTAGTTATGTCTTCCAGAGGTAGACACACACAGTCTCATCCACAGCTGCCTCTAGCTACACCTGAAGCTGATCCGGAGGTGATTATCAGAAAAGGAAAGGCCTTTGAAGGAGAAACTTCCACCTCCAAACCAGGTAATTTGCCATCTCTTTATGTAGAAACTCCATTTTATTCTTCTCATCTTCCTAGCAGACCTTTTTCCAAAGTTTCCCGTTTCCTGAATTTCGGAAGTGTTCCTGTTGAGTTTTCCCCTCCTGGTCTGGGATTGGAGGGAGAAATCATTGCCACTCCCTTCTCCCATGAAGCTATACCTTGGCGTATACCCTGAACCACAAAAGATTTCCCCACCCCTAGCTTTACCACTCTTTCTCTTATTAATGTTGCTACTACTGCACAGAGAGAAGCATCTTCTAACTCAAGCCCCTTAGCCTTTTCTTTGAATCCCCCATTGTTCCCCCTTCCACCTGGAAGCTCATTTCCAGTATCCCCTGTTCGAGCTCCTTCTTCTCCGAGTTCTCCTCCACCTAATATTCCTATGGCAGGAACAAATCCTCCTATGACCCAAATGGAGGCTATAATAGCAGCTAGGTATGCTCCCCTTGTGTTACCTCAGCCTCTCAATGCCCTTCCAGCAGATGGCTACCTTAAGCAGTTGCCCAAGTTTAAAGGAGAAGGGGACATAGCTGCAGAAGAACACCTTGAATACTTTTACAGTTTTACAAATGATCATGTTATCATGCATGCAGACATATGGATGAGGATTTTTGTCCATAGCCTTGAAGGCAAGGCTAGAAAGTGGTTGAGGGCCCTGCCTCCTGGATCTATTGATGGGATTGAGGCTTTGGATAACGCCTTTTTGAGACAGCGGGGAGACAAAAAAGACTTCATGTATTACATGACAGAGTTTGGGTCTTTGAAGAGAAAGGAAGGAGAGTATGTCTCTGACTTCTCCAAGAGATTCAATAAAATGTACAATAAGATCCCTGCTGAGATAAATCCCTCATAAGCCTCTGCTAAAATCACTTATGCTAGAGCTTTTGATCCCAATTTTTGCCTCCTGTTGAGGGAAAGGAGATAAACTACTCTGGCTCACATGCAGGACGCAGCCGTGGAAGTAGAATCTAACATATTGGTTGTTGACCGACTCAGGAATAAGGCCAATAGAGACATATCTAGGAAGAGACCTGAAGCCTCGCCATCCAATTCCTCTCCCCTTCCCCTTCAGACAGATGAGGTAACTAAAGTGCTAAAGTCGCTTTCCGCTAGAATGGAAAGGTGGGAGTTATAAGGGAAGCCCATGTACATAAATCCCCAAAATACTAATAATAGAGGCTTCAGGAGGCCTAGCAACAATGTGCCATAGGCTTTGCCAAGGGAACACAGGAGAAAAGACAGAGATGAGCAGAGGATTCAAACCCCTCTCCAAAATAACCTAGTTGCTCATGAGGAAGGAGAGGAGATAGATGAGCTCGACCCTGAAATTCATTGTATTGAAGACACTTTCCCTTTTCCCCATTTGAATCAATCTATATATGAAGAATCCCTTATGAATAGTCAAGTCAATGAGTTGGGTAAAGGGGAAAAGGCCAACAACACTCCTAACAGGTATCATCTCAGGCCAAAGAAGAAAGAAGGGAATTTTGATAGCCATGATCAGCCTCTCATAGCGGAAAAACCTGCTAAACTTGCAACAATCACTACTAAAGAGAAGAAAACTCAGAATACTTCACCAACAACCAAAGAACCTGTCTCTGAGGTAAGGGAATCTAATAAGCCTCTTTCCTCCTTTAGTTTTGAGCATGAAATTCAAAAGATTAGAATTCTTGTACACCTCTCATAACTAGTTAAAAATGAAGATTTCAAAAGGCCCCTCTCAAAACTGCTACAATCTGAGTCCCCCCAGCCTTCCTTAGACTCAGTAAATATTCAAGATGAAAAGCCAGTCATCGTCCTAAGTCCCATGGTAGAAGACATAGACGATTCATCCCCTCCCTTCTACACATCCCTGAACATACATGATAAGGTGTTGCATAATTGCCTCATGGATTAAGGAGCTTCCCACAACCTTATGCCCAAAATAGTCATGGAAGAATTGGGACTGGAAGTGAAAAAGGCTTATCACAATTTGTACTCTTTTGATTCAAGAAGGGTGCAATGCCTTGGAGTCATCAAATATTCGGTGGTCTCTTTATTTCAGTTGCCAATGAAGAGTGTGGTCATGGACATTGTAGTAGCTGATGTTCCTCCCAAGTTCGACATGCTATTGTCAAGATCTTGGATTAAAATACTTGGAAGAACATTATAGATGTATCTCGCATATGCCACCATTCCAGTCTTTGGAGGGGAACACATGAGGTTGTACAAAGAAGCTCAACTGGCCTACATTGTTAGTGACAAAGCAGACCCCACCAATCATCCTATCTTTTCACTTGACACTGATTTGGGGTCTAGTTTATTGCAGATCACTGAGACTCCTGAAGCCCCTTTTCAAATCAGAAAGCAACCCATATTTAACCACGAGATACCTCCTCCAACCACCTCTGTTTGGAAAATGTTCTTCGACGGAGCTTCTTCTAGCGAAGGCATTGGCGCTGTAGTGTTTTTTGTGTCACCTTGTCAGGAAACCATATCTTTGTCATACAAGCTAGAATTTGAAGCTACCAATAATGTGGCAGAATATGAAGCTCTTGTTCTGGGTATAAGGGCTGCAAAAGAAAGGGGAATTGAGGAGGTAGCAGTGTTCGGAGATGCTTAGTTGATAATCCAACAAGTCAGGAATGTTTATCAGGCTAAGCATCCTCGGCTCAAGGGTTACAGAAATGAGGTGTGGGACCTAATTGATAATTTCTTCTCGACTTTCAACATTTCTTTTATTCCAAGAGAGGAAAATACTTTGCCTGATTCCTTATCTGTCTCAGCTAGTCTGTTCAAGATCCCTCTGCCACCTAAGATCAAATATGGGGTCGAGATAAGATATAGGCCATCTGTTCCGAACAATATTAGGCATTGGAAGGTATTTGAAGACGATCTTGAAATCGAAAAATTTATTCAGTCCATCGATGAATTTTCTGCATTGCACATTGATCGGGATCCTAATCTCGAAAGTCACCCTCACCCTGAGGTACTTTTCAATAAAATTGCTAATCACCATATTATTCATTTGCCTAGCAATCACATTCCAAAGGGACTGGTCCCTTTAGAAAGACTGTTCGATGGGAGTGATGTGGCAGTAAAGGGTAGGGTTTCAAGTGGAGATGTTGATACAACAAAGTGCAATATCGACACACATGAGGAGCCTAAGTTTGTCAAGTTGTCAAGCGGTTTGACCAAAGAGCAGAGGGCCGAATATACCGAGTTATTAAGGGAATTCATTGATGTGTTTGCATGGACCTATGAAGACCTCAAGACATATGACACAACTGTCATTGAACACAAGATCCCACTGAAGGAAGAGGCTAAGACATTTAGGCAGAAGCTAAGACAGATAAAACCCATGTTGTTGCCTATCATGGAGAGAGAAGTGAAGAAGTTGTTAGATGCCCAAATCATTGCCCCCTTGAGATATTCTGAGTGGGTGGACAATTTGGTCCTAGTGAGGAAGAAAAGTGGAGAAATCAGGCTCTGTGTTGATTTCAGGAACCTGAACATGAGCTCAAAGAAAGATAACTATCCCTTGCCCAACATGGAACACATATTGCAGAGGGTAACTGGTGCATCTAGGATATCCATGATTGATGGTTTTTTTGGCTATAATCAGATATCAGTCATGCCTGAGGACAGAGAAAAAACAACCTTCAACACTCCTTGGGGCACATTCATGTATGCCAAAATTCCTTTTGGATTAATGAATGCATGAGCAACATTTCAGCAAGCCATGGACATAACCTTCATCGGGGAGAAAGATCAATTTTTGGTGATCTATCTGGATGACATCACAGTCTTCTCCAGGTCTGATAAAGAGCACCACTATCACTTGAGGAAAGTTTTCTTGAAGTGCCAGAGGTTTGGCCTATCCTTAAATCCCAAGAAATCTTTGTTTGCTATGAAGGAGGGGAAGTTGTTAGGACATATAGTATGAACAGAGGGAGTGAGAATTGATCCCAGCAGGGTAGAGGCAATTCAGACCCTGTCACTTCCCAGGTCTAAAAAGGAAGTTCAAACTTTTTTAGGGAAGATTAACTTTCTGAGGAGGTTCGTCTCAAATTTTGCTGAGTTGGTGAAACACATCATAGCCATTCTCAGGAAGGGAAATGAAGTAAAATGGACTGCTGAACTTATGGAATCTTTTGTCCAAATAAAAAGGGCATTGACTGAGGCACATGTGCTGATCAGTCTTGATTATTCCAAGGATTTCCTAATTTTTTCTTTTGCTTCTTTTGATACAGTAGAAATGGTCTTATTGCAGAAAAATGAGGAAGGGCAAGAGCAACCCATTTCCTTCTTCAGTAAGGCATTGAGAGATGTAGAAATCGGGTATGAGATCATGGAGAAGCATGCCTATGCCTTGGTGAAATCTCTCAAAGAGTTCAGAGTCTATGTCTTGCACTCAAGAGTGACTGTATACATCCCTTCAGCCTCTGTGAAAGACATCCTTATACAGCCTGACGTAGATGGGAGAAGAGGTAAATGGATTGCCAAGATCCCTGAGTTTGACCTGCAGATAAATCCCACCAAGTTGGTTAAAGGGCAGGGTTTAGCCAAGATGCTGGTTGAATCCAATTGCAAGGCTTTGGGGGTTAGCTTTATCAACATTTGCTTATGAAATCAACAAGCTGAGTCGTCCAACAAAATCTCTCAGGGTGGCTTATCACTAGCAGAATGCACCTGGTACAGAGACATTTTGTACTTTCTGCAGGAGTTGAAGCCTCCTGATGGAATGTGAAAAAGCAAGGCAAGAGATTTAAAGCTCAAGGAGATCAGATATTGCCTTATTTACCAAGTCTTATACTGGAGAGACCCTCTAGGGGTGTTTCTGAGGTGTCTGAACCCACAGGAAGCCCAACAAGTTATGTTTGATTTCCATAGCGGCCTTTGTGGAGGGCATCATTTCTGGAAGACCACAGCCCACAAAATTCTCAGGGCTGGGTACTACTGGCCCACCTTATTCGTCGATGTCTGTAGAGAAGTCAGAGCTTGCATCAAATGCCAAAGGTTCTTAGGAAAACATCAGCTCAAATCTCTACCACTAAAGCCTGTAGTAGCTTCAACACCCTTTCAACAGTGGGGGTTGGACTTCATTGGAGAGATTCATCCTCCTTCAAGTGGCCAACACAGATGGATCTTGACCGCAACAGACTATTTCACCAAGTGGATAGAAGTCGCCCCCACCAGGAGTGCTTCACACAAGGTAATTATCATCTTCCTGGAGGATATCATAGCCAGATTTGGCTGTCCTAGCAGGATTGTCACTGATAATGCTGCTTCTTTCAAGCTTGAGCCTCTAGTTAAGTTCTGTGAGCAGTTTGAGATTTCACTAATTCACTCCACTCCTTATTATCCTCAAGGAAATGGACTAGCAGAATCTTCCAATAAAAGTCTAATCAAACTCATTAAAAGATTATTGGAAGACAATAAGAGGGCCTGGGATTCAAAGCTCAAATTCACTCTATAGGTTGATCAAGTGACAATAAAGAAGTCCCTGGGCACCTCACCTTTTCAACTTGTTTATGGGACAAAGGCTATGTTTCCCACTCAGCTCGCTTTACCTGTAGCGAAATTCTTTCAAGATCATGAAGGAGAGCCAGACCATATGGAAGAAGAATTCATTAAGTGGTGGAACTACAAAAGATCAGGGAGCAAGTGATGGACATAGCTCATAGTCATCAGTAGAAGATCAAGCAGGCCTTTGACAGGATGGTCAGAAAGGAGGAATTCGAGCTGGGAGATTTGGTGCTTAAGTGGGATGCACCCAGGTAGGATAGGGGAAAACACAACAAGTTTGATGCCCTCTAGATCAGGCCCTTCAAAATCTCTGAAGTATTCTTAAATAACACATACATGTTGCAGGATTTGGAGGGTGAAGAATTTTTTAACGACCCAGTAAATGGGCATTTCCTGAAGAAATGTTTTGTTTGAGCCTTAGACGACTCCTCTATTTTTTTTGTAAATATTGTTTTTCCGTTTATTTTCGGCTTAATAAACGACTCCATAGCCCAACACAAGGAAACTGGAACTATATAAGGAGTTCTTAGAACATCGCAAGGATGAATCTATCCCCCATGGAGCCTAATGTTAGCGCCAATTCTTGCAAGGTGGTGTTTCTCTCCGATTTCAGGTCCTTGGTGTAAATGCGTAGAAATGGGGTTTTAAAAACCCATCAAATGTGTTTTATTCAAAGGCCGCGATCATGAGTGCCGAGCGCAACACACAGAAGAAGTCCATTTCGGGCTTAAAATCAAACGAGCGAGCATTTTGTTTTCAATAGCGAGGATCCACAGATGGAGCAGATCAGCGGTCATCGGGTAAGCTTGAGTTGTAGAGTTGCACGAGGTCTAGTGCATGAGATCATCTCTTATGGCCTAAGTCACAAAATGATGAGCCATTTCGGCGTTTCAGCTACCGAGACTTCAAAGGACACGGGGTCTCTCCCTTCCATTGCATTTAGAAACCCCGAAACGCGAAATGTGAAAAGCGCCCTTGAGCCATTTCGGCATTTCGGTTACCGGGACTTCAAAGGACACGGAGTCTCTCTCTTCCACTGCATTTCAAAACCCCAAAACGCGAAATGTGAAAAGCGCCCGGGAGCCATTTAAGAATTTCGGCTACCGACACTTCAAAGGACATGGGGTCTCTCTCTTCCACTGCATTTCGAAACCCCAAAATGTGAAATGCGAAAAGCACCCGGGAGCCATTTCGACATTTTGGCTACCGGGACTTCAAAGGACACGAGGTCTCTCTCTTCCACTGCATTTTGAAACCCCGAAACGCGAAATGCGAAAAGCGCCTGGGAGCCATTTTATCATTTCGGCTACCGGGACTTCAAAGGACATGGGGTCTCTCTCTTCCACTGCATTTCGAAACCCCAAAACGCGAAATGTGAAAAGCACCCGGGAGCCATTTCGGTGTTTCGGCTACCAGGACTTCAAAGGAAACAGGGTCGCTCTTTATGTTTTCAGTCTAGGCCACCCTCCATGGAAAATGCAGTTAATGAATATTGAGCAGGTGGTTGAGACCTCAGCTCAAGCCATGAATGTAAGGCATGGAGGTTCTGGCAGGCAGTCTGCCCAAGATCGTCCTGTGTGCAGGTTTTCCTAAAAGAGCCATGTCGATCTGATGTCCTTGACTGATCATAAGAACCTGCGCATGCTAAGTTAGACTTTAATGTCTCACCTACCCTCCTGCTGCCAAGGGGGCGAATTTCTCTGAGTATATATACTCAGTTTTTGTATTTTTGTAGGGATGGATGGTAGAGCAGAGCTCCCAACTGTAATGTTTTAATGAAGCACTGGTTTTATTGGCTATGTATATGTATATGAAATTTCCTTGTTTAATGTAAGGTATCTCTCTTTTTCATCTTGTTTCGATCTCATACTGAAAGAGTTCATGACTGAATGATTCACATGAATCGTCGTGACTGTGTTATGATAAAGGATTTATTATAACACTGTTATGTTCTTTTAGTGTTTTTTCTTTTGAATATAAGAGGTTCTTGTGTTCAAAGTTTTCTTCTACAGGCTGTTAGAAGCCTGATGCCTACAACAACCCTTCACATTTGCTCACATAAGTCTTCCTCGTACTCGCCCTTATTACAACTTACTGCCTGGAATTGAATCAAGACCTCATCTACTTGTGCATGCCTGGCCTAGTTTCTGAGTTAGAACGATATTGTTCCGAGTTTACTTCCATCCATCACCCTTTATCAATAAATCATGACATTTAAACTGATGGGCCTCAGGCTTACTCTTTCCGCAATCCAGGAGTGACTTTTGACGCCAACAGACTCAACGAAGAGATTGGAGTATTTCAATGTGGGAAAAGGTTTAGATATAGTAAGAAGGAGACTTTGGTTGGGAAGGAAGAGAAACATAGAGAATTCAAGGAAAGTGACCCCTGCACAGTACTTCATATCACACTGTACGGAGAAAGGAAGAGGAAAGAAAGGGATCCTCAATACTATCCATCAAAAGAGGGAAGTCCATCTCAGATTGGAATCTACGTCGAATCGACGACCCCGTGTGCGTCACTAAGTATTGAAGGAGGAGTCGAGACTTGTTCAAGAGAAATTGTAGTGAGTGGAGGAATTCAGAGCAATAGTCATAATAATGGAAGTAACATAGTGAACCATATTCAGTCAACATCACCAAGGGTAAGTACAACACTGAGTACAATGGAAGGGATAGATCATACACTAATAATGACTGAGTTTCAGGGGGAGGAATCAGAAAACCCTGAGAAACACTTGTTTGTATGCAACACGATATGGACTACGAAGAATTTTCAGGATGAGTCGATGAAGATCACATAGTTGGCTACGGTGTTCAGAGTTTGTTATCGGATTAATCGATAAGTGCAGACACAAACAAATCTCCCTAGATCCCACTGGAAACTAGAACAAAACAAAACATAATGCACACTTCGCCTTAAACTTCATCATCGTATGAACTAGTTTAGTTACAAGTGCCATACCTTTTAAATGACACTTGTCCTCGCTAGCGTCGTCTTTGTGTAGCTCCTTCCTTGGGTTCATAGAATAGTAAGCATGTCTAAGAACCACAAACCAACAAAGAGGGAAAACAAAGATACATGTATTCTAATGAAGTTTATGTATATGATCAAGGAATTATACAGTAGAAGACAAGATGCTTATATAGGGAAGAAATGCATTACTGTATTAAGTGAATAGAAAGTGGAGAATACAACCCATGCCTTGATGTTGCAAGGTCCCCTTTCAATGGATATTTTCTTCAACACACACACCTTTGCTCCAAATTCCTTGAATGAAGAAGATCCACAATCTATCTTGAAGAAGTAAAGCAAAGCTCTCAAGCATAATCTGAAGTAGAACTCTCCATACAATTCTTAGCCTATTCAACCTTCACCTTTTCCATGAGAGATCCCTCCTTATATAATGTGAAAGAGAGATGGATGAGGAGATTAGGATGATCCCACCAAATCAGAGAAGCGAGTAAGATCCAAACCGATCAGAGATCATCTCATCTTCTAGAAGATTCCCTTCTAGAACATTCGTGAAATTTGACTTTTCCCATGATTTAAGCATCGTCGCACCCTATTCACAATAAACATGTGATGACGTCGCAACCCAGGTATAGTGCAGAGTGCGAAGATCAGGCATCATCGCACCCTGGGCCTATAGCAAAGTTCAACGACCTTCCTTCATATGGTTTTTGGCAGAGGAAAGAAAATCATTTTTCCCATAGAGAAAGTCTCTTCTAGTATTTTTAGGGAACATGAACACAAGTTGTTAGGTGATCACTGAGGTGGCCAAAATAATGTGTAACATAATGGCCCCCAAAGTATGAAGCTGGAACTCGTGACAGCCGGAATAATTTGTAGAATGTGTGTCGAAAACAAGGAGTGCATCGATCATGAACCTGCAAACAAACAAGCATTTGCATAATATCATACCACCTCTGAGGTAGGCATTCCCATGCTCAAACTACAAGTGACTCTAATCATAAGTTTCAAGTGATTCATGTCCACTAAACATACATTGTGGATCCATGTCATCATGATTCGGCATAGCCACCAAGAATACACTGTGGATCTATGCTCTAAAGAACTCAAATCCGGACATAGCCATGAGACATACAAAGTGGATCTATGTGTTAGTACAAATTCATGAATAGTCCATCACAACCTGGACCAAAATGAAAAGATCCAGGGTCTTCATATCCATTGTCTTTAAGTACGAATCTAGCCATGTGATTACAAGTGTCGAAGTCGAACATGCTAGAAACCACTTGATTACTGGTCATTAATGGAAACCATTAACAAGTGCGAGGGAAATCACCATTGATGTCAATGACTCCCAAGGTACCTTAGTACAATCCAACGAATGTGAATAAATGATTTGAAGTCGAACACTCGATGGAATTTCCCAATCAGGTGTCAATGATGTGAACCCACTGTTGAAAGTGAAGAAACCTGCCATTGAGGCATGCAGGATCTAAGGTACTAAATGAATTCTAAGTATTGTTCCCAGATAATGAGTTGAAGTTGATAGGAAAAGACTCTTCACAAGAGTGCCTTGATGTATCCCCCATAAATGACACAGAATATGTAACATATTTGAGGTAGATCAGAGTATGAAGTGATTCAAAACTGACACAGGGAAGGCCAACATGGTAGGAAATTTATAACTGCAGATGACCGACTCGATAGAAGGCTTGTTTAGGTTGGAATTCTCTTGAACATATGAACGACACGAAAATGGTCTTGGCAGCATTGACTCAAGGAGGACCCAACATATGAACTTGTGGATGGTCAAATGAGAGACAAATGGATTTCCCAATCCGGATACAATGATGAAGGGGGGTGTCATGTTCAAGAGTGACTATTACTGCCACTAACACAAATACATAGACACATTTCTTTCCCAATTTCCTCCCACCATTTCTGGCAAGTACCTCTTTATTTTTATGCAAGCTTGAGGAGGACAACATATGCTTGTTGATGTAAGCTCATCCTTCGGACGAGTCGCTCAGAGTATGTTTAAAGAACCCTAAGAAGGAGATATGGTCTTTCGATGTTTGTTTAATGAGTCCAAAGAGAGAAAACTCAGGGGTTTTTCATTTTTAGAGATTCTGAAAAACACTTAAAGAGAACTCCATAAGGTCCTTTTTTCATAAATTAATCTGACGAGACTGAAAACGTTATAACCTACCACTCATCAGATGTTTTCTTCATATACTTTTATGAGCGTGAAAAGAACAAGGTTGCTCAACAATCTTTTCATGTTTAGGGAGAGTGAAAAGAGATTAAAGGATACTCTATAGGTTTCGTTTTTTGTGTCACCATTATGAGTTCGAAAAAATGACAAAAGACTACTCGATTGCATTCTCATGGTTTCACGAGCGCGAGAAAGAATTAAGACTTGCTCAAAGTTTTTCCTGAAAACTCTAAAAGGATCTGTACATGCGACAAATATATAAAAACAAACCAAAAAAGCGGACCCTTGTTCCAATGTCTCACCTCTAGACTTTTTCAATCTATAGAAATCAATCACTTGTAAAGTTGTTAAGACTTTAGGGTTTGGATAAAGCATAAAAAATAATATAATATGCAAATGAAAAGTGATAAAAGTCAATAAAATAGGTAACAAACCACATTTTACCATTTCATTTTTAACTTTGCCCAAACGTTGCTCCAAATCCATTTTTCACCTTGATTTTCAATTGTTGATTGCGAAGTGTACAGCGGATCATTTCACGAATGGTCTCCACAAAAGAGGTAATCTCCTTCTCCTTCATCTTTGTATGGTTTAAAAATTTATTTTCATTGGTTAAAATTATGTTTTTGGTTGATGTTTTAGGGGTTACCCATGCGTTGAGGTCATCGTATGTGCTCTATATCGGGAACCACGATGATATAGGATCCTCACAGGTGACCCTATAGGTAGGGTGAAGCGACATCGCATTGTGAGAATGCACAAGCCTGTGACCATCACAACCCAAAATTAAAAAAAGATGAACCCAACAAGAAAAAAACCCCAGGAAAGATTTAATGTGTCTATTCTCATCTTATGGTTCCTTGGCAGGTTTTTCGCGGTTAAGATGTTGGAGTGGTGCGAACGAGAGCACGAAGAAGAAGATTACTTCGTTGGGAATGACCCGGGAACAATTATGGCCCTCCGACAATGTGGGTTACTAAAGTTCTTCAAGATTTAGGGCATGAGGGCCCAATTGAGACTACTGGAGTACTTGGTTCACATGTGGGATGTGAACGAGCAGGGATTTCACATGACTATTTCCATAGATATCGAAATATCTATATATCGAGGATATCTATTTCACTTGGGCACCCACACACTCACCATAGATATCGAGGATATCTATTTCCTAACATGACTATCTCATCGTGGTTCACGGGTGACACTTACAGGTAGTAGGGGCGGAGGTGAGCCTATGAACTACTACGTTAGTCATCATTGTGTGCTGGGTACCGAGAAACATAGCGGTAAGGTAGCTATCAGGGATGTCCGAGATTTTCCTTTATGGACTATCCTCTATACCATTACTCGCATGGAAAGGAGTGAAACTCCCCACATGGCTTTACAGAGCCACTTTTAGTATGCATTTGAGTGTATGAAGCCCAAAGTCTTCAACTGGTATGAAGGGGTCCTAAAAAACATGAAGAAACAACTTACCAAGTGCAAAAGTGGTGGGTTAAAACAATTTGGATATGGGTCTATTTTGGTATCCTTCTTCCTGGAAAGGGTCCCTATCCTATGCTTACAGATGGAGTGGGGTATACTCACTCCACATGATCCAAGGATGAAGAGGTGGGTAGACCTCATGGCTCAACATGGAGGTGGTCGCATCGTCAGATATGACGATGTCTTCTTCTAGTGGCTGAGGACTCAACTGCTCATGGTTGAATATTATGCGTATGCTAGGATAGATTTTCATGGAGATCCAAACCTAGCTCTTCCCGAAGGTTCCCGGTGGGGGGACATAGATAAGAAGGAAATTTTGTTTATATAATGTTTTTGTTATTTTTAATGATATAAAATGTTTTTTGTGTTATTTATCCAATGACTAATTGAGTGCTCTTTGATAATGCAGATGTGGAACCTTATCATCCTCCAGGTTCATACCCTATTCAGAGGTAGGCAGAGAGAGGTGGTGTAGTAGGATTAGCTACCGTAGATCTAGAGGTCATAGAGAAGAACTTGGAGGGGTTGACCATGCATGTCCCAGATGCCACAGTGGATGATATCCCTAGGCTTTACCAACGCCACAGAATGGGCGTATCCGCATCCATCGATCGACTGCTTCGTAGAGTAGCACATGCAGTCACATGTTATAGAGAAAAACATACTTGATGTTGTTGTACATGAAGCTATGAGCTTCACGTTTTTGATATTTTGGTCTTCGAACAAAAACACTTTTTGTAAACTTTTATAGTTATATAAATATAAGGCTTCTACCGGCTTACTTTTTATATGTACAAAGTGTGATTGGATTTTATAAATGTCTCAAATATCTGTCTAACACATAATTACCTAATGCATATGTTAATGTATTTAGACATCTAGGAATGTGTTGATATTCAATGTAATCAAGATGACGTTCCAAGAGGAGAATTCGTAAATATACCCTTAAAAAAGTAGGACTTCAGATAGAATAAACGTTACTCAACTGTAGGACTACTAACTATGAATCAAGTCGTACAATAAGATGATGGATTCCAAGTGAAACAACATCGGTTAACAACTCGATAACTGCACTGTATTCCATGATATTTCTAGTTGCACGACCAAGGCAAACACCGTGTACACTGATCAATTCATTTGTAGGTACATAGATTGCCCAAGCAACATATGCTAAGTTTTGAGTACTGTGACTAGTGCCATCAGCGAAGCCAATGTAGGGTAGTGAAGACACCGACATTTGGAAACCAAGAACAACACAAGGTAAGATGTTGAAGGGAAAAGCCAAAAATGAAAAATCACACAAGAGTATGATACATAAAAATACACAACACTCATGCAAAGATGATTTAAGCATAGTACTTATTCAAGTAAAGCCCATTTCTGGGCTCACTCAAAGGGATTCCATCATAATCTACCAGCTCATAATCCCCTTTCTCCAACACACGTTTCACAATATAAGGACCCCGCCACATGGGCTTGAATTTACTGCCCCCTAGAAAATTACGATCTTGCTCGTAAAGAAGAACTAGATCACCTTTAGAAAAAACACGTGGTTTGACATGCTTGTCATATTGATCTTTGATGCACTTTTTCTGAGTTTCAATAACTAAGGCGACATCATAATGGATTTCTTCTGATTGCATCAAGTACCAAAGACGTTCCTCCTTAGCTGAGGTGTTAGGGAGAGGTTTGACAACTAGCTTCAAAGATGGGATTTCACATTCAATCGAAAAAAAATGCTTCGATACCATATACTAACTGGAAAGGTGTGAATCCCATGGCAGACTTAATGGATGTCCGATAGGGTCATAATGCCAAGAATAACATTGTGTGCCAATTTGACTTATGAATTATTACCATCCGTCGAAGCATAGTAGTGAGAACTTTGTTAATTGCTTCAACCTGGCCATTGGCCTTTGTATAATATGGGGTTGAGTTTTCATGGAGAAGAACCAACTTCTTAGTAAGTTCAAACATCATGAAATTATGAAAATGACTACTGTGATCAGTAATAATGGCTTGAGGGACACCAAATCTAGTAATGATATGATTGAATATGAACAATGCTGCAGTTTTCCCGGTATTATCAAATGTAGGCATCACCTCGGCCTATTTAGTGAAATAATCCACAACTACAATAATGTATCCATGCCCCCTGATCGAGTAAGGGTTACATGTAATGAAGTCAATTCCCCATTTAGCGAATGGACCAACGAAAACTATAGGGTGAAGAGGAGTAGGGTGGGATCAGATTTTATTATTGTAGGTTTGAAAAGCGTGGCATTTATGGATGGCAGTAATGCAATCCTTAAAAAATGAAGGCCAGAAATAACCAACTCATAAGATATTTTGGGCAGTGGCATACCCAGACATATGACTTCCACATGCTCCAGAGTGACAGTCATTCAAATATTTCTCAACTTTATCGTGTGAGACATCATCGAAATATGGAATCAATACCATGACGATAAAGAGTATCACCAAGGATAATGTATTGACGAGATTGATACCGTATACAACGATGATCTATACTAGAAAGAACAGGTCGAAAAGTTTGGTTCTGAAGATAGATGATAATATATCCATACCATATGTCATCATAATTGATCATAAAGAGGGATTCGTCAGGTAAGGAATCCTCTGCCACAATTTCTGTCTCAGTAGAGGGAAGGTCACATATCAATTCGAAAAAACCAAAGACTTCTTTGACTTGGCGCGTTCAAAATCCAAATCAAACTCTTGGAGAATAACTATCCATTTAGAGTACTTTCCCCCCAACAATTGTCGAGCAAGGATATGTTGCATGGGGTTGCAATTGGAAATGACTGTGGTTATGCGTAATAAGATGTAGTGACGAAAACGTTGAACAAGTTGAACAACTTCCAAGTCCAGTTTCTCCACATGTAAATATTTGGTTTCGGTAGTCGTGAGACTCCGAATCAAGTAGTATATGAAATGTCCATCGTGTCAATCATCCTCTTGGACTAAAACCATAACAATGGTAGAGTTCGAAGCAACTAAGTACAGGAAATAATCTCGTCTATAGTCAGGTGGAAACAACAGTGGTGTACGTGTTAAGGCGAGTTTCAAAGCCTCAAAATATTTGTTTGTAGTATCGTCCCATACAAAATCATAACCTTTCTTGAGAAGTCGAGTAAATCCTTTCATTAATTCAGCGTAATTGGGAATGAATCGACGTAAAAAAATTTCCTTCCCTTACAAACTTTGGAGCTGGCGTAGCGTGGAAGGAGGAGGTAGATTAAGAATAAGCTCAACCTTCAAGGGGTCTACCTGAATCCCATGTACAGACATGATAAAACCAAGAAGTCGGTCGGATTCCACACAAAAACCACATTTGTGTGGATTCAAACGTATGCGGTAATAATGATAACATAGGAAAATGGCTCGTAAATGTGCTAGGTGATCTTGACGATGCATGGAATGCACCGATAGATCGCCTAGATAGGATTGTGAAATGTGCTTAATGTCATGAAAAGTGTAAGACATAGCACGCTGAAAATTTGCACCAACATTTTTTAAACCAAAAGGTAATTTTCTGGTAGGTGAAGGTTCCCCAAGGGAAAATAAAAGCAGTCTTATATTGATCCGATGGTAAAATATTGATTTTATTATAGCCAAATAAACCATCCATTAAGGAGAATATTTCACTCCCGACATAGTCGTCAACAATCTGGTCAATGAAAGGGGTTGGATAGTTTTCTTTGGGACAAGATTTGTTTATATCCTTATAATCTACACAAACGCAGATCGTGCCTTGTTTCTTGTTTACCAGAACAAGATTGGATACCCAATCGGTCAAAGCCACAGGATAAACACAACCAAATTTAAGAAGTTTTTCAACTTCAAGATTAATAACAACGACTTTACATAGATGTATTGGGCGAAGTCTCTGCTGAATGGGTTTAGCGTTTGGGTAAGTCTTAATCTCATGCACAACAATATCAGGATCAATACCAGACATTTCTTCATAACTCTAGGCAAAAACATCACAAAATTATTGGAAAAGAGATTTATAAGTGCAGACCTCATATCTAGAACATGAGGCCCCAATATGAACATTTTCCATGACTCCAAGTTTAATCGATATGTCAAGAGGAATGGTAGGTGAAATGTTACTCAAGTTCCCTTCATACAAAACATCGTGTGTTGACTCAGGAACAAAAGAAATAACAACAACGGTCGACGGAGTCGAAATCCATTGGTAAATCTCTATGGTCTCTCGTTCTAGGAAGAGAATAAAACAGTGATGCCCATCGTCCCATCGAGTATCTTCCATAGACATGAACGAAATGATCATCTCATCAGTAGGAAATATCACGTGAAATGGATCAGGAGATGTATCACGGAGAGAAGGAGGAGAAAGAGTTGGTGATTGAATGGCTTGATAAGATGATTCCACCTAACTTAAAGGCATTCAGTATCCGTAATGAAGATAATCACCAGATCTAGGTACTATCCATGGGTCATAAGAATCAGGGGTTTCATAAATAGAGGTTGAGATCATGTTAATCGAGGCGACAAAAGAAGGAGGAATAGGAAAAGTACCCATCAAGGTTGAATCTTTTAAAAGACCCATGCCGACATTCTCATAACTAGGAGGTGTTTTCAAAATAAAATGTATGTTGCTAGTACGAGAATCATAATTAAAGAAGGCTAGTTGGTCAATAATAACGACCTTTCCTTGGTGTGGGAAACGTAACACACGAAAAAGAGTTGGCACAACTGCACGCATGGAGTCAATCCAACTACGACCAAGTAGAATTTTATAATCAAGAGGTGAATCAAAGACCTCAACCTCGACATTAACCTCTTTACCTTCTAATGTAATAGACAACGAAGGAAGAAGACCGTAAGGTTTAAACCCTGTACTATTGAAGGCCTTAAGAGTATTGTGCGACTAGGTAAGGGAAGGAAAACTAATAGCTTTCCAACAAGTAATAGACATAATGCAAGTCGAGGCTCCTTCATCAATAACGATTTGACATATATTCTTATTTTCCACAACAACTTGGATCTAAAATGCTAATTGAGGAGGAAGCCTTGGAATATTATCTTCCAAGTCAAAGATTATCAAATTGGTATCGACAGGATCAATTCCACCAATAGCCTTTAACAACGCCTTCCGTTGAGTAGGAAAACTTTGAAGGACTTCAAGATTTGACATCGCAGAGGGTGCTTGTGCAAGGTCTTCTATAATACTGTAGTTTTGAGCAGCATGTGTGTGAGGATTAAATGAAGACTTTCGAACAATGCCCTTGGGAGGAGGACGAAGAAATGTATCTAGGCCCGGTCATTCGAGATTAAGAGGACCATTTGGAGGTGAAGTTGGAGGAGGAGGTTGAACCAACAAAGGTGGTAAATCATCAACTTTCTCTTTCGAAGGAGAATAATCTTTGGCTCGAGTTGTGACTGCAACATTGTTCTTCTTGGAGTCACCAGTACACATAAGGACATAAGACGTGGTAGAAGGAGAAGGTTGGTCATGAATGACCAATTGGGCCTGCTGCTGAGAAGGAAAAGGTTGTGACAAAACGTCGGGTGTAGGAGGTTTCCCGGTCCCTTGCAGGAACTTAGTAACCTCAACACGTCGTGGACAATCTTTCGTATAATGATCATCACCAAAAATAAGGCAAGGATACCGAGGTTTACGCTTATCTTTGTCATCCATGGGCTATGTTTTGGGTTTCTCAAATTGTTGATTATTGTTTTTGTCCTCCTTATTCTTACACAGGTATGCTTTACCCATAAACTGGGTTATGGGCTCCACCTTGAGGTTTCCCCCCAACTTGAGGTTGTCCCCCAATTTGAGGTTGCCCCCCAAATTGAGGTTGGCCTCCAACAAGAATCTGAAAACCAGAAGCGATAGAATGATTGGTGCCTCCAATTGGATTGGAGCCACTAGGGCCAAGACGATTAGATCCTCCAAACAAAGGTGGAGGAGGAATGTAAGGCCCTCCAGATAGAACCTGGGTAGGTGTAGGAACAAAATGAATAACAACATTTACCCAAGAGGAACAACAAGTCTAGACCTTCCGGATGGATTCTGGGAAGGAATATAAATGGAAGTATTCAAAGTGTTATACGCTGGGGGAAGTAACGTATTTGATCTAAGAGGAAGTGGTGTTCCAATAAGATCTTGAGAGATAACCACATTTCCAGTAGAAACAATTGTAGCTTGTGGGACCATGGTAGAGTGGGAAATCTGGAGAGGGAGAATTGAGTGAGAACCAACCAATAGTTGGTCTGAAATTGTGATGACATTACTGGTTGTGCCAGTAAAATGATCTAAAGGTACCATATAGGTAATAGACGTCTCAAGAATTTGCGATGCCGTATGTTCATTAGAACTCATTCCTAGTGTGTAAAAAATATCGTGTCCCGAAGAAGTTCTCCAAACAGAATGGACAGGGACAGAGCTAGGGTTAAAAATTTCAGCAGTGTGAACTGGGATTCCCAACGAATCACTCTGAAAGGGTGGATCTTCCACCCTAGACTCTATGCGAGGTCTAATAGGTATCTGAGTATGATCTTCAATAACAATTTCTTCCAATGAATTTAATCGGAGAAAAATTCAATCTTCTCTAAGATTCAATAACGGGTTTACGAGAAGTCTGAATGCCTCTAAAGAATCCAAATGAATTCTGAATCCCTCTAAAGAATTCAATCTTCCAATATCATAGGCTACTTCGTTATTGACTGCTCCCTCAAGAGAGCCCTTTGGTGAGTTAGGAAGCAAACATACATAATCTTCCGTATTTTTCGTAGGTAGTCCTTGCATCCTACGTGAACGACGAGGGGCGATGTTGGCCACAACAAATAAAGAATGAAACAAATCTATGGCCAACTAGATAAACAAGCAACACTCACTAATAAAATCTAGAAATGGACGTAATCTTCCATATTTTAGGAAGTTAGGAAGCAAATGGACGTAATATTTCGTATTTTCCGGAGGTAGTCCTTGCATCCTACGTGAACGACGAGGGGCGATGTTGGCCACAACAAATAAAGAACTAAACAAATCTATGGCCAACTAGAGAAACAAGTAACACTCACTAAGAAAATGAACCTTCTTATTTTGAAGTCACTAGTTGGTGATGAAATCCAACGTCGTGAAATCAAGACAAGAAGGGGATGGGATAAAGCAGGTGGAAAAGTTACGTTGATGACCTACTTAACGGACTTACACCCTAGTGCAATCTCCCACACATAATTGTGGGTATACCCTCCAAGGAGCTCGAGTGAGTTTGGCCATTGTTGATTCCAGGTACCATGAATACTTGCCCCTCCATAGTCACCTCATGTAAATACCCTAAAGAGATAGGCTACTAAGGTTACCAATTATGACAATGATGCCTGGGGAAACAATTGACAGTCCGATCCATGTGTAAAGGCAGGGTATCTATCCCTAAATCAACTCGAGAAGGTCCCCACATGATTTTCTTCTCAAGTGACCCCCAATAATACCCGCAATCTCTACACTAAGACCGGCAAAGCAGAGTGAGTAACTCTGCCAGTCCTAATGCGACCTCATGATTGACCCTTGTGTTAGAAGGGCTTCCCAGGACAAAATGTAGCAAGTGGATTTGAACTCTCCCTATCAAAAGATACTATTGTGTGTTTTGATGCTTTGAAGAGTGTGCCTTAAAACCTATTCCAAAGCGCTATCCTAGCTAATGTTGATGAAGAGAATTTTTAGAAAATAAAAGTTGCTAATAAATTTTAAAATTACACTGTATTTTAAAAGTTGTTGTTTACTTAAAAGGGAAATGGAAATGAAACTGATGATGTATGCGACCTTGACTCAATAAAATGCAAGAAGAGATGATTATGCAATATTTCAATTCAATGAACTCTAATTACAGTAGGGAGAAGATATCTCTTTCAATTACCAAAGCTATGAAGCACAATTTCTCAATTTTTGAATGAGAAAAATTCCAAATAATTATGAGCTACACAATTTTCCAATTTTCTCTTTTAACAAAATATTTTGAATGCAACAGTTTTCTTGTGAACAATTAGTAAAAAGAAGAAATGATTTCAGTTATTTATTTCTCAAATCGGTTCAGAGACGTAATGAAGAGAAGAAAACGTAATCCAAGAAAATTAACACATTCTCAACACGATTCCCAAATCAAAACTAGAATGTAGATAAAAGTGAAAATGATAGGAAAGCCTTTTGTCAAATGAAAACAAAAATGTCTCTCAATCAATAAACAATATGGAAAGTAAAAACAATCCAAAACTCAAAATAAATAAAAGACCCTTTGTCAAACAAGCACTCAGAACAAGATCCAGAGATTATAACCTTGTGACAAAAAATCAAAAGAAAAACTTGCAAAATTACAAAGACAACACTTCCAATATTTGAAAGCCAATAAAATGCAAGCTTTAAACTTAAATAAATCAAACACTGGTATCAAAAGTTCATCCCAAGAAATTGAGGCAAAACTGGGTGAAAAAAGAAAAAAATGGTTGTCTCTAACAATTCCTACAGGAACCGTCGCAGGTGACAATGGAGCACAGTGCAATGATCTAGGGTCGTCGCATGCTACCGATAGAGCACAGTGCGATGTTGTTGCACTGGTCTGCACCTGTAGAGTGCGATGTCAGATGATCGTCGCAGTCTGTCTATATAACACAGTGAGACAATCTCTGAAACTAAGGAAAAAATGGAAGAAAGACAAAAAAATCTAACTGAAACTTCATACCCAGGGAGTCCAGATGGATTACCCACAGACTCAAAGAATGAATTTAACCAAAATAAGGCAGGCTAAAAGAAAATAAGAGTCAAAAAACCAAAAGAAATTTGTATCCCCAGTATGGTCACCAATTTTGTTATTGGATTAATCGGTAAGTGCGGACACAAACAGATCTCCCTAGATCCCACTGAAAATTAGAACAAAACAGAACATAATGCACACTTCACCTTAAACTTAATCATCTTATGAACTAGTTTAATGAGTTACAAGTGCCATACCTTTTAAACAAAGCTTGTTCTCGTTAGCGTCGTCTTTGTGTAGCTCCTTCCTTGGGTTCACATAATAGTAATCCTGTCTAAGAACCACAAACCAACAAAGAGGGCAAACAAAGATACATGTATACTAATGAAGTTTATGTATATGATCAAGGAATTATTCAATAGAATACAAGATGCTTATATAGGGAAGAAATGCATTACTGTATTAAGTGAATAGAAAGTGGAGAATACAACCCATGCTTTGATCTTGCAATGTCCCCTTTCAATGGCTCTTTGCTTCAACACACACACCTTTTCTCCAAATGCCTTGAATGAAGAAGATCCACAATCTGTCTTGAAGAAGTAAAGCAAAGCTCTCAAGCATAATCTAAAGTAGAACTCTCCATACAATTCTTAGCCTATTCAACCTTAGCCTTTTCCATGAGAGATACCTCCTTATATAATGTGAAAGAGAGATGGATGAGGAGATTAGGATGATCCCACCAAATCAAAGAAGTGAGTAAGATCCAAACCGAACAGAGGCCACCTCATCTTTTAGAAGATTCCCTTCTAGAACATTCGTGAAATTTGAATTTTCCCATGCTTTAAGCATCGTCACACCCTATGCACAAGCAACATGCAACGATGTCACATCCCGGGTATAGTGCAGAGTGTGAAGATCATGCATCATCACACCCTGTGCATATAACATGGTGCGAAGACCTTCCTTCATATGTTTTTTGGCAGAGGAAAGCAAATCATTTTTCCCATAGAGAAAGTCTCTTTTAATATTTCTAGGGAACATGAACAAAATTTGTCAGGTGATCACTAAGGTGACCAAAATAATGTGTAACAGACGTCATGCACTGCTATGGTATATGAAGTATCAGACAACTACACCAGTCAGACAGTTCATAAATTTGGCAGATATTGGACAAGCATTGTTGAAGGAATTTCAGAAGCATCTGAATCACAATATATTACAAAGCTGAAAGAGATTAAGCAAGTGAAGAATGAGAAAGTGTGGGATTATGACTAGATATTTAAATATGTGATGGTTTGATTAACCTTTCAGATTCCTGATGAGAAACATCGATAATGGTTTATTACAGGTCTATTGTTTCACATTCACTGTCTGTTAACACATCAGAGGGTCACGTGACAACCAGAAGCGTTGGAAATCACAATGAAATTGGAAGCATATCCTATAGGATATGGTACAAGTATGGAATAGGTACAATTACATTTGGTTGTGTTGACAATTCACCTATCAGATATAACGAAGGAAAAGGAAAAGTGAAAACATGTTTGGTGTATAACATGTAAGACAAAAGGCCATTGAAAAGAAGAATGTCTAACATTCACGCAATATATTGCCATAGGAGCACCAAACCCATTGGCATGAGGAGTTGGGTATTGTGAGATATGTAAGACATGGGGACATCATCCAACTACTTGTCCCTTATTGCAGAAGTACTAGAGTACACCCATGCAATTATTCCATAATTTTTGCAAATCGGTAGGACATGACGAGAAAGACTATCAGACATTCGACTTAATGAGAGAGTGCACTTTAGATGCGTACAAAATTCAAGAAGAAACTTTTGCAGCAGAAGGATGAGTTCTACAGTACAACACTCCGAGAGGATTTAAATAGGGTGGAAGTGGAGGATTTAGAAGAGGTCGAGGACGTGGAGGATTTGGTCAAGGAGGCAGAGGAGCGATAATTTGTTATAACTGTAATCAATCAGGACATTTAGCAAGATATTTCCTGAATCCTTGCACAACGTGCACGTATTACAAAGCATTGGATCATGTGATATAAGACTTTCCTCAACTGATAGAGAAGTGGCAGGAGAGAGGGAACTAGAGCCAACATTAGAACCAACATATGAATCAGAACCAGAACCTGTAGATGATAGCCATTGAGGAACATGACGATCAAACCAGAGTAGCAATTGTAACTCGCGATGGAACGAGAACCGAACCATATGCGACAGAGAAGGGAAAGGGAGTTGAACATTGGATAAGGAAAACATATGAGACCATGCCAAAATTCAATCTGTAGAAAGAAAAGGAAACCTATCAAAAAACAAGGAAGGAGATACTAGGACTGGACTAGATAGCATCAATGTCAAAGACACCGCCAATATATGATATGTCGTCAGTTTATGATCGCACTATTCCATAAAGGCCAATTGAAAAGGTAAACACTTTGAAAGACTTATAAAGAGTTGTTTAGAGTTGATGCATGATGAAATAACACTGAATGGACTGCACAAAATGATTGATCAATGTACATAAGATAGAGAAGTACATACGACGCAGAAAGTAGTGAACCAAGTCTTGCACAAGAAGAGGACCAACAAAGAGTTTAGATTAAGTGTGCAGATAGAAGAATATGCCATGGACAATTTCATCTTACATTTAGGTTTAGATGTCAATGTTCTTCCAAGATAAACATGGGAGATTATGGGGAAACCAAAGCTAGTTTGGTCAACTGTTCAGTTGAGGTTAGGTAACCAACATAATATAATATCGATCGGGAGGTTGGCATGAGTACTTGTTAATATAGAAAGAGTGTGCAATGTAGTTTACTTTGAGGTTATTGAGATCATGGATAAAAATCAACCCTATCCATCTTTGCTTGGACTAGATTGGGCCTTCGAAAATCAAATGATTATTAACTTGAATAAAAGAGAGATGATTTTTTAAGGAGGAGGCTTAAAGGTCATTGCGCCATTAGACCCTATGGAGGCAAGAATATATGTGGAGCCCACGGGAAAGGAAATTGATAACCTATATAATATGACATCGTGCATGGATGAATATGTAAATCCCACTGTAGATGTGCACTTAGTTGGAGAAACATAAGCTCTTGAGCATCAAACTCGGAGGAAGGACTTGAACACTAGTAGCACCGGTTGCATGAAGTGTCGACCATAAGGTGTGCTCACATTACTTTCTATTTACGCTGGATCGAAACAGAGGTACGTGATACACCAAAGTTTGAGGGACTAACTGAGGTACATTATTTTGTCAATGAATTTGAGCTGCAGATACCCGAACAACAAAGGTTGTTAGCATTAGATGTTGCACCGAGAGAAACTCCAACGAGATGGTGGGAAACCCATAAGGAAGGGATAAAGGATTACCAACATTGTAAAAGGCTGATGCAAATAAGGTTTGAAACATAAGACATTATTCACAAGCATACCGGGATGAGCGATTCAAAGGATCATATTGCACGATGTATTATAACTTGGAGGCAAGTGCCGAAACAAGAATGGACGTATGAGTTCATACATACACTGGAGACAGTTCCCAGGAACTGGTATTTAGAGCTAGCAATGCATAGAGGGACAACGGACTGGGAAGATATCACCCGAAAATTTAAGGTAACATTTAATTTTGAAGTTGAGTCACCTTTAGTAGACATGACTTTACAAGTCACTAAAGGTAATTTTTTTTATGGAAGAAGTTCAAGTAGAAATAATACCTACATCTAGTGCTTACAGAGAGTCTACGACAATCCATGAACTATTAGAATGATATAATGTTACCAAGGAAGACCAAGAAGAAGAAGACCCAAGAAATGTACAGGTACCAGAGACTAAAGGGGAGTGCGATGTAGTAGGCCTAACACTCGAATCCAACACATATGCGAAGCCCTTAGGAGTGTGGAAAGTGAACATTAGCATGAAGGAGAAACCAAAGTTTGCAAGCATTGGTGATTACTGGAACGATGAGACTGTATAAAATATTGCAGACCTATTGCGAGAGTATTAGGATCTCTTTCTGACAACCTTTTAAGATATGAAGGGAATAGTTGGAGAATTAGGATAAATGAAGATCCCTTTAAAACCAGATGCTAAGATAGTAAGACAAATACCTTGCATATTGAATCCAAAGTACAAGGAAAAAGTGAAAGTAGAGCTTGAAAAAATGATAGAAGATGGTATAATTGAACCCGTCTCAGAGCCCGAATGGATAAGTCCAATGGTGGTTCAATATAAGAAAACATGAGGTATTATAATTTATGTAGACCTAAGGAAGTTGAATGACGCTTGTTTGCATGACCCATTTCCTACCCCCTTTACAGATGAAGTATTAGAAAACGTAGGAGGGAAGGAGGCCTACTCATTCACCAATGGATTTTGATGATACCATTAGATAAATATTGTGCTAGAAGACATATATAAGTCAACATTTGCGAAAAAAAATGGGGAAGCTACTAGTATACAATGATGTTGTTTGGGGTTAAAGATTGCACCTGTTGTGTTTTCTCGAGTAGTTGTTGTAGCCTTTAAGTATTTTATTCATAAGTTTATTGAAGTGTAATTAGATGATTGGACTGTCTTTAGCCTATTGAAAGATTACATAAAAACCCTAAGTTTGATGCTTGATAGATGTAGACAATATCATATTTCATTAAATTTGAAGAAATGTATTTTATGCGCACCGTTTGGGATATTGTTAGATCATGTGGTATGACAACATGGATTGTTAGTTGATCCTGCCAAGATAACAATAATTAGTAATTTTCAATCGCTTGAATCAGTGAGACAGTTGAGAAAAACTTTGTGGCATACCATATACTACAAGAAATTTATTAAAGGTTATGCATAGATTACAACTCCAATGGAGAAGTTATTGAAGAAATAAGCTAAGTTTTAGTGGAACAACTACTTTCAGAAGGGTCTAGATGTATTAAAACAAAATTTAGCAACTGTGCCCATTCTAGTGTACCTGGATTGGCAGAAATCATTTCACATTCATGGGGATGCATCATCGATAGCACTCGATGCAGTGTTAGCCCAAACAAGATATGGAGAGCTAGATCATCCAATTTATTTTGCTAGCAAGAAGTTGTCGAATATTTAGAAGAATTACACGATGACAGAAAGGGAAGGCTTGGAAATGGTGTATGCCTTGCATAAGTGCATACACTATTTGTTGGGGTCCCATTTCAAGATGTATACATACCACTATACACTCAAATATCTAGTTTACAAGCTAGTGTTGGGGGGGAGAATCTACATATGACTATTATTGTTCCAAGAGTATGATTTTGAAGTTATTGTGAAGCTAGGGAAACTGAATGCAGGACCAAACCATTTGTCGTGGATACTAACATGAGAAGATGCAGGGAACCTAGACGATAGTTGACTAGATGCACATTTATTCTGAGTTCAAATGGTAGTTGGCCATTTTGCAGAAATTGTCCAATATTTGAGCATAGAAGTGGCCCCATCTGATATGAAAATAACAAAAAATATGCAACTAGCATCTAAAGAAGCATGTTATTAGTTGATCCTAGGAAATTTATACAAGTTGGGCATAGATGGGATACTGCGATAATGTGTGCTAGAGCATGAGAGACTGATGATCCTCACAGAGGTGCATGATGGAATTGTAGGAGGTCATTATGTAAGAAAGGCTATAGAATTATAGATCTTACATGTAGGGCTATGGTGGCCCACCCTCCATAAGAATGCAAAAGAATATTTTCATAGTTGCAACGTTTTCCAGAGAATAGGAAGATTGTCACAAAGGGATGAGATGCCTTTGAATATGCAAGTTACCTTACAAGTGTTTGACAAATGGATAGTGGATTTTGTTGGATCGATTAATCCACTAGTGAGGAGAACATGATCCAGGTACATAATTACCGCGACATACTACTTGAAAAGATGGTTAGAGGAAGAACCAATTACAGATTGTAGTGTAGAGACCACTGCGCGATTCTTATTCGAGAACATAGTTACAAGGTTTGAGTGTCCTAAAGTACCGATGAGTGACTAGGGGACTCACTTTTTGAACAAGACAATTGCAACATTGACAAAAGAGTTCTAGATTCAACATAGAAAGAGAACTCCATATCACCCACAAGATAATGAAACTATGGAGGCCTTCAATAAGATATTGGAGAATGCATTGACCAAGGTGTGCAACATAGAAAGAGATGACTGGAATTTAAGGATCCTTGTAGTGCTTTGAGATCATAGAACTACATGCAAGAAGTTGACAGGACAAACACCCTTTCGATTAGCATATTGTTAGGAAGTAGTCATGCCCATGGAGTTTCTTGTACCAATTCCGTGCATTACTGCGATGACAAACCTTATGAATTCCGACGTAGTAGAAGAAAGACTATCACAATTACTAGTGTTAGAGGAAGATCGATTTATTGCAGGGTTCCATCAACAAGTACAAAAGGCACGTGAAAAGGCATGGTATGATAGACACATCAAGAAGAGGAAGTTTCAGACATGAGATCTAGTATTACTCTATGATAATAAGTTCTTACAAAACCTAGGGAAGTTGAGGATGCACTTGCTAGGGCCATAAGTGATCAAACATGTGACTGACGTAGATGTTGTTCAGTTAGAATAGTTAGATGGAAAAGTCATGGAAGGTCTAGTGAATGGGAGTCGACTGAAATTGTAGAGGGACGATCGTCCTTCTGTGCACTAGGGGAGTTGCAAAAACTACCTTGTATCATAGTGTACTATAACAAGAAAAGGAAAAAAAGAATGAAAAACAAAGTAAATCAGGAAAAAGTACTAAAATGGTCCAGGAAAGAAGTTGAATGTTGAGAAGTCCAAGAATTTAAGGTTAGAAGGTAAAGAGGAAAAGAAGGAAAATATCACAGATGAGAAAGAATAAGGCAGAAGAATGCACAAACAAGAAAGAATAAGGAAAAAGAATGCACAGACGAAGGAAGAAAGACCGTGCAGAAGGAAGAGATCACGCAAAGATAAGAAATTTCCCAGATGACAACTAAGAGTGATTAAGACAGTCCATGACGAAACGTGCAGTAAGAGTGACCATGACGGGGAAGTAGTGGCACCACATAATAATAAATGCATAATGGACAAAAGATCTTGGCATATTGTAAAATCGAACGAAGAATTCACCAAAGATGCAGAGTAATGGAGCATTAAACAAGGTAATGAATGCCAACCACTAGTGGATTAGACATAAATTTTAGGTGTGAAGGGAAGCTACAACTAGAAATGCAGTATAAAAACAATCAAAGGAGAAATGAGGGAAGATTATTGTCAGTTAGATTTTTCGTAAAGAGCCAAGTTTCAGATCCAAAGATACAAAGCCGAAGTTACAGAGTTGAAGCTCATAATAGAGTTAGAAATCACCAGTCGCAGAAGAAGATGTCACCACCAAAAGAAACAAGAGCGTCAACGTCATTACTAAAGAAATTGTGTGGTCAACCCACAACACCTCTAGTAGTAGAAGAGACACAAGAGGAATTGTTCTCAGTAGAAATAATCCCCAGGGATTATATCCCACCAATAAATCCATCCACGAAGCACGTCAACTTACATAAGGATGCAAAGTACTCGTTAGTGGAGCCAATGATTCCAGATGGATTCATTGTGAAAGGGGATATGTTAGGTTTGATACTAGCTTTGAAGTATGAAAACCATCACATCACCGATGTGAAGAAGTTTCCAAAATTGGTACCTAGCAAGTTCCTGAGGAAGTATATTAGTGATGAGACCCATGTGATAGTCATAGAACCATATGTGTGGGTTATGGGGTTGCAGAAGGTAGGTATTCTAAACTTGTTCGATATACCCCATTTTGAATGGAGCTAGGAGATCAATGCATGTGTAAAAATGTTGCTAATTTGTGTGCATGGAGGATACATGTGGCTTGACAGGCCAATATCCATTGATACAAATTTGATAGTGTGCATCATTGGTATTCTGTCGCAGGGGGAGGACCGATATTTGTTAATTTTCGATAAGAAGAATGAAAAAACTCTCACTGAGAGCATGAAAGAGAAATTCCATACATTCCGTGGACAATGTGGATTGGATGTCGCAAGCATTTGCTACCTGACAGTAAGGTTTGTGACGCAAGACTTATCCTGTTATCACTCCAAGAAACCCTTTGTGGTTGCAGACCAAAGGTGCTTGGTAACTTAAGAAATGAATGTTTTTGTATTTTGTAAATGTGGATCAATGGGACAACTCAATACAACTTATAGCATTCAAACATGAAAATGATAAACAAATAAACAGTTCTCTCAAAGATTGATTAATCAACAGATAGCTTTAAAGTGGGTGAAGAACAGATTGTAACTAAACCAGTACAATGTAGGGTCTAAGAGACAATCAAGAGACTTATTATCAGGCTATGAGCTAAACAATGGGATAACAACCATTCAAA
>ML790695.1:126208-146405 GCA_009831015.1 Picea engelmannii
ATGTCTTTCTTCCATGTCAAAGTTTTATGGACTGGCAACAGATAGGACCTGAACTCAACATTTGAAGGTGAAGAGGTTTTGAACCAGCAAACCCCTGTCCTAGGCAACCCTATGTATTCGGCGATAGATGCTTCATCTATAAATAACTCCTCCCTGCCTATTCTGGCAACCCTTCCATCGTATGAGAGGGCAAATGCTTCAACAACTTGTTGGTGGAAGACTGTCAATTTCTCACAATATGAGAAAACTCTGACCTGTTTAAAACATTCTGCAACCTCTGGATGCTCCTCAAAATACCATATGCCATCCACTTCTGACCTCAATGCAGGACTGACTTTTGACGTGACTGAATGTGAATTGTATCTGAAACTATAGGCAACCAGGTATTCGGGAAACAACGGTTCTAGAAACTAAGGATATGGTCGATGTCACTTACGAACAGACTGTGAAATAGTTTGACAGGACATAGGATTTATAAATGCGCTAGAATATCGACCCACGTTTAAATGACAGTCTGATAGGGAAAGCCGAAACTTCAACTTTTCGGGGGCAAATGTATTTATGAAATTTTGACAGAAAAAAGATTACAGACTTACCCGATAACCCAATCCGATTTCTTTGACTTGAAATGCTGGTTGAACTCGGAGACACCATGCCAATCGCCCGAGAAAGAGGGACCAAGATTTGAAAACCACGATTTGCTGGTAAAATCGCGTGTTGATAGTTATCTTCAGCGATCTTCGGGCTACATTATAACACTTTGAGTTTTAAAATGAACGAATGACCTGTTAATAATGATGAATGTATCTGCCACTGGAAAGGAGGGAAGCTCCGTGCAACCGTATCTGTCTATCACCGCTCGGCGCAGATTTGGAAATGATTATTGCAGTGGATAATACGCAGGTGTTTAGAACCTTTCGGTTGAACCCCACGAACGATCATCACCTCCCACAACGCGAGATTTCGGCGGTTTGAACTTCTCATCATTGCAATGAATTTTGACATCTGGCTCGTGCGAAAGCACGAGCCTTCTTTTTGCCCATTCAAACCTTTTCGGTGGTTGCTTGCCTTTCAAATCAACCACTTATCTGACGAAACTGAATACTTTCGGTGGTTAATGAGCACACTGGAGGCTTGCCCAAACCACCAAAATCTGATATTTTTCCATTTTCTTCACTGAACCAAATTCAAAAATTTCCTCAGCTATAAAAAACACAAAAGTAGCTCTAGGACGCGACCAATAACCATGATATTCCCTACAAAATTCAACCGAAAAAACAGTTTCATTTTGGGAGTTAACATATCCTATAAGCTATTAAGGAAGTGAAAAAAATATCAAGTTCCCGCAACGGTCACAATGGTACCAGAACGATGTGTCGAGGGTGTCCAAATGAACTAGAAAAAGTTTTTGTTAAACCAATTTTTGATTGATTGTGAGGAAGCGCAAGACAATGGGACCGAGTTCCACTACTCTTAGTTGCTAACTCTAATCGCACTATCAACTTGGAGAGAGCCATATGACAATCAATTTTTGGGAATCAAGTAGATGCCTTGTTTAGCCACACGCTATCATAACATTTGGTATATGAAACATAAGGCGTGATAAATGGATAGTAATGTTGCATTCTATATTTACAAGGAATCTATCAGAGACAACATAGGGAGTGTTGAGTAAAATATATGAAATGATCTTACTCAAGCATATTCAGATCTTACTTGGCTAAAGAAAGATAGACGAGAATATCACTCTAGGTTTATAGCCATCAAAAATTGTTTCCTAATCCACAAGTATTGGTTACAAGGGCATATGCTGATTTTTTTATAAATGAAAGATTGCTGAAAAATTCAATGTTTATGTAATTTTCTGAATATAAAAGATTCATAAATAAATGTAGAGACATAAGTAAAAACACCAAGTCAATAATAAACACAGATGAGACATAAAGCAATCACTTATTTCATTCCAATTTATCGAAGAATCGTTCTTTTTACAAAATTACCTGAGGAAGTTTGGACCAAAGTCAAACTTAGATGTCCCCGATGAAAACCATACAAAAGGACTTCTGACATAAAGTAAAAAATTGAACTTTAAAAGTTGTATCAACTTGCCACAAATTTTTGTCCACTCGACTCTGCACAATATCCTTTATCAGTCATGAAATTTAATTCACAAACATACAAGTCTACACAGACTATCAAAGATAGATCAATACCTCTGAAAAACAAGTGTCTGAATGATGTAATTCAACCTTGAATCTTGGCTTTCAATGAATTGAAGAATGAATCAAAACTAAATTATCTCAATAAAACTCAAGAGTAGACCATAGTATGCTTTTTCCTTCTATTCTCCCTTGTTCCTCCATCTCCTTTTGCCTTTAAGCAATCATAATTAGTTGAAGTAGTTAAACTACCTCTTTAGTTAAGTTAACTAAAACTCAACCATCTTTTTAGCTTAGGGGGAAAATTAATAAAATAATAATAAGGGTCTTTAATAAATAATAACTAGTAGGTGGGACCCCTTATGACTTCATTCAATTTTTTTAACAAGCATAAACACAACTAGTTAATCAATCAAACACATCCCTCCTTGTGGCTCCCATCATCACTCTCATAATTTGAAAATTAATATCAATGATATTTGAAACCATATCCAAAAATATAATATCCAACATATGAAAAAAATAGTGTGTTGTCCAGAAACTTCAGAAGTCAACTGTTCTCAACAATCAATAAATAAAAACACTCAAAAACCATATTTGACACTCTGGGAGGAAATTTTCCCCTTGTTGTTGATGTCTCCCTTTGATTTCTATGAATTTTCCTTAGGCTGTCTAGAGCCTTTGGGCCTGATCTCACTGATAACATGAGCTCAATCACCTCTCAAATGCATGCAGGATGAAACAAATTTGGCAGAGTCATTTGAGGGAGAGGAGGGGGTAGCAACAAATTTTCCTTTATCAGGAGCATGGTGGGCTTCGATTTTTAACCTTTTGCTTGCATGGGAAGACTGTACTAGTGAGTGTGCAGGGGCATCTTGAACAATTTGGTTAACCGGTGGAGGAGGATCAGGTAGAGACAAATTGGGCTAACCATGATGTTGGGATATTGTCGGGTGGACAATATTTTTCCATACGTCATTTTCAGGGACTTCAGGTTGTAATGAGACATGAGGGGGAACTAGGATACCAGGGACATGCAAGGCTTGGAAAGGAGGCCTTTCTAGCCTAGGTTGGACCACTCCTTGTCCAATCCAATTAAAAAATCCACCTTGAAATAGCTGGCTCAACTCTTGTGAGTTTGCATGAAAATGTATAGAAAACCTTGGCCTTCTAGGGCCCCTATTCCAATTTCCTCTTCCACTGTTACCCCAACCATGGCTACCTCTGCTGAAGAAGCTCATTCATGTATGCATTAATTATTAGCAACTAGTTTCTTCAACAAACCATACATGACATCTCTTTAAGTATGAAACAAATTTTGGCTCAACAACACATCAGACTCATGCAATCCAATCCATAAAATCGTTTAATACTTGTCAATGAGCAGGGGGTGAATAAGGGTTTTGGGATATATGAGGGATTGTATTGAGCGAAAAGTGGTAAAATGAATGGGCATAGATAATGATTACTGCTCAATAAATCATCAAACAATCAGTTGTATTGTAATAACAAAACACATCAACTGTAACTCATCCCTATGCCATCCTTCAACTCCTATAATATAAATTTTTCATTTAACTATAATTTAATTTTAAGAACAAGGAGTGAATAGTGAATCTGGGAAGGTGAGGGGACTTGTAATGTGCGGAAAAGTGAGAGAATGGCAGGGAAATAATGAATATTGTTCATAAAACAAATCAAGTAATCAATAAACATAACTCTGTACTCAATACAAAAAATACCAACACCAAGTCAATAATTACTTTGTATCAAAACTGTTCATTGTTCAACATTCAAATTCTTCAAAACTTCTCAATTAGAGCAGTATGCAATCATACTCATAATCGAAACAACTTTCAATAGTCCTATTAAGAAAATTCTTGGTCTCTAATTTATTTCCTTTCCTTTTAAGAATCAAAAGAAAACACACAAAAACATTGCTCCACCTCTATCCATAATACATCGCTATAAAATCTCATACACTGTCCATAAATTCAAAATCGACCAATTAAAACATATGCACAGGTCCCTTTCCAAATTGAACAGACTTCTAAAACATGCCTGATTTCATACATTCTTCAACATATCAACCAATAAGTTCTTGTAACAGAACCACAATCAACATGAACCTGAGCTTCATCACTGTCAATGCAATCATTCATAACATGCACGATGATTCCATAATAGATGCACAATGAACATAACGAAATACACACAAATACCAATTCCATAATTTTCTGTAACCCTGATCGGGCCTAGTGAAACACACAAGAGTCTCCAATTTGAAATCAACACCCTGTTGTAGAACATAGTGATTCAAGGTATAATGAAAAAGAGGAAACCCTTTGACTGCATATTATTAGTCATTCCCGATTAAAACTTTTCAACTGATTTTATCATAGGAAGACAATATAGGGACTCGAGAAAACATTCCATAACCACTCCACTTGATAACCAATCTTTGACAACCAAAAATATGTCCGACAGAAGTAAGAACAATTGGGAACTTTTGAAAATTGGGCTCTGTCACAACAAATACAAAGATTTAATCAAGAGTGTGCTCAATCATCAATAGCATAGAGAACTGGAGGTCCTCAGAGGCATATCAACCATAGGCAAAGGCCCTTCAATACCAACATAGTAGAAACCACATGGTTCCTTATAACTCCTGGTCAGGGCAATGACACAATAGTTAGCCATAGAGGAAACAACGATGGATAGGGTAGAAAAACGATGGACATAGTGCGTCTTGCATTTGCAGAGGAGAAGCGAATGTCCACTGGACAATGACAGTTGCCCAGAGAACACAGAGGTATAACCTCTTTCTATTTCTTAAGATCCGAATCATTTGGCAACAATGCTAGTGAGAATGCATAACCTGAGGCATAACTTATATCACCCAACAACCATATAACATATATATCGATATTATGTCCACCCTAATACCGACTTATGAGATACTTTGATGCTAATACCATGTGAATAAGAGCACGACCATGACTCTGGAAAAATACACAACAACCAAATGGAAATCCGAACACCACTGGACAGGTTTACCCTCATAACTGTGAGGAAGCAACCAGAAAGAATACATAGAGTGAAACCCTCCACCATTAAAAAATAGAGTGATAATACCCATATTCATTTAAAAATCCATAGAGACCCACCACGATTTTAATCAACATAGCAACCAACGAATGCACAACTCAACCAAAACTGATTCTTTTACTTGTAATCCGAACAATTACACAGTCATTCCAGAGAGAAAAACCACACACTTACACAATTGCAATTCTCAGGAAAACACAAACCCAAGCATTACTGAGCCATTGTTCATTCATACAGAGCGTAATTCTTGGATGGTGTGAAAAAGATCCATACCTGTAACTGAGATCTTAAAAGGGTGAGTTGACCGAGCGTTTTCTTCCCAAGCCTGAATTGTAGAGCTTAACCACCAACAAATCAAAATGCAACAAGAACCATACTAGGGTGACGACCTGATGGGGGGAGTATGGAGTGACATGCATTTACTGCATGTTGCTTCCATCCCCTATCTTATTCAATTCTGAAGTACAAGACAACCAACACTCACCATATCATTTAAACCATGTAATCAATTTCCAAACCATTGAAATCTGCGACCACATTCCTTGCCAAATACGCCACCCAAAACATTCACGTTAACCCTTGCCAAGATTTCATGCCATACCATATGCCTTGCAATATAATATGCACCCCAAAATAACTCAAATGAAAAATCGCATAGCCACTAACCAACCATATAATAGTTAGGACTAACACTAACATGTTTTATATTTCCATTTTCACATAACCTTTAACATAGCTTAAACATACGCCCTTTCTTTTAGGATTGTTCCCATAAGTTTCTTCTCTTTGTTTTGGTTATGTCATTACTAACATATTTCTTGTGTATGTGCAACCATGTAATAAATCATGGTGACATGATTAAACATAAAAACTATAAATATATGCCAATCATAACATAAAATAAAACTTTAAATAGCAGAACATCCCATAAAATGCATCATCCACTTGTTACTATAACCAAAATGAAACCATGACTGCACTGTAAACCATATAGTGTTGGTTGTGGAGCCTGATTATCTTCCTGATTCAGAGGTGTTTTGTTTTCAGCCGTGTTTATACCACATACAGTCTTTACACCCCAAACGAATGTACACTCTTCCACGCGGGGGAGTGCAGAGGGGGGGTACCCCCTCTGCGGGGTCCGGGGGCGAAGCCCCTGAAGGAAAATTTCCTTTTAAAAGTATATTGTAATTTCATTGTAAATCTGGACCATTCATTATAAGGCCGTATATCTAACAATAGAAGTTATGTTAGGGTTTTTTTCCCTAGAAGGAAACTCTCTCTTATGAGGGAAATGTATTGCGGTTGTGTATTATACGAATATTGTATTCCGAGATAGGAGATTGTGAGAGAAAGAAGAGGAAGTTACAACGAGTTTGCTATAGGTTGTATCCCTTCATATGATAGATAATAATAAAGGAAGGACCTGGCAATTTCTCTGGTGGACGTAGCCCACATTGGGTGAACCATGTAAATCTATGTCTCTATTGTATTGTGCATCTTCCGTATTTTATTTCCGCATTTTATTTTATTTTATTTCTCCACGATCCTTTTTTTCTAACAACTGGTATCATAGAAAAAGGTAATTCGCAGGAAAAGAGGGTTCCTGGTTCGAGTTGGAGAAATGGCGGAAGATGGAAAGTTTAGGGTCGAGAAATTTAACGGCCAAAACTACCAGTTATGGAAGATGCAAATGGAAGATTATTTATATCAGAAGGATCTATTCCTACCATTGGGAAGAATAGAAAAGAAGCCAATGGCTATGAAGGATGAAGAATGGGAGATTCTTGATAGAAAGTCTCTAGGAACGATATGGCTAAGCTTGACAACGTCGGTGGCTTTCAATATTTCGAAAGAAAAGACAATGAAGAGTTTGATGGATGCATTGGCTAAATTGTATGAAAAAACCTCGGCTTCCAATAAGGTATTTCTAATGAAGAGATTATTTAATATGAAGATGTCAGAAGGTGGGTCTATTGCAGATCATTTAAATGATTTTAATACGGTTACTAATTAACTAATAAAAGTGGACTTTGATGATGAGGTCAAGGCTCTTCTAATCTTGTGCTCATTGCCATAAAGATGGACTGGCTTGGTCATGGCTGTAAGTAACTCTATCTCTGGTTCAAATACTTTAAAATTTGATGATGTTATTGGTGTTATCCTTAGTGAGGAAATGCGATGGAAAAGCATAGGTGAGACATCAGGTAATGCATTGAACATGGAGAACATGGGAAGACAAAAGGATAGAGGAAAGGGTCCAAGGAACCATGGGAATTCTAGGAAGGGAAGATCCAAATCTAGACTTGGAAAGATAGAGTGTTGGAATTGTGGGAAGAAAGGACATCTGAAGAGAGACTGCAGAGCTCCAAATAAACAAAGAGATGGACAACATGAGAGAAATCATGAAGAAAATACAATAGGTGATGTGTTACAAGATGCTTTGATTCTTTCTGTAGATAATATTTCTGAGTCTTGGGTAGTAGATTCAGGGGCTTCATTTCATGCCACACCCCATAGGAAACATTTTCTAGATTATGTTCAAGGTGATTTTAGATAGGTTCATTTGGGTGATGATGCACCATGCAAAATTGTTGGAATGGGAAAGTTTAAAATAAAGAAGAGCAATGGAAACCAATGGTTGTTGAAAGAGGTAAGACATGTTTCAGATTTAAGTAAAAATCTAATTTCAACAGGACAATTGGAAAGTGAAGGTTGTATATCCATATTTACAGATAATACGTGGAAGGTCATCAAAGGATCATTGGTTATAACAAAAGGAGAGAAGGTAGGTACATTGTATTTATGTACTGGTAGTACTGACTCTTCAATCTCTTTAGCTTCTACCAGAGTGGATACAACACCGTGGCATCATAGGCTGGGACACATGAGTGAGAAGTGAATGCAGATACTTCACAAAAGAAATCTGTTGCCAGATCTTAAACAAATTGATTTGGACTTCTGTGAGCATTGTGTTTATGGAAAACATAAGAGAGTTAGATTTCTCATAGTCGGAAAAGAAAAGAAGAATGAAAGGTTAGAGCTTGTGCATACATATGTATGGGGAACAACTCATGTATCATCTCTTGGTGGCTCTCGTTATTATGTTACTTTTATTGATGATGCAACTAGAAAAACCTCGGTTTATTGCATTCGAAAAAAATCTGATGTTTTTGATGCTTTTAAGAAATGGAAAGCTTTGGTTGAGAATGAGACAGGAAAAAGTTTGAAGTGTCTCAGATCAGATAATGGAGGTGAATATTGCAACAAGGAGTTTGATTATTATTGTTCATACCATGGGATTCGTAGAGAGAAGACAGTTCCAATAACACCACAAGAAAATGGTGTGTCAGAAAGGATGAACATGACAATCATGGAGCGTGCAAGGAGTATGAGATTGCATGTTGGTTTTCCCTTACAGTTATGAGTAGATGCTATAGATACTGTTGTTTACTTAATAAATAGGGGACCTTCAAGCTCTTTGGATGGTAGAATTCCAGAGGAGGAATGGACAGGAAAAAAGGTAAACTATTCTTTCTTGAAAACTTTCAGTTGTGAAGCATTTGTCCATATTGATAAAGAAAATAGAACAAAGCTTGACGAAAAATCCAAGAAGTGTACCTTTATTGGATATAATGTTAATAATTTTGGTTATCGCTTATGGGATTATGAAAATAACAAAATCATTAGGAGTAGAGATGTCATATTCAATGAGAAGGTCATGTACAAAGATCAGTTGCATGGAAATAAACAAGAAAAATAAAAACAAGAATACACAGTGCTTGATGAGATCATTGGAAAATAAATTTTAAAGGAACCAGAAAATCAAAATGTACAACAATAGGAGCAACAAGTACCTCAAACTCCTGCAATTGTAGTTAGAAGATCTACCAAGTTAAATATACCCCTTGAACGATACTCTCCTTCATTGTATTATTTATTGTTGAATGATTCTTGTGAACCATAATATTATGAAGAGACAATGCAAGTAGACACCAAAAAGAAGTGGGAGCAAGGCATGAAGGAGGAAATGGATTCCTTGGTAAATAACCAGACTTGGGACTTGGTTCAGTTGCCTGCAGGAAAACAAACATTGCATAATAAATGGGTTTACAAGTTGAAGGAAGAAGATGGAGGAGAAAAGCGGTACAAGGCTAGACTTGTTGTAAAGGGGTTTGCATAAAAGAAAGGTATAGATTTTGATGAAATATTTTCTCCTGTTGCTAAAATGACTTCAATTATGACTATTTTTAGTCTTGTGGTAGTAGAAGATTTGCATCTTGAACAGTTATATGTAAAAACAACTTTTCTCCATGGGGATTTGGAGGAAGAGATTGATATGCAGCAGCCACAGGGGTATGAGGTCAAAGGGAAGGAGAATTTGGTATGCAGGTTGAAGAAGAGCTTGTATGGCCTAAAGAAATCTCCAAGGCAGTGGTATTTGAAGTTTGACAGGTTTATGACAGAACAAGGTTATAGTAGATGTCATTCTGATCACTGTGTTTATTTCAAAAGGCTAGAAAATGGAAGTTATATTGTCTTGCTATTGTATGTAGATGACATGCTTGTTGCAGGGTCTAATATGCAGGATATAAATTTTCTCAAGAAGAAATTAGCTAATTCATTTGCGATAAAGGATTTGGGTGCTGCAAAGAAAATCCTTGGTATGAGAATAACAAGAGATAGGAAAAATCACAAATTGACATTGTCTCATGGTGAGTACATAGAGAAGGTTTTGGAGAGGTTCAGGATGCAGAATGCAAAACCAGTTAGTACACCTTTGGCCAATCATTTCAAATTAACTAATGAAATGTGTCCCAAGACACAAGAGGATATAGAATACATGTCTAGGGTCCCTTATTCATCAACATTTGGGAGCTTTATGTATGAAATGGTTTGCACATGACCAGATATTTCACATGCAGTGCGAGTTGTGAGAAGGTATATGAACAATCCAGGTAAAGAACATTGGGAGGTAGTAAAGTGGATTCTTAGGTATTTGAGAGGTACTCCTACTCATGCATTATGTTTTGGAGGTTCAAACACTTTTCTACAGGGATATGTTGACTCAGATATGGTAGTCGATAAAGACAACAGGAGGAGCGCCACATGGTATGTTTTTACTATAGGTGGAACAACAATAAGTTGGATTTCAAAACTACAAAAAGTTGTTTCACTTTCAACAACAAAGGCAGAGTATGTTGCTGCTATAGAAGCTAGTAAAGAGATGATTTGGTTAGGTTTATGGAGGAATTGGGAAAGAAGCAGGAGAATAGCAAGTTGTACTGTGACAATGAGAGTGCCATTTATCTTGCAAAGAAATCAACATTACATTCGAAGACTAAGAATATATAGTTGAGGTACCACTTCATAATATCCTCCTTGGAAGATGGACATTTAAAGTTGGAAAAGATACACACTAGCCAGAATCCTGCATACATGTTAACAAAGGGAGTAACCAGGGAGAAATTGAGTTCCTGCTCAGTTTCAGTTGGTATTCAAGAATGAAGATGAAGATGAGAGATTTTCCAGGTCCAAGAAGGTTCAGATTCCATCATATACACCAGCAGTGGAGTTGTTGAGATCAGTCTCCAAGTGGGAGATTGTTGGTTGTGGAGCCTGATTATCTTCCTAATTCAGAGGTCTTTTGTTTTCAGCCGTGTTTATACCCCATGAAGTCTTTACACCCCAGAAGAATGTACACTCTTCCACGTGGGGGAGTGCAGAGGGGGGGTACCCCCTCTGCGGGGTCCATCCCCCAGGCTGGGGGGTTTGGGGGAAAGCAAGCCCCCGAAGGAAAAATTGCCTTGTAAAAGTATATTGTAATTTCATTGCAAATCTGGACCGTTCATTATAAGGTCGCAGATCTAACAATAGAAGTTATGTTAGGGTTTTTTGACCTAGAAAGCAACCCTCTCTTATGAGGGAAATGTATTGCGACTATGTATTATAACAAATATTGTATTATGAGATATGAGACTGTGAGAGAAAGAATAGGAAGTTACAACAGGTTTGTTGTAGGTTGTATCCCTTCATATGCTGGATAATAATAAAGGAAGGACCTGGAAATTTCTCTGGTGGACATAGCCCACATTGGGTGAACCACGTAAATCTGTGTCTATATTGTATTGTGTATCTTCTGTAGTTTATTTCCGCATTTGTTTTATTTTATTGCTCCACGGTCATGTTTTTTCTAACATATAGGACCCTGTAAGAAACATCAAGATATTAATAGAAAATGTGTGATATGACTATCTCCGAGCCTCCAATCTACAAGGGGGTCCCACCTACTAGTATTATATTATTAGCATAGTTTAAATAATAGGGATTTAGCAATACTTTGCGGGCAAAATTCCTCGTTGTGATTTTAATCCTTAACAAACTGGCGAGTCCACAGGGAAATTTGTTTCCAACAGATTAAGAACTCAGAATGTATGGTTTCGCAGACCAAGTAACATCAGATCAAGAAGATATAAATTAGAATGATTATGGAAAAATGACCGAGAATTCCGGAATAACTCATGGAAAGTGTTAAGTATGAGGGGGTTTATCCCTGCATGCATAATCATTCAACCAAAATTTTCTCTTGACTTCAAGGAGAATTTTTTTTTGACTTGCTCTTTTGAATCTTAAAATGGATGAAGAAATGGAAATCAGAAGTGGGAAGTAACCAACTATCTCATAAGACAACAGTGAAAGAAAATAACAAATTCAATGATGCCTTCAGGGGGAACAACATTACAGCCATGTAATCTTGATTGTTATTGACTAACAATACTTTCAGGAGTGTCACTGTGGAAACATTGATCCAACATTTTATTATTAACCAAAAAATTGAAATCAAAAGAACAAAAGCAAGAAATGTCATAACATAAATGAAACTGAAAAATTGAAAACAACATAAATGAAATGACAGAAATGCAAATAGCAGAAATGAAAACTATTAAAATGAAAGAAGAATTGAAAACTATTTTAAAAGAAGAATTGAAAAAACAATAATGAAAACCACTAAAATGAAAACATAATTGAACTACTAATATACAGAACAATCCAAACAATGTTAAACTCTTCAAGTTGGTTCCACGTAGTGTTTTAAGTGAGAACAATTAATGTTGTAGGAAAACAATCGCTCTTGTAAATCTTCTAGAATGAAAGAGTTTGTACCTAGGACAAAAACGATCTTGAAAGGACCCAACCATAATTTTTGAAACTTTGAGTGTCTTCCCCTATCAGCATGAGCTGAATCCCACAATGATACTTACTCATTGACTTTAAATTTGATAGTCTTGACACTCTTGTTGAAATACTTCTTAACAGTCTGTTGTCTCCTTTTTATATTACCCAAGAAAACGTCCTTTGATCCTCTAAATCCAGGAGTGCATTCATCCTTTGTGAAACATCATAAGAATTTAATTCTTCGATCTATAGCATTAACCTTAAGGAGGAAAGTTCCAACTCGGTAGGAAGAATGGCTTCTTGAGCATAAACAAGATGGAAAGGAGTGCAACCAATGCTCACCTTGGTGGTGGTTCGATCTACCCAAAGGGCGTAAGTGAGGAGAGTGTGCCATTGACGAAGCTTATCTTCAACGAGCCTTTTGAAAATTCTCACCAGATTTTTGTTGGTAGACTCGGCCTGCCCATTTCCTTGGGGATAATAAGCTAACAAGGTGAAATGTTTAACCCCCAACTTACCTAAAAATTGGGTCAACTTAGTAGAAATAAAAATGAGACCATTGTTTGTAATAATTTCCAAAGGAAGACCAAATTTGGAAAAGATGTTATTTTCAAGGAAAGAAATCACCTGATCATCTGTCGAATGTTTAAGTGGGACAACTTCAGCCCATTTTGTAAAATAGTCTATGGTTGTCAAAATGAAGACTTGTCCTGCTGAAGACAGAGGATTAAGAGGACCAATAAAATCCAATCCCCACTTTGAAAAAGGAAAGTTCGGGAGGAGATGTTGTAACATCATGGCTGAAAGACGTTCTTTCCCAACAAATTTCTGGCACTTGTCACAAGATCTAGAAAAAACATAAGAGTCACGAAAGATTGAAGGCCAATAGTATCATTTTCCAATAATCTTAAAAGCAATGGTTTTAGCAGAAAAATGACCTCCTATGTGAATAACATAATTTGAAGAACCATGAGTTTCTTGCAACAGTTTTTGTGCTTCCTCATTGTTTACACAACGAAGAAACATACCATCAACATATATTCTAAACAAGAAGTTTCCTATAATGACGTATCTAGCAGATTCAAGACATAGCCTTCTTCTTTGATGAGTGTCTAAGTTATCTCGACATATTTGGTTTTGCAAATAGTAAACCAAATTATTATACCAAGGATGTTTAGACACAAGAAGGATTTGATTATCAATGTAGAATAGTGTTGATAGGGAACTATCTTGTTCATCAATTTCTTCACTAGCATGCTGAGCTAAGTGAAGGGCTAAGTCACGTCCCTTGATGGTGGTAGAAGTCACGATAGTTATATCATACTCCTGGATCTTGGCAAGCCAATGTGCAAGATTCCTTGAAAGATAATTCCGTGAGAGAAAACACTTGACAGTAGGTAAATGGACTCTTACCAACGTATGTTTACCTAAGATGAAGTGGCGAAATTTTTCAACAACTTTAACAAGAGTGAAAGCATGTTTTTCAATAAAAGAATATTTAAACTCATCATCAGACAAGATTTGACTCATGTGAGCCATTGGTTTTTCATTTCCTTGGTCATCACATTGCATGAGGATAACAAAAACTACTTCCTCTGTGGAATTAGTATATATTGTGAATTCTTTCTCAAAATCCGGCTTTGCCAAAACTAGTGCAAAACTGATTGCTTTCTTGATCTATACAAAAGCATTTTGGACATCATCTGTCCAAGAAAAAGAACGATCTTTCTTAAGAATATTATGAATCGGTTTGACCATTATAGAAAAATCAGGAACAAACCGACGAACAAAGTTAATAACACCCATAAAAGCTTGAACCTCCTTCTTGGAAGTGGGAGAATGTAGATTAAGGATAGAAACAATCATTTCATGATCAATGCTTATCCCTGAATCAAAGACAATGTATCCAAGGAGCTTGCCCTTGGTAACGCTGAAAATAGACTTAGAAGGGTTTAGAGAAATGCCAAATTTCCTGCATTGCATGAGAACTCTTTTAAGATGAACAAAATGATCCGATCGGTTTTTAGAATACACAGTTAAGTCATCAAGATAGATCTGAATAATCTTGTTGATCAAATCGTCAAAAGATATTTGCATAGCTCTTTCAAAAGTGGCACCTGCATTAGATAATACAAAAGGCATACGTTCATAAGAAAAAGTGCCCCAACAAGTAATAAAGATGGTTTTATATTTATCTTCCCTTTTTACCTTGATTTGATTGTAACCAGAAAAACTGTCAAGTAAGGACATCATCTGTGACCCTGCAACTTGCTGCAAAATCATTTCCATATTAGGGAGAGGAAAGTGATATTTTATAGTAGCCCGATTCAATGCGCGAAAATCTACGCATAATCTAATCTGACCAGTTTTTTTATGAACGAGAACCAAATTGGAAACCCATTCAAAATACTTGACCGAAAAAATGATCCCAACCTTCAAGAGTTTTTCCAACTCCTTTCGAATAGTTGCTTCTAGTGCAAGGTTAATGGGTCTTTGTTTTTGCCTAACTGGTTTTATTCCCTCCTTGATAGGAATGGCATGATGTATAGGATCATGATCAAAACCATGAATATCCTCATAAGACCAAGCAAAAACATCTTGAAATTCACCAAGCAGTCTAGCGAAATTCAATTTTTCTTCATCAGAACATTGGGCACCTATTTTAACATTCTTTGGGGATTTGGGTGTTCCAATGTTCAAGGAGATGATTTCACCCACCTTCCTTTTCGACTCCTCTTCTTTATGTTTCTCTTTGTTGCCTACATCACTCAATGAAAATGAACTTTCTAGAGGAGTCAATCCCTTAGGAATCTTGTTATATTCCATTGATATAATTTCCTTAGGATTATAAGGTTCATTTTGAATGAAAGAACATATTCTCTCATCACTAGGGAATACCTACCATGATTCTATATTCTTAGGGACATGTGGACAATATAGAGATTGAAAAGTACAATTAGGTCTGTGTGGTAGAAGTTTCCGATTATGAGAGGCTACAAAAACAACTAATCGATCAACCATTGAGTTCAATTCCCTCTTAACATGAATAATGTTTAAAGATAGTAGGTTCGAGATAAGTTCCCAAACATCTTGGGTGTAGCATTTCATCAACTTGTTTCTAGGGAAATATATCTTACGTACAAGGTTAAAAACAAGCTCAGAACCCCCAAAAAATGTAAGGTGACCACAACCCAGATTATAGGCGTTTTCAATGCCTAATAATAAATCTTCAAATTCAGTGACATTGTTTGTGCAAGAAAACTCCAACCTATAAGAAAAGTTATGAATTTTCCCCACATGAGAGTACAAGATAATGCCAGCTGCATTTCATTCATTAGAGCATGAACCATCAAAGTGCATATGCCACATACCGTCGTGTAAGTCGATTTGATCCAAGGGAGTGTTTTCCTCCTCAACAAAGATGGAATACACCCCTAGGTCCTCTTCGATATAATTCACATTAGGCTGTGGATCACTTTCTATGTAAGGTGGAATCCTGCCCTCTCTAAGGACTATGATGTTTTTACCATTCTGAGGAACATATAAGTGTGTCCCATTGAGTGAGAGGTATCCACCTATGAAATCTTGCCAATCTCTTCCTAGGATGATCGAGTAGTTACTTATTGGCATATTGATTACCTGAATATTAAGGGTTTTCCTTATTTCAGGGTGCGCGCACAAAACCAAGGTCATGCCCTTGATTTCACCTATGGTTGTTTATTGTAGACTATTATAAGAGAGCATGCTTCTGGCGTTTTCATTTGTACAATACAATCCTAGCTCTTCCATAATAATCTTTGACATTACACTTGGGCCCGAAATTCCATCAATGAGGTAACAATGGGAAATCTTATCCATAATCTTTACAAAAATATAAAAAGGGGGATTTTTTACAGGGTATCTAAAGTTATGTACTCCTACTTTATTTACAGATGAATCCTCTTCATCTACCTCTTCAGAGAGGTTGGCTACAATGAAATATTTTCCTTCCATGAATTGTTTTAGATGCTTATGTTGTTCAGGGATGACAACCATGTCCAGAAGGGCTGCATTTTCTTTGATGTTGGCCAACTAATTTAGAATATTGTATTTGGAAGAGGGGAGAGGGTATATATTTCGTTGACTGTCAGTAGCCTTAGGAAATTGAACAATAACATCTGGTGAGGATGATCTCGGGCTAGATTAATTGTGAGGAGGATCATATTTTCTTTTGGGAGCATAGGATTTGTTCGTAGTATTGGTGATCGTGACATCTTCTGGCTCTGCAAAATCTAGGAAATTGATGGTAGTTTCAGGTCTCTTACCAAATATTTTATCTCTGGCACTCTTCTTTACCTCACATGTGTAAATGTGTTGAACCTGCACATAATAGATCTATCTAAACAATAATACAAACATTTGCAGAGAGAATTGGAGAAAGAAGAAGAAGGAGAGAAAGAATGAAAGAATTCTCATTAACCGTTATGAATAATGAATAATTTACACATGATATACTATGTATAACTCAATGAGTGCACACTGGAGGAGAATGAATGTGCCATAGTGGTGGTCTAGAGTGATATGGACACACACCGACAATTACGGGAGTGAAATGCCACCTAGTCTAGTCTCTTAGGTAGTTACGGGAGTGAACTGCCACCTAGTTGAGTTAACTAGTCAACTAGTCTTCAATTAACTGACTGAACATAGAGTAGCGAGGATTTAAATCAGGGAATCAAGGGTAATGTGACAATATGGTGATGATCCCAAGGCAAGTTTGAATTAGCATGGTGATGATACCAATGTTTCATGGTGAAAAAACCAATGCAACATCTAAACTCAACTCAACTAGTCAAACTGAAGTGTCAACTGAAAGAGAATATTCTCCAGGTGGAATATTCTCCCCTAAAATATAGGAGACTGGATAATGACTAATTATGACTAATAAACAAGGGAAAACCTTAGGAAAAATAAATCCTAGGTGTGTGTGAAGTAACTCCAACACCCTCTAAACATCACTATGGTGAAAATAAAGAATGGGTCCCGACAACGAGGCCATGTTAGGTACCCAAATACAAAATATACAATGAAAATAAAGTGAGGAAAGAGGGAAAACATCATGGGAAACCCCCCCCTCAAGGTACAATGTATGTAAAAATAATAACTATAGTTGCTAGGAAACTGTGTCCTTCACTCCAAGATAACTTCACAGAGAATGAAACTTCTGCTCAGTGAAGGTCTTGGTGAAGATGTATGCCATCTGTTCTTCTAAAGGACAAAAGTGTAGGTCGATTATCCCCTCATGTACTAAGTCCCAGATGTAGTGCATGTGGATCTCGATGTGCTTCATTCGCTGCCTCTGAAATGGATCTCTGTAGAATTTTAGAGTGCTCTGGTTGTCACACCATATGACGATCGACCGATGAAACTAAATGCCCAACTCAGTGAGAAAATGTTGTAGCCACATAGCCTGAATGGTTATGTTAAATACCCCTTTGTACTCTAACTCGACTGAAGATAGAGCAATGGAAGTTTGCTTCTTGCTCAACCAACAGATAGGCCCAGAACCAAGACTAAGTGAGTAACCAGATGTGGAATTGCAATCAATGCTATCACCAGCCCAGTCAAAATCAATAAACATGATGAGATCTAATGTAGAGTGTACTGCATAATGAATCCCAAAGGTGATAGTGCCCTGTACGTATCGAATGATACACTTTGTAGCTTTCCAATGTAGCTCATGCAACTCCTGCATGAACCTGGAAACTACGCCAACTACATAGGAGAGGTCTGGTCTGGAGTATGTGAGATATAGTTGTTGGAAGATTGGTTGTTGTCATTGATGTCAACCCTAGTCATGGGTTTTGGACCACAAGATTGATGAAGGTATTTGGACATGAAGGCAAATGCACATGCAGATACAACACCCATGGATGGATAATATACATCATGTTGTTTCCGGTGGTATGTGGCACGTCACGTTGATCCTCATGGTTGATGAGAAATGAATTTTTGAAGATGACAAAGTGAATTGAAGAAGGAAGTACATGTAGGCCCTAAAGATAATTAAAGAAAAGAATTAAAAAATAAGAAATTGTCAGGTTGAACCTAATGTTAAAAGGAAGTGACATAAATGGTATAAATAAATATCATTATACATTCATTTGATACACAAGTATAATTTCAGAGGAAATCAAAAGTAAAGAAGGCCAAATTTCAAGGGAGGATGAAGTCTTTTGGTGATGTGTTCTAAGGTATGCTATTTTCAGGTCATCTTAGCATTGTTTCTATAACTTTTTTTCTAGAACGATTCAGGTGGTAAAATTTCTATGGTATTAAGAAGACATATCAAGGTACCTATGGTAAACATTTCAGCTCTTTATTTTCTATAATTATGAAGATACACTCTGTGGAAGATAGGGTTTGTGACTAGTCCTGAAGCTAGTCAATAAACAGGTGTTCTGGGTAAAACAGTCATAAATTTTTCATATAAAATACAAATGATGTGGGACAAATTTCATTAGAAATAGTACAAACTTTAGTTTCTTGTGTGTGAGTTTCAGAATCTGATGTTAAATATTGAGCGCGAGGCATTCTATACAAGTTCGGTCTCCTGAATAAACCCGAATTGAACAAGGTTTACAATTCTCTCTATAACTTCTTTTTGGGGAGGATTAAAGGAGTGAAACTTGGAGGATTTTCAGAGAATACATTGAGTAATATTATCTACAGGACCAAAGTACTCCAATAATTGAAGAATTGCATAAATTGAAGAAGTATCAGGAACCATTATCAGGTTCTATGTGATGATTGGTTGATGGTGATGATTTAATGTAAAGTTTTATTTTCTCTCATATATTATTGGGTGGAAGGAAGGGGCAAGGATGGAGAGTTCAACTCTCTATTTATATTGGAGGATTGTATCTTCCTCTTGGAGGTTTATCCCTCCCTTTACATTTGGAAGTTGTAGCTGCCTTTGGAAGTCATTACTTCCCTTGAACAATAACTATTGATTATTTCTCATATATTGTGCATGGTGTATTGTGGTGTACTAGTGTAAATCTTATACTATTGTTCATTGCTAATTGGATATAATTGAATGGTTTAAGTATAAGTTGAAAACGGTTTTAAATTGTACTTGATATTGATTCACCCCCCTCTGAGTATCAACGATTGGTATCAGAGTGGGTTACCTTCAATACAATTTAACCACTGGAAGGAAGATCCTAAGAAGAAATAGAAGACACAATTCCAAATGGGATTCCACCATTTGATGGAAGAAATTTTGAATACTGGAGTAATAGAATGGAAACTTACTTGAAATCTCTTGGGGAAGATGTTTGGTTCTCAATTTCTTCAGGATACAATGCTTTGAAGAAACCAAAGACTGCAACTCAGAAGGAAGCAAAAAGGAACAACAAATTGGCAATAGATACCATCCTGGATGGATTTACATATTCAGTGAAATCCAAGGTGGGATCATGTGCATCATCAAAAGAGCTTTGGTACAAGCTACAAGACCTTTATGTAAGGGAAGAATCAGAAGAAGAAGTTGAAGTAAATTACAACATCTCAGATTTCAAAGAAGAAAATAGAGGTCAGTTCTTTTTCTTTAATTGTGAAGGAGTAGGACATGTTGAATTTGAATGCCCTCATCCAAGGATTGAAAGAAATGACACTGAAGAAGAAAATTCCAATGAAGAAGAAGAAAATCATGAAGAAAAAATTATTCAACAAGAAGATGAGAATCTTAAAAAATTGAAGCATGTTGAGAT
>ML790695.1:146455-157893 GCA_009831015.1 Picea engelmannii
TGAGAATCTTAAAAAATTGAAGCATGTTGAGATTGAAAATAGCAAGCTCAAAGACACGCAAAGAAAACTAAGAAGTGAATTGGGTAGTTGTGAAAAGACAGTTGTAATCTTGAAGAAACAATTAGAATACTTTGAGAAACTAACAGAAGAAACCATTTCCTTGAAAACTCTACTCTAAGAAGAAAGAAAAATAGGAGAAGTAAGGAATGTCCAAATGATGAAGAAAGAAGAAGATTGTGAGAAACTTGAACAAGAAGTTGTCTCATTGAGGAAGAGCTTAAGAAAATCTCAAGTGCCAAAAGACTTAACACATCTTGGATGCATGGGTGAAACTTCATACAAAGAAGATGCAAATACCAACAAGAAGGTTGAAGAAAGAGCTACACAGACAGTTGATGAGAAGTGGACTAGGATACCAGAAAGAAGGAATGATTACAAAAGAGATGAATATCCAAGAAGACCTCCTACCTTCAAGAATCAAAGAAGCTTCAATCAGTATGAAAGAAACTATAGAAGAATAGGTCATGAACCCAGATGGACTACATCACAAAGAATACCACTTTCTCCAAGGTATCAAAATTTCTTTCTTGGTCATTGTTATACTTGCAAACTTTTTGGACATAAGGCAATTAATTGCAGAATCAATGAAAGGAACACATACACAAGAAACATGAATGGTGTAAATAGAAGATATGGAAATAATTGTGGGTTTGTCAATAGAAGTGATAATTCATTTTCCCCATTGATGGACAAAAATATTGCATGCTACAAATGTAATTATCTTGGTCAAAAAGCACGAGATTGCAGATATATGAATGAAGATGTCCCTATGCCAACCACGGTATGGAGAAGGAAAGAGATTCCAAACAATGAAGATTTTCGAATAGCATTGACCACTGAAGAATGTAAAGAAGAAGATGAATGGTACATAGACAGTGGATGTTCTTCACACATGACCGGGGATCAAGACAAATTCATCAGTTGGAAGAGAAAGGGTGGCAATGTTTCATTTGGAGATGACTCATCTACCAAAATACTTGGAGAAGGTGTAGTAGAGCTTGGAAGAAAAAATGTAAAAGAAAAGAATGTCTTATTGGTTGAAGACTTGAAGCATAATCTACTCAATGTTAGTAAAATGTGAGATCAAGGATACACTCTTACGTTTGACTCCCGAAAATGTGAAATCAAAGAAAATAACTCAGGAAGATTGGTTGCAATTGCAACAAGAAGACCAAGTAACATATATGTCCTAAAACCACAAAAAATCTCCAAGGAAGAAAGAGACCATAAAAATGAAGTGTTATTAAGTGCTATATGTTCAGGGGGACCAACCCCAAAGAAGAAAGTTACCTTTTGCCATTAAAGTCAGGGAGAGCAACCCCACCCTTTTCCATTGATGTCAAAGGGGGAGAGAAATTGGGATCATGATGACAGGGGGAGCATGAGTGTTTCCATTAATGACAAAGGGGGAGATTGTTGGAAGATTGGTTGTTGTCATTGATGTCAACCCTAGTCATGGGTTTTGGACCACAATATTGATGAAGGTATTTGGACATGAAGGAAAATGCACATGCAGATACAACACCCATGGATGGATAGTATACATCATGTTGTTTCTGGTGGTATGTGGCACATCACATGGATCCTCATGGTTGCAGATAAATGAATTTTTGAAGATGACACCGTGAATTGAAGAAGGAAGTACATGTAGGCCCTGAAGATAATTAAAGAAAAGAATTACAAAATAAGAAATTGTCAGGTCAGACCTAATTTTAAAAGGAAGTGACATAAATGGTATAAATAAATATAATTATACATTCATTTGATACACAAGTCTAATTTCAGAGGAAATTAGAAGTAAATAAGGCCGAATTTCAAGGGAGGATGAAGTCTTTTGGTGATGTGTTCTAAGGTATGTTATTTTTAGGCCATCTTACCATTTTTGCTATAACTTTTTTTCTAGAACGATTCAGATGGTGAAATTTCTATGGTATTGAGAAGACATATCAAGGTACCTATGGTATAAATTTAAGCTCTTGATTCACTATAATTACAGAGATACACTCTGTGGAAGATAGGGTTTGTGACCAATCCTGAAGCTAGTTAATAAATAGGTGTTCCAGGTAAAAAAATCATAAATTTTTTATAGAGAATCCAAATGATGTGGGACACATTTCATTGGAAATATTACAGACTTTAGTTTCTTGTGTACGAGTTTCAGAATTTGATGTTAAATATTGAGTGTGGGGCATTCTGTACAAGTTCGGTCTTCTGAATAAACTTGAATTGAACAAGGTCTTCCATTCTCTCTATAGCTTCTTTTTGGGGAGGATTAAAGGAGTGAAACTTGGAGGAGTTTCAGAGAATACATTGAGTAATATTATCTACAGGATCAGAGTACTCCAATAATTGAAGAATTGCATAAATTGAAGAAGTCTCAGGAACCATTATTAGGTTCTATGTGATGATTGGTTGATGGTGATGATTTAATGTAAAGTTTTATTATCTCTGATATATTCTTGGGTGGAAGGAAGGGGAAAGGATGGAGAGTTAAACTCTTTCTTGATATTGGAGGATTGTATCTTCCTCTTGGAGGTTTATCCCTCCCTTTACATTTGGAAGTTGTAGCTACCTTTGGAAGTCATTACTTCCCTTGAACAATAACTATTGATTATTTCTCATATATTGTGCATGGTGTATTGTGGTGTATTAGTGTAACTCTTATACTATTTTTCATTTCTCATTGGATATAATTGAATGGTTTAAGTATAAGTTGAAAAAGGTTTTAAATTGTACTTGATACTGATTCACCCCCCTCTCAGTATCAACAACAACAAGGTCCCCACTAGCTGTCTGTACAGTGTGTTTTCAACCAATGGAGTCTCCCTGCCATCCTCAAGTTTGACTCTTGATAGAAAAGGAGTTGGAGCAGATTTGTAGTATGTCATGTGAAATATCTCAAGGCGATCTCATGCATACTTGGCCTGAGGCAGTTTGATTCTCGATGCATCCTGACTGATCTCAAGTCCAAGGAAGAAGTGTAGAGAACCCATGTCCGTCATCAAAAACCTGTCATGTAGAATCCTCTTGAATACAACAATCGATGAAGTCAAGAAACCGGTGATCAACAAATCATCAACATACAAAACTAAAAGTAGAAGTGAATCAGTCGTTCTGAGCATGTAGACATTTGAGTTTGATTTACAATGTACATAATTTCGTGACAACAGGTAGGAGTCCATCTTGGCATACCATGCCCTCGGAGCCTGCTTGAGGCCATAAAGTGACTTCTTCAGTCGGCAGACCAAAGATGAGTCCTGCATAAATCCTTGGGGATTCTCCATGTAGATCTCCTCAGAGATATCACCATGAAGAAATGCATTCTTCACATCCATCTGATGGACTTCCCATCCCTTGGCTGCCACAATGCAAAGTTCCAATCGTATGCAGTCCATCTTCACTACTGGAGCGAAGGTCTCATCATAGTCAATACCATGAACCTGTTGAAAGCCTTTGGCAACAATTCTGGCTTTGTATCTTCTAATATGTCCATCCGTTGCGCTCTTGGTCTTGTAGACCCATCTACATCTGAAAATTTTCCTCCCAGAAGGAAGGGGAACCATATCCCAAGTATGGTTCTTGAGGAGGGAGTTGTACTCCTCCTGCATGGCGTATTCTCAAAAGGGATTTCCAGCAGCCTTGCCATAAGACTGTGGATCTGAAGACAAAACCAAGAAAAGATGCCTGGAAGACAATGTTTCAGTGGCAGTGAGTGCAATAGGAGGCTCCTCGAAATCAGATCGATTCCTCCTAGTGTCGGCTGGATCACCAATGAGATCCCCTGCATCCTGAAGAGTAGTTTGTGCCCACTTGGTCCTCTTCTCTAGCTCTGCAACTGCATCTGAATGCTCTGACTTTGCATCTGGATATACTGACTCTGAATCTGAATCATCTGAGTCCTTTTAATCATAACTCTCATCTGAAGAAGGGTCAACATGTGCATTCTCATCATCTCAGACAGGTGGAAGAGTGAAGGTGTCTGCATGCGACTGATGAGGTACATGCAAGACACTTTCCTTGAATTGGACACTACACTCAATGATGAGTCGGTCTGAGGAAATATAAATAAGACAATATCCCTTCACACTGTCAGGGTATCCAACAAAAATGCACTTAGTTCTCTGAGGATCAAGTGCCTTCCTATTTTCAGAGGGAATGCGGGCCCATGCTCATGAACCGAAAATGCGAAAGTGGGTCACTTCCGGTTTGAGGCTGCTCCAAGCCTAGTAGGGGATCTTATCCTTGACATTTCTATGGGGAGATTAGTTTTGGATGTATGTTGCACAATTAATTGCTTTGACCCATAGTCTCTGTGGTAGTGACTTTGCATGCAACATGCAATATGCCATCTACTTTAGAGATCGGTTTTTCCGCTCAGCAACTCCATTTTGCTGCGGAGTATAGGGAACTGTATGATGCAACTGAAACCCTTCCTCATGGAAAAGATTATGGATCTTATGATTTACATACTTTCCCCCATTATCAGTTTGACAAACTTTGATCTTCTTTCCGGACTGTGTCTCAACCAGGGCTTTGAAATCTTTGAGGTGTTGAAAGACCTTAGATTTTTGCCTGAGAAAGTAGAGCCATGTAAAACATGAGAAATCGTCAACAAAAATGAGAACAAACATTTCTTTGTTGATCGATCAATGCAAAAAAGGACCCATAAGGTCACTATGGATCAGATCTAAAGGTGCAGAATCTCTCTGAGACTTTCCTTTGTCGAATTTCTCTTGAGGGTGTTTTCTGAGAACACATCCCTCACATACTCCCTTGGAGAAATGAATGTCTAGTAGACCATCAACTAATATTTTCTTGATAAGTTGTTGCATGTATCTGAAATTCAAATGTCCAAACCTTTCATGCCATATCCTACTACTTTCATCAGCATGAGTAAGCAGTAAAGAAAAATCAGGTTCAATGAATTCAGAAAATGTATACAATCTAGACTGATGATTTACCTCACTGGTAGCAAGCCTGGAGTTGGTTTGCATGTCATAGATGTCCATGGAATTTGGTGTGAGTATGAATTTATTTCCTGTGCCGTAATTCTTCATCTGATACATGGAGATAAGGTTGACAAAAAGTTTGGGAACATGTAGGACATTCTCGAAGCTTACGTTGGTGAGTTCAATCCTTCCTTTGCTAGTGACTTCGACAGAAGAGTTGTCCCCCATTAGAATATGAGGACCTTTGCATCCATCCAAAGAAGAATATATCTCTTTTGAGGCAGCCATGTGATGTGATTCTACTGAATTTACGATCCAAGCATCGGGAGAGGAGTTGATGGTAATCAAGGCATGGCTAGAATTTCATTTCTTGGAATTGGGATCTTCTGGCTTCTTCTTCTTGGCACCCTCGGGGATGCGACATCCAAGGTTGTTTTGCTGAAGAATTTGAGACATAAAATCTAATTTATTTTTTCAAGCATGCCTATTCCTAATGGAATCCTTTGTGATAGTACGTGCATTTCTCCCCTTTTCTTCCCTTTTCCCCTTTGGATCCGGAGGTATCGGTGAAGGGTTTTGTGTACCCTTCCTTCTTTGGATGTGCATGAACTTTCTGTTTATATTTATCTTTATATTCTTGATGTTTGTGGCTTCCATCGTGCACAGTGGGTGAATGTGCCCTTGGGCCTTTCATTGTTCCCATGTTGATGAGCTTGGTTTTCTCTTGTGTTAGGGCTTCGATAAAATCCTCAAGAGAAGGCATCTTCTAGGTGGATCCGGAGGTGAATCTGACATAATGGAATGTGGATACAAATACAAATAATCCAGGACCAAGATTGGAGAGAATGGTGAGAACCATTTGTTTCTCCTCCTTCGATTTATCAACCCCGCAAGCTTTGAGTTGTGACATTAAATCCTTGAATTTTGTAGAGAAATATTGGATATTCTCGAAGCATTTTGGATCCAATGTGATTAGATCCACCTCCAACATGTTTCCCCTCATATCATCCTATTTTCCAAAGAGCCCTTCCAAGGTGTTCTAGGCTTCATTGGGAGTCTTACAAGAAGATATATGAAAAAGGAGATCGGGAGAAATAAGACCGCAAATTGCTCTGAGTGCCTCATCCATGCGATTTAAGTACTTGGATTTTTCTATGGATGATGTCGGTTCTATATATGTATTCAAGGTTAACCTGTACAACCCTCTGGTTAGGATATGTATGGATAATTTCTCCATATTTTATGGATAAGATGTACAGATGTATTCTTTTTGGAAATCCATCTTTTCGTTGTCTTCAATCTTTTGTACCTGCAAAAACAAATTTGGTGTAGCTTTTGCTTAGCAGTCCGTCGGATCTTATACCATGTAAATGTGTTGAACCTTCACAGAATATATCTAGCTAAACAATAATACACACATATTCAGAGAGAATTGGAGAAAGAAAAAGAAGGAGAGAAATAATGAAAGAATTCTCATTAACCGTTATGAATAATGAATAGTTTACACATGATATACTTTGTATAACTCAATGAGTGTGCACTGGAGGAGAAACGATGTGCCATAGTGGTGGGATAGAGTGATCTGGACACACACCAACAATTACGAGAGTGAATTGCCACCTAGTCTAGTCTCTTAGGCAATTACGAGAGTGAACTGCCACCTAGTTGAGTTAACTAGTCAACTAGTCTTCAGTTAACTAACTGAACATAGAGTAGTGAGGAGTTAACTCATGGAATCAAGGGTAATGCACTAGTCTGGTGATGATACAAAGGCAAGGTCAAATTATCATGGTGATGATCCCAATGTTTCATGGTGACAAAACCAATGCAACATCTAAACTCAACTCAACTAGTCAAACTGAAGTGTCAATTGAAAGAGAATATTCTCTAGGTGGAATATTCTACCCTAAAATATAGGAGACTGTATAATGAATAATTATGAATAACAAAAAAGGAAAAACCTCAGGAAAAAGAAATCCTAGGTGTGTGTGAAGTAACTCCAACAACATGTACTTTCCTCATGGTATTCCTCGCAAAAGTTACACCAACTGTGAGGCATGATAGATTTAGGCTGAAAATTATTTTCATTTGGATTTCTAAAGGGGGGTGCAGAAGAGGATGAAGCTCCAGGGGTAAGAGGGGAGACATTTCTCTTTCTTTCATATGATATCATCTGATTATTCATGTCTTGTAAAAGTTGTAAGAGGGCGGACATGTATGTCTGTTTAACTGATTCTCCCTGAGGAAGACCTGTTCTTTCAAGCTGTTCTTCATAATCTAAAAAGTATGCCGAGCAGAACCGAGTTTATCAATGGATTTTCCTCAAGCCTATTACTGTAGGGGGGAGGTAATGCATTATAATAATGCATGAAAGCGGCTTGGTTATGAGGTCGAATGAGTTCAGGTATTTGATTGTATAACTTGGTGAAACGCAAGTTGAAGGACTTGATGGTCTCACCATCCTTATAAGAGACATTATTGTATTCCCGTAACTGCTCGACTGGGATTTTGGATTTCCCATAGGTGGATTTGAACCAATAGAATAACTCCTCCCAAGTAGATAAAATATTAGGAGGTAGATCGAAGAAATTGGCCACGGAATTCCCTTCAAGGGAATTGACAAATAAGCACATGCAAGTATCGTTGTCATTTGCTCCTATGTTGTGACAGGCATTATAAAATGCCACCAAGTGTTCATTCGTAGTGACAATGTTATTCCCTGGAAACCTAGGGAGATGGTGTTTGAATTTAGGAACTGGGTGAGTAGCAAGTGCCAAGTTAAGAGGAGTGGAAACATGACATGGTGTGGTTGTAGCATCTTCTTCAAACTAAAAAATCCCATACTTTTTAATGACTTTGGTGGGGTTTGTGGTAGATTGGACATGAACTTGGTGACTATATAAGATACCAATCACTGACGAAGCTGAATATTGAGATGAAGAAGCACCTCTAGTGCCACCAGAGCCACCACTAGATGTTATCTTGTGGATAGTAGGTAAGGGGGAGAAAGACGAACTAGAAGAATCATACAAGTTTCTCCTTAGATCACTTTGTTGGGTTAATAACACAACATTCTTTCTTCCTATTTCAGCAATAATATTAATTTCAAGTGATAAGCCTCTTCTTCTCCTAGAAACACGAGGGTCCAAGGACATGAAAAGAAGGTCAAAGATGAAAAAATGAAAGTTATGGCTGATTCCTAAGTTGTCTATGCCTAGCTTCCCAACGTTCTTGGGCACTTATGTCTTGTTCAATTGTTGCCCATGAACGATTAAGCTCAACCCTAGTATTAGCAGTGTCTAAAATGGTGTTTAACAAGGTTAACGCAATGTTGGTATGATCTTGAATACCAGGCTCAATATTAGGCTACCTTGCAACAGGTACAATCATTAAGAAATGAAACAGTCAAATAATCAATATCAGAAAAATAGATATATTCGATGATAATCAAGCATAAACATCAACCAGAGAGATATTGAAGATCTCCCCAATATGGTTGCCAAATAAATGTTGAGGAAAATATATGAAATGATCTTACTCAAGAATTTTTAGATCTTACTTGGCTAAAGAAAGATAGACGAGAATATCACCCTAGGTTTATAGCCATCAAAAATTGTTTCCTAATCTACAAGTATTGGTTACAAGGGCTTAGGATGATTTTTTTATAAATGAAAGATTGCTAAAAAATTCAATGTTTATGTAATTTTCTGAATATAACAGATGCATAAATAAATGTAGATACATAAGTAAAAATACCAAGTCAATAATCAACACAGATGAGACATAAAGAAATCACTTATTTCATTCCAATTTATTGAAGAATCATTCTCTTTACAAAATTCCCTGAGGAAGTTTGGACCAAAGTCAAACTTAGATGTCCCCGCTGAAAACCATACAAAAGGACTTCTGACATAAAGTAAAAAAATGAACTTTAAAAGCTAGATCAACTTGCCACAGATTGTTTCCCACTCGACTCTGCACAATATCCTTTATCAGTCATGAAATTTAATTCACAAACAGACAAGTCTACACAGACTATCAAAGATAGATCAACACCTCTGAAAAACAAGTGTCTGAATGATGTAATTCAACCTTGAATCTTGTTGTCTACAATAGGACCCTGCTATCATAAAAGAGAATTAGGCTTTCAATGAATTAAAGAATGAATAAAAATTGAATTATCTCAATAAAACTCAAGAGAAGACCTTAGTATGCTTTCTCCTTCTATTCTCCATTGTTCCTCCTTCTCTTTTTGCTTTCAAGCAATCAGAATTAGTTGAAGTAGTTAAACTACCTATTTAGTTAAGTTAACTAAATCTCAACCAACTTTTTAGTTTAGGGGGGAAATTAATAAAATAATAATAAGGGTCTTTAATAAATAATAACTAGTAGTTGGGACCCCTTGTGTCTCCCTTTAGTTTCTTTAACAAGCATAAACACAACTAGTTAATCAATCAAACACATCCCTCCTTGTGTCTCCCATCATCACTCTCATAATTTGAAAATTAATATCAATGATATTTGAAACCATATCCAAAAATATAATATCCAACATATCCAAAAAATAGTGTGTTGTCCAAAAACTTCAGAAGTCAACTGTTCTCAACAATCAATAAATAAAAACACTTAAAAACCATATTTTCCACTCTAGGAGGCAATTTTCCTCTTGTTGTTGTTGTCTCCCTTTGATTTCTCTGAATTTGCCTTAGGCTATGTGGAGCCTTTAGGCCTGATCTCACTGATAACATGAGAGAAATCATCTCTCAAATGCATGCAGGATGAAACGGATTTGGCATAGTCATTTGAGGGAGAGAAGGGGGCAAAAACAAATTTTCCTATATCAGGAGGATGGTGGGATTTGTTTTTTAACCTTTTGCTTGCGTGGGAAGATTGTACTGGTGAGTGTGCAGGGGAAGCTTGGAAAATTTGTTTAACTGGTGGAGGAGGAACAAGTAGAGACAAATTGGGCCAGCGACGATGTTGGGATACTGTCGGGTGGAAAATATCTTTCCATCCATCATTTTTAGGGACTTGTCAGGCTGCGATATTAAAGATTTTAATGACCTGAAACACTAAATTGTCAAACCAGGGCAAGTAAACTTAGAGCTGCTATACTGTATGTGCGGGTAAGATTCTAATTCCTATCTAAAGATTATCCTTAGAGGAAAACACAAACTCACTCTTAGAAACTGAATCCTAATGACTATCCTGAAACTTATCATCTCCTACTTAATTCATCAACATAAAGCAGTCCTATGCCTAAGTGCAGATGCTTCTATTTCTACTCTAATGTAATTTCTCAAGACTATCTACCACTACCTTTAATCATCTATCATCACCATTTCTATCTAAGCCATAACAGAAAGATTATTTCCTAAGATTCTTTTAATCTAAATATCAAAAATAGATCTAAATCTGTCTACAGGAAAACAAAGAAATATCCTACTTACCCTACTGGTACCGGAAGCTTCCTCTAATTCAATTGCAACCTAACTATTCTAACAAAGCAGAGTAAACTCAAACTCGCATTCTCTTTAATCTATGTTCAGATTGAAAACTGGAAACAAAGTAAACCTAGTTCATGCTCTAAATTCTACAGGAATCAACCATGCTTTCAACACTCATCAACGTAGAAGATATTAATATGCTGGAAACGATACAGTTGAAGAATAATTTAAGCAAGACTATGAACAAGTTAATTCCCAAACTATAAGCTAACATGCATGCAAATCATAAGATACTGAAATAAACTAAATCTAAGACAGAGAAAAGCAACGACTTGAACCTGTTTGGCGGGCCCAACCAAAAGGTACAATCGCCGAAAAGAACAACCAGAACTATTCAATCATCCTATGCAAACACTAGCCATGCTTCACGCTCCATGTACTCAGAGAAATAACTCAAATCGTATGACAGTGAAATAACATAACGCAAAGGCAGATTGTATTAACAGAAATGTATCATGGCATAACATAACCCAACGTTTCTTAGGAGCGATCTTCTATTTATATAGATCCTCCTCAAAAGTAGTTTAAACAACAGTACATTAATTCAAACGGATCCCAGATCTGAAAATAACTCGAAATCAGTTAAAAAACGGTCTTCGCATCTTCGTGCCACGCGGTGTCACGAAGTTTGAGTCATGAAGTATTACAACTCTGTTCTATAATTTCGCCTTCAATCATCATATGGGTGATGACTTCATCTATCATGTAAATCGCATTGTCTCCCACTCTGGCCATAACGCGCGGATCTTTAGAAGCTTCGTTGGTATCTCCACAGGGTGCGAGCTGGTACCTGGTACTGGCAAATCCTGTTTCAAATAGAAATAGTACCTAACTCAAGCCACATTAGTTTCAATATTAATTTAAAGCATCAAAATACATAAAAATAACTTGAAACGTAAAAATACCTTGAGTAACCCCATTG
>ML790695.1:181095-197338 GCA_009831015.1 Picea engelmannii
TTCTACATGGATGATAGTGGCTTCAGTAAGATGTAACAGGGTTCAAATGGCTAACAATATACTGTCAGTTGTCATGATTGTGTTACAGTTGATCTTGATGAGACAGGTGCACAGGACAAAGTTCAGAGATAGAGAGCAAGCCGAGTGGCCTATCCCGAGCTTGTTGACTGGTCAGTAACCTTTTGGGGACCAAAAGTTCTTATTGTGGGGAGGTGTGATCCGAAATCGGATTTGGAAGCCTGACAGGGCTTGAAAAATGCTCAAAAATGAAAGTGCTCGGAATGTGACAAAACCAGTGCCATTGCATCCGTCTTGTCTTCCTAATTCTGGCGGTATATTTACTTTGTCAAACAGGCTCCGTATGGAGAAGATATCACGTTCTGTCCGAAAAGCCAAACAGGTAAAAAAAGGGATGACTGTACAGTCCACGTGTCATGTTGTCTGTGCAGACCGTACGGTTCGTACAGGTGACGTGGTAGCTCCAGCAGATGACATGTGGCAGCCTCGGGTGATGACACGTGGTAGAGCGTGACAGGTCGATTTGGCGTACGGATGGACCAATCCGGAGGTGACACATGTCACCACTGTAAGGGTGACACGTGGCACGGGTGACGTGGCAACTAACGTGGCAGGGATGACGTGGCAAGGTGATGTGGTAGTACGGCTTCCGACAGATGGAAATCACGTGGAATAATCGACATCTGACACGCGGCATATTGTGATTGGTTGGTTAGGTGCCACGTGGCCCAGTCGTGGGCTGCCACGTGGAACCCCGTGATTGGTTCGTTGGTTTCTTGTGTAAAATTGCATGGCATGGCCGGGGATCGAACCCGCGACCTCCCCGGTGGGCAACGGACTAGCAGGGCTGGGATAGCCGCCCGCCCGATAAGTGGTTCTTATAATATATATGGCACAAAATATATTTGAATTTGTTTGAAGTTTCAAATGGCGGGTGGAAAGGGCCGGGGCTTAGCCCCAACCCTCGGCATTACCATATAACCATCACATACGACCACAAGCGCGGAGCTATGACGCGAGTTTTCAAATGGGGTTTATGTATTAAATCCTCCGGTCACATAGCTGTGACATATGACCATAGTCGGAGCCGAATGCAGAGGGGCGCGGTTACAACCGTTAGCCCGTGGCCCTATTGGAACACACCACGACCGGGAGTCAGCGCGGGATAGGGGCCAACGCTTAGCCTTTGGGCTAGCGCTTGGCCTTATTAAGCCATGTGACCTTGCCAAGGGGGCGCGCACGGATTCAGGGGCTTATGCCCGTATTATTGTTATAAAGTGGGTTTTATGCCAAGATTTTGGGTTTTTTTATTATTAATGTGCCTATTTTTAATGGATTTTCTCCATTTTTGGGAATATTGGGCATTTTTGGAGCCTAAATTTTGGGAGAAAGTTGGAGATGAACAACCAACTTCCCAGCTATATAACCCAGGCATGTTTGAGGCCATGAGAGGGCATTCAGAGCAGAGTTATGCTGAAGAGAAGCCAAGCCAAATCCATTTTGATGCAGAGAAGCTTTTGAGGAGGAGATGTTGTCGAACCATTTCTGGGAGCTCCGGACGTCCGTTTTGCGTGTCATTTTCTTTGTAGGGTTCTAGAGATCTGAATGAACATGACCAGATCAGTCTTGTATCCATTTGGAATTGCAGCAATGTACTTTTGAGCTTTTGAACAGAAATAAAGAAGCCTCCCCCACAGAGAAAAAGGCCCGGAGACGTAGGCTAAGTTGTGCCGAACTCCGTTATCAATCTGCGTGTTATGGTTTGTTGTCTATTATTTCATTTCAGATCTACATATGTGTATATGGCTGTCATAATTCCTCTTCTTTCCTCATTCTTCACTAAGTTTTCTCAAATGGTTAATTAACGCATGCAAAATTAAAACTCAACCATAGTCATTAAAAGATCCTACGGATCATTGGAAAGGAGGCCTTTATGGCCTAGGTTGGACCACTCCTTGTCCAATCTAGTTAAAAAATCCAGCTTGAAATAGCTGGCTCAACTCTTGTGAGTCTTCATCAAAATGTATAGAAAAACTTGGCCTTCTACAGCCCATGTTCCAATTTCCTCTTCCCATGTTACCATGTCCATGTCTACCTCTGCTTAAGAAGCTCATTCTTGTATGCATTAATTATTAGCAACTAGTTTCTTCAATAAACCATACATGACATCTCTTTAAATATGAAACAAATTTTGGCTCAACAACACATCAGACTCATGCAATCCAATCCATAAAATCGTTTAATACTTGTCAATGAGCAAGGGGTGAATAATGGTTCTGGGATATATGAGGGATTGTATTGAGTGAAAAGTGGTAAAATGAAGGGGGGGTAGATCATGATTACTGCTCAACAAATCATCAAACAATCAACTGTATTGTAATAACAAAACATATCAACTGTAACTCATCCCTGTGCCATCCTTCAATTGTTATAATACAAAGTTTTCATTTAACTATAATTTAATATTAAGAACATGGAGTGAATAGTGAATATGGGAAGGTGAGGGGACTTGTAATGTGTGTAAAAGTGAGATAATGGCAAGGAAATAACAAATATTGTTCATAAAACAAATCAAGTAATGAATAAACATAACTCTGTACTCAATACAAAAAATACCAACACCAATTCAATAATTATTGTGTATCAAAATTGTTCACTTTTCAACATTTAAATTCTTCAAAACTTCTCAATTAGAACAGTCTACAATCATACTCATAATTGAAACAACTTTCAACAGTCTTGTTAAGAAAATGCTTGGTCTCTAATTTATTTCCTTTCCTTTTTAAGAATCGAAAGAAAACACACATCAACATTGCTCCACCTCTATCCATAAAACATCGCAATAAAAATCTCATACACTGTCCATAAATTCACAATCAACCAATTAAAATATATGCACAGGTCCCTTTCCAAATTGAATAGAGTCCTAAAACATGCCCAATTTCATACAATTTTCAACATATCAACCAATAAGTTCTTGTAACAGAACCACAGTCAACATAAACCTGAGCTTCATCACTGTCAATGCAACCATTCATAATATGCATGATGATTCCATAATAGATGCAAAATGAACATAACTAAATACACACAATTACCAATTCCATAATTTGCTATAACCCTGATTGGGCCTAGTGAAACACACTTGAGTTTCCAATTTGCAATCAACACCCCGATGTAGAACATAGTGATTCAAGGTATAATGAAAAAGATGCAACCCTTTGACTGCATATTATTACTCATTCCCGATCACAAATTTTCAACCGATTTCATCATAAGAAGATGAGATAGGGACTCAAAAAAACATTCCATAACCACTCCACTTGATAACCAATCTTTGACAACCAAAAATATGCCCGACATGAGTAAGAATAATTGGGAATTTTTGAAAACTGGGCTCTGTCACAAAAAATACAAAGAGGTAATCAAGAGCGCGCTCAGTCATCAATAGCATAGAGAACTGGAGGTCCTCAGAGGCATATCAACTATAGGCAAAGACCCTTCGATACCAACATATTAGAAACCACAGGGTTCCTTATAACTCTCGGTATGGGTAATGACACAACAATTAGCCATAGAGGAAACAACGATGGGTAGGGTAGAAAAATGATGCACATAGTGCGTCTTGCATTTGCAGAGGATAAGAGAATGTCCATTGGAAAGTGACAATTACCCAGAACACACAGAGGTATAAACTATGTCTATTTCTTAAGAGCCGAATCATTTGACAACAATGCCAGTGACGATGCATAACCCGAGGTGTAACTTATATCACCCAACAACCATATAGCATATATATCGACATTATGGCTACCCTAAGACCAACTTCTGAGATACTTTGATGCCAAGAACATGTGAATAAGCCAACGACCATGACTCTAGAAAAATACACAGCAACCAAATGGCAATCCGAACACGACTGGACAAGGTTACCCTCATAAATGTGAGGAAGAAACCAGAAAGAATACACAGAGCGAAACCCTCCACCATTAAAACATTGAGAGATAATACCCATATTCATTTAAAAATCCATAGAGACCCACCATGATTTTAACCAATAGAGCAGCCAACGAATGCACAACTCAACCAAAACCAATTCTTTTACTTGCAATCCGAACAATTACACAGTCATTCTAGAGAGAAAAACCACGCATTTACATAGTTGCAATTCTCAGAAAAACACAAACCCAAGCATTAATGAGACATTTTTTGTTAATACGGAGTGTAATTCATGGATGGGGTGAAAAAGAACCATACCTGTAACAGAGAGCTTAAAAGGGCGAGTTGGTCGAGCGTTTTCTTCCCAAGTCTGAATTGCTTAACCACCAACAGATCAAAATGAAACAAGAACCATACTAGGGTGATGGCCTGATGGGGGGAGTATGGAGTGACGTGCATTTACTGCACGTCGCTTCCATCCCCTATCCTATTCAATTCTGAAGTACAAGACAATCAACACTCACCATATCATTTAAATCATATAATCAATTTCCAAACCATTGAAATATGCGACCACGTTACTTGCCAAATGCGCCACCCAAAACATTCACGTTAACCCTTGGCAAGATTTCATGCCATACCATATGCCTTGCAATATCATATGCACCCCAAAATAACTCAAATAAAAATTCTCATAGTCACTAACCAACCATATAATAGTTAGGACTAACACTAACATGTTTTATATTTCCATTTGCACATAACCTTTAACATAGCTTAAACATAGGCCCTTTCTTTTAGGATTGTTCCCATAAGTTTCTTCTCTTTGTTTTGGTTATGTCATTACTGACATATTTCTTGTGTATGTGTATCCAGGTAATAAATCATGGTGGCATGATTAAACATAGCAACTATAAATATATGCCAATCATAACATAAAATAAAGCTTTAAATAGCATAACATCCCATAAAATGCATCATCCACTTGTTACTATATCCAAAATGAAACCATGACTGCACTTTCAACCATATACGACCATGTAAGCAACATCGAGACAACAACAAAAAATGTTTGATATGACTATCTCCAAGCCTCCAGTCTACAAGGTTGTCCCACCTACTAGTATTATATTATTAGAATAGTTTAAATAATAGGGTTTTAGCAATACTTTGCGGGCGAAATTCCTCGTTGTGATTTTAATCATCAATAGAGAGGACCCCACACATACCCCCTCAAGTGGTTGAAGCATATAAGTCAGTGGTGTGCTTTAAGGCAAGGCGTCACCACATGTACGTGCAAGCACAGAAGGACCTAGATCAACAATGGATGCCAACACTATACAAATTGACGAAAGAGGAGATGGGCCACATTATGGTCGATTGAGAAGATGAGTGGAAGATTCCAGCAGTAGAGATAGGGCAATCAAAGAAGAAAAACCTGAAAATACACGAGGTCTATGAGGATGAAGAAGAAGGAGACGACCAATATAGAGGAAACAACTCAACATACAACACCACACAATGATAGGAAGAGAAATGAGCCAGAGACAAGGAGACCTAGACATAAATGGCTGAAGCGCAAAACCATTAAGGAAGTGGTTATACAAGATTTGACCGAGGATGATTCGGAGAATATAGGCGACCAAGTAAAAGAATTCACTGACGATGTGCTTCAGCATGCAACACAACAACAAGAAGAGGTGACCATACACATGCATGAACATATGGAAAAATTGGACAACTATTAGAAGAAACAAACATCGCATCGAGGTGACAGATGGAGGAGGAACCAACAATAAGCACTAAAAATATTGGAGAGGTAGGTCCAACAATATCCCAATCCTTAACAATTGCAGGAGAACGAATATTGATTGAGCTAGTGACAGGGGCAATCAAGTTCCCCACGAAAAAAATGTAAGAACGAGCCAGGGCACAAGCAAGGATGGCCGATAAAAAGGAAATTGAGTTGCTCAAAGCTAAGCTCGAACAAGCAGAGATGGTAGCTCTGACCAGTCAAATACAGGTAGGCCAACAAAGAGACTTGATAGGGCAGCTACAGGTTAGATTAGAGTTCACCGAAATCCAAGTTATAAATATCGAGATATTCCAGTCCCAGGCTATGGAGATTCGGAGCAGGGTTTCTGTAGCCCAGCGAAGTTTACTTGCCAAGGTAGAGACGATTCGGTACAATTGTCTGCTTATTGATCAAGTATTAGAAAACTTATCTATCAGAGAGAGAGAAGCTGGAGAAACTCGTGTCGCATTTCAAGAGGTTGTAATAGCTACAACAAAGAGGGAATCGGGAAAAAGTTCTAAGTTTTCCATTTCAGAATAGACCCGAGGTAATATTTTGTTGAAAGAATGGGAACGTGGCATATTAGAAGGAAAATTGCAAGCAAAGAAGGTAAGGAAATCCTGTGAAGAGGCTCTCGGTTCTATAGATGGAAATTTGTTAGGCATTGATAGCGAGAGTAATGCTGAGACGCTGAGCCAAATGAATATGGAAAAACTCTCGCTTGATATAAATGAGAAAGAAGAAAGAGATTCAGTCGAAGTCTCACAAGTAACTCTGGTAGACATAGTTCAAATAGATAAATGGATTATTAAACCAAGTGTGCAATTGTTCGCTATTGACACCCTAGACCGAAGATGGAAGAAAGCTTGCCGCAATTAGTCAGAGATTGTTACATTTTTTAGGCCAATTGTCAAGCGGAACCTTCAAGGTTGATATCTCGGTTGGTGGAAAAATGTGTCACTTGTACCGAGCATGCGAGAGGGCATGCTTTTGGTACCAAATAAAGACATAGGATAAAGAAATGAAATGATTGATCTCCTTCTCGTTGTAACTAAAAATCCTAGAACGATTGGGATTCCATCATATGTAAATTTGTATAAATATACAATAGAAGGAAGAAAAAGAAGTTGGACCTTTTTGGGTCGATTGTAATAGAGATTTTTCTCCCTCGAGAGTTAATATAAAGAAAATTTGAAGATTCTTGATTCCATCACGACTGTGTTATGAGTTTGTTTCCTTATATTTCATATTTCATTTCATTTCATATATGTATCTGATGAATGTTTCGCTATAATTTAGTACAACCTCTACTATAGTGAATAAATTTTAGTTTTCTATAGTTTTTACCATTTTTCCTCTGTACCGGCTATCAGCAGGTATAAGACCAGTGAACATTTTAGATTTCTATATATATTGTATGCTTCATCAGGTTATTTCTTTATCTTTTTTCTTCTTCTGTTTATAAGTGAGATTCTCCCTTGATAGGAGCCTTACATGATAGACAGGTTAATGTTTTTCTTACACCTCATACACATTTATTAAAATATAACTCAGTTACGGGAAAGGGCCTTTGGTTTGCATCATGTTTTCACTATCGAAGCTATAACTCTCCTTTATACGACCGAAATCGAGACAACATCTAAAAACATTCTTTGAGATTTTCTTATCATTTTGTTCCTCTATGACTGTCCCTGTGACAAGACAGCCTAATATCCAACCTGGACTATCACATCAAACACATATTGCCTTGAATCTATTTGATATTATTCTTAAAACAACCACTACCCGGGTAGAACTGGAACGTTCGTGGGCAGCGATTGAAAGGGACATAAACATCCAGGAATAGTTGGAAGCTAGACAACAACCTAGAAATCAACCCTAGCTTCCCTTGCCGAAGGTTGACATTTCTTCCTTCTCTACCCCTTACTCACTTTCGGATGCCTAGACATTGTACTTCTAATCCTTAAGTACAGACTCTAGAATAACACTTGGTATAGACATTAGGATCATAATGGCATCTAGAGAATCCAGTGGCAATAAGAAAGTTGTCCATTTTGGCATACCAAGCTCAGAGAGCATGCTTGAGACCATAAAGAGATTTCTTAAGGTGACAAACAAGGCTAGAGTCATTCTGGACATATCCAAGAGGTTGTTCCATGTAGATTTATTCTTGCAAATCTTCATGCAATAAGGCCTATTTAACATCCATCTGATGGACCTCCCATTTATGTGAGGCAACAAGGGAAAGAACAAGTTGGATGGAATTCATTTTGGCTACAGGGCAAAGGTTTCATTATAGTCAATTCCATCAACTTGGGAAAATACTTTGGCAACTAACCAAGCCTTGTGTCTTTCAACACTTCCATCTGATGCATACTTAGTTCTATAGACCCATTTACATCAGACAAGTTTTCTTCCTTTTGGAAGAGTTACAAGATCCCAAGTATCATTTGCCATTAAAGAACAATACTCTTCATTCATTGTTGTATCCTAATATGGATGACCTGAAGCTTATGAAAATGTCTCTGGATCACGAGTTTCCAAAACTTGATCCAAAAGAGAAGAGGCTTGTTGGAACTGTGAACATGTCCAACGTTGATCTGAAGGATCACTGACAAGATCACCAACTTCTTCTCGTGTTGAACATACCCATCTAGGAAGCAGTTGAGTTGGTGCAGGTTTAGGTTCAAAGGATTCATCTGGAGGAAGGTGAGTAGGCGTAGGTGGATTTTCATCCTCACTGCCATCATCTGAAGAAGAAACTAGAACAGAAGAAGGCACACATGTCGAAGGTGGCTCGCAGGCCGAAGAAGGCACAACCGTCGAATTAGGCTCATGGGCCAAAGAAGGCATAAACACCGAATTAGGATTGCAAGCCAAGAGATTTTCATCAAATTTAACATCTCTTCTAATAATAATTTCATTACAATGTGTTTGAAGAAGTCTATAACCTTTGACATCTTTAGAATAACCAACAAATATACACTTCTGACTTTTAGGCTGCAATGCTTTCATTTTCTCATCAGGAACGTGAGCCCATGCTATATTTCCAAATACACGGAAGTGACTTACATCTGGTTTAATTTTAGTCCAAGCTTCTTCCAGTGTTATATTTTTAAGAGCCTTTGTGGGAGTGTGATTTACTATGTAATTTTCATAGTTGATGGCTTTCGCCCAATACTTTAGACTTAATCCCTCAGATTGGATCATACAATTAGCCATTTATTTTAATGTGCAGTTATTTCTCTTAGCAACACCATTTTTTTGTGGTGTATATGGAACAATGTGTTGCACTTGGATTCCATGTGTAGTGCATTAACTTGTAAAATTAGTGTCCACATATTCGCCTCCATTATATGTTCTTAACCTTTGAATTTGATGTCCAAATTTATTTTCTACAAGGGCCTTGTAGGCCAAAAACTTGTCAAAAACTTCGCTCTTAAGTTTTAAGAAGTAAACCCAAGTAAGTATGGAAAAGTCATCAATGAAAGTTAATAAATACCTTCACCCATAAAAATAAGGAGAAGAAAGTGGACCACACAAATCACTGGGAACAAGCTGCAAAGGACCCGAGGCATTCCAAGAGGCACGTTTGTCAAAACCGTCCCAATGATGTTTTCCGAGTACACAACCGACACAAACACCATCGTTGCATGAAACAAGAGGAAGAGCAGCCACCATCTATTGATTACATAGTTGTTGCAATGAGGGATAGTTTAGATGACCAAACCGCTCATGCCAAATTTTGCTCAAGTCATTGCTATGCGAAACAAAAACTGATGAAAAAGATGATGACCCAAAGTTGTCAAACTTGTACAAACTGGTAATATAATCAACAATTCCAGTTGCAAGAACATGCTTAGGATATTTTAGATCCTTGATTACAACTTGGTGAGGTGAAAACTCTATGGTTTTACCTTCACCTGAATGAGTGATTTTATATATTGATAGAAGGTTACAAGAAAGACTTGGAACACATAATACATCATTGAAATGACCATTTTCTACTTGAACTATTCAAGATTTTTCAACACTAAGAGAACTATCATCACCAACAAATATTTTCTTGGTGTTACATTCATTTAGAGTATAAAATATGTCTCTATCCTTATCTGTATGATAAGATGCTCCATAATCAATAAGCCACTCACCAGAAGTAGAAGTAGAAGTAGAAATTGTATTGAAGGATAAAACAAAAGTTGAAAGTGCATGTCCATGAGAAGAAGAAGAAGAAGTAGAATCAATATTGATGTTGTGCTTCTTCATCACTGCTTCTAAAGCTATCATCTTCTTGAAACATTTGGACACATCATGACCATCTTTATTACAAAAGTTGCAATGTTTGTTAGTCTTCTTATTTTTATATTTTGCTCCTTGGTCTCCATTGGGAGCGGAAGCTGTCTGAGTAGGTTTGGGACCTTTATATTGTTTTTTGTTGTGGCGAGGATGTTTCTTCTTGGGATTCTTGGGTTTATCTTTCTGATGGACAACTAAGTATTTGTTGGAGGTACCTGCAATGCTAATCACTCCAAGTTGTACTAGCTTATCTTGCTCTCTAATCAAAGCATCACAAAAGTTCTTAAGACTGGGTTTTTGATAAGCTTCCCCTAGAGCCTCTTGCATGGCATAAAAGGTAGATACAAACATAGAATATGCACTACCTAGCTTAGAAATAATAAGATATATGCAATGATCTTCATCTATCTTTATATTACATTCTTCACATAAAGTTCTAAGTGTTTTAAACTTAGATAGATAGTCTTCAATGCAATAAAAATCACTTGGAATTAAAGTTAGTACTTGATTTTCTAACTGTTGTGCTCGAATAATATTGTGTTTACCAAACACAGATTCAATATTTTCCCAAGCTTCTTTGGGTTTATCAATTGATTGAAGGTGAAACCTTAAATCAGGAGAGATGGACATTCCAATTAATCCACATGCTTCGTCATTCCTATTATCCCATTTGGCTTTCTTATCAACATCAGTGGGTGTTGTTTCCTTTCCCAAGGTAATCCAGTACAAGCCTTTACTTCTTAATAAATCCTCCATATGGGATTTCCATTGGAGGTAGTTGGTGCAGGTAAGTAAGAGATTACTTGTAGAAGCCATATTAAATATGTAGATAATATGGATTTAAAAATTGAAACTGACATTCTTCGTTGTTGCTCTTAGGTCTGCAACTAGGGTTTCACCCTTCTTCCTAAAATCGACCTAGGAGACCACGATTCTCGGCCTCTGAGGCCATGGAACGTTAAGAGGGGGCGTCACAGGGCGCCTCCTACAGCCGCGTAACAACAGGTGGCAATCTTTCTGAAGGGCCGAAGCGGCCAACTTTCGAAACACCATCGGGCCTGCGTGAGAAACTGGTGGTGGAGGGCTCATTCAAAGATCGTGAAATGGAAATAGATCTGGCGAGAGAAAAGGCCCCTGCGTCAACTCCTTGGTTACCAGGTAAGTGTATCCCTCAAGCCCCTCAAGCTCTGAAATATTTAATCAGTACACCGCGTATTGAGGAACAAAATCAGTACATGAGGGATTACGCCCTAATAGGCAAATTCCTAGGGTTATGGCCCTCTGAGCGAGACTTGATCAGATGGATACAGCATTGGTGGAAACCGAGAGGGCATTACGACTTATAGTTGGGCCCCAAAGGGTTCTTCACCATCATCTTTCATAATCTGGAAGATCGGAATCGTGTCTTCGAGGGAGGGCCGTATTTCTACAATTCGGCAAGACTTTTCCTTAGATTCTGGACTGAGAAGTTCAGCCAGGAGAAGGAGGACTTTTCCCACGCACCGGTCTAGATCAGACTTTACTCCCTACCCCAGGAGTTATGGCTGGAAGAGGTCTTGGCCGGCATTGGCAATACCATAGGCATTTACGTCAAGTCCTCAGAGGCCACTAAGCAACGACTCTATACCTCGTACGCACGCATCTGTGTGTACATGAACATTGCTAAACCACTTCCGGGATCCATCACATTGGAGTACCATGATAAAGACTGGTCTCAAACCATTGACTACGAGCACATTCTGTTCCGATGCAGGAAGTGCCATGAGCATGGTCACCTCTTTCGGGAATGCCCACTCAATAATGCACAAAAAGAAGGGAATCCCAAAGGCGGTAAGGATAAGGACAGATTTGTACAACCAGCGGGGAAAAGGCATCATGGAGCAAAGAGGCAACCGGCTTAGGTAAGTAAATACCCCTCAACTAGCAACAAATTTGCAATCCTGCAAGATCAAACAGAAGACGGCGTCACCCATGCCCCATCGGAGGCCAGACCTCCGGACGCTGAGCACCCACTCACTGACCCAGGCAGAGAACGACCCACACTGCCCAAGGCGCTGAATCTCACCCCACCCGACATGGCCAAAGATCAACAAGACCCACCGGAGACAGAGGATGGGGAGGCAGATATGGAACTAGAGGAACAGGACCTAGCTGGGGTAGATCTGGAGCATTTGGAGCACGCCTACAGGCAGCAGAAACTCTACACTATTCCCAGAGACCAGCTGCGGAAGGTTCACAAGGTGTTTCTCAACTCCTCTATCGGATCCTCAGCACGAGATAGCAAGAGCCTTGGAATCCAGGGGGGTCAATCTAAAAACCCAAACAAAATCCAGAAAGATGAGAAAAAGCGAGGCAGAAAATCCACCAACAAACTCATATAGGAAATAGGAAACTATATGGTGAACTCTGGACAAATCAACCTGATCTTGGATAGATTCCCTCCCCTCCCCACCCCCCCGTCATCATGAAGTTCATCACCTGGAACATTAGAGGTCTCAACGGACGTAGCAAGCAAAAGAGGCTACGGGAATTGATCATAGCAGAGCAACCAGAAGTCCTATTCCTTCAAGAAACAAAATGTAGCTCTGAAGACATTGACAAACTAATTCCCAAATGCTGGAGGGAAGGGGAAGCAATGTCTACAGATGCCACAGGCACAGCCGGTGGATTAGCTATTTTATGGAATACCACTGCAATAATACTGGAAAATTTCTCGGCCACTAGATGGGCCATCATAGCTGACTACAGGCTCATAGGTTCAAACAAGCCGGGACATATTATCAATGTCTATGGCCCAGCCAATCCAAGGGATAAGCAGGCCTTTCTCAAAAGCCTAAGCCAGATTTCAAACCACACTCATCATAGGAACTGGATTGTAGGAGGTGACTTCAATCTTATACGTAGCTTGGATGAGAAGAGAGGAGGTTCGCGTCGGTTGGACAGGGAATCCGGCGATTTCAATAGTCTTATAGACAATCTTAGCTTAATAGATATGAACACCAACAACGGCCTCCACACCTGGACAAATAGAAGGACTGGAAGTCACCAAATAGCTTGCAGGCTAGACAAATTTCTAGTCTCTGAAGCATTCATGTTGGAAGGCACTTCTATGGAATCAACTATACTCAATTTCTTTGGATCCGACCACTGGCCGCTACAACTTTGGGTGGATATTTCAGCCACACCTGGTAAGAAACCCTTCAGATTTGAGTCATTCTGGCTAGACCATCCTGACTTCCAAGAAAACATCCAAACCTGGTGGAGGGAAGCAGAGGTTCCTCGTGGCTCCAAAATGTACAAATTTCAGCAGAAACTGAAGAACCTCAAGCACACTCTCAAACTCTGGAATCAGAACACTTTCGGTAATATCTTTGATGCTAAAAAATAGCTTACAGCACAAATGGAAGAAATTCAGCATCATAGTAGGCTACAGGGACTAACAGAAGAGCTTAAGGCACAGGAAATAGGCATAAGTCAACAGATCGAGGAAAGGAGGCGTCAAGAAGAGATTCTTTGGTGACAGAAATCGAGGGTGCAATGGCTCAAAGAGGGGGAGCGAAACACTAAATTTTTCCATAGAACGGTCATTCAAAGGTGTCATATCAACAGAATCACGCATCTCATCTCTGATGAAGGGGTCGTCCTACACTCGCATGCAGATATAGAGGCTACCCTGATAAGGCACTTCCAAAACCTCCTCACGGAACCGCAAGCAGACAGATCAGAAGCCATCAACAGGATCACGCAGCATGTGCCTTCACTTATCACTCAAGAGAAGAACATCGGCCTGCTCAGACCAATAACCATTGAGGAAGTGGACCAAGCTCTTCAGGAAACTCTGAAAGGTAAGGCCCCTGGCCCTGACGGTTTCACCAACGACTTCTTCCATAACTGTTGGGCGATGATTAGAACAGAAGTCTGGGAAATTCTGGAAGACTCCCGAGCATCGGGACAAGTCCTCCAGGCTCTCAATGCCACCTTCATCACCTTAGTCCCCAAAGAGGGGCAAGCTCATCATCCCAAGATGTTCAGGCCCATCGCACTATGCAATGTTATCTATAAGCTCCTTACAAAAGTGATAGCCAGGAGACTCAAAACCATATTGTCGACAATAATCTCCCCGGAGCAATCTGGCTACGTGGAGGGAAGACAGATCTTAGACAGTGTCATCCTAGCCCATGAAGTGATCCACTCCCTGCAGAAAACCAAAACCCCAGGTATGCTTCTTAAATTATACCTTTCTAAATCCTTTGACAAAATCAGTTGGGACTATATGTGCGCAATGTTGCTGGCTTTTGGCTTTGATTCAAGATGGGTAGATTGGATACTGAATCTCACTTCCACAACTTTCTTCTCTATCCTTGTCAATGGAGTGCCCTCACAGCCCTTCTCCTCGTCCCGATGGATCAGGCAAGGCGATCCCCTCTCCCCCTTCCTCTTCATTATAATGGCCGAAGGTCTTAGCAGATCTATCCGCGCAGCGATTGAGTCAAAGCAATTATCAGGTCTGCCCCTCCATGGAATCTCCCCGCCGGTCTCGCACAGTCAATTTGTTGACGACACCCTCCTGATGGGTAGCCCAATGGTCCGGGAAGCTAACTCTCTCCTGGGTATCCTTCAAAATTTCTCTGAGGCCTCCAGTTTGGATTGCAACAAGGACAAATCCCAAGTCTTTTTCTTCAATACTCCCCCTCCAATACAGCGCCACATCTCGGGCATTCTAGGTTTCAACAGAATCTCCCTTTCATCCAAATACCTTGGTATCCCACTGATAGACACTGCACCCTGGAACTCCTCCTGGGAACATCTCTTATCTGACTTCACCAAGCGGATTTCCTCTTGGACCTACAAGGTTCTTAACCTACCCAGTCGTCTCATTCTCCTCAAGGTTGTCCTTCAAGCCGTACCGATCTATTCCTTCTCCGCACTGGCTGCTCCAAAGTTTGTCCTCAATACCATCAAAGGTCTTTAGCGGAACTTCATCTGGCAGGGACTCAATACAGGGAAGAAAATGGCTTTGGTCAGCTGGGACAAGCTATGTCGCCCCAAGGAGCAAGGCGGCCTAGGGCTAAGGGATCTTGTCATCATGAACAAGGTCCTCAGCGCCAAGATTTGGTGGTGATGGCTATAGAGCCCCAAGGACCTCTGGGCCCGACTCTGGAGGAAGAAATATGCTCCAAATATAGCATAAAGAAACTTAATCCGATGGGACGAAGACAATTAGGGCTCCTTGATCTGGACTGCAGCCATGCAGAATCGACACTTGGTGACCGAACATGTTTTCTGGGATATCCGGAATGGGAAGACTGCCCGGTTTTGGCAGGACTCCTGGCAGCAATGACCAATCCTGGGTAAGGAGGATTGGGCCCTTAACTTCTGCACACATACCAATCGGACAGGATTAACAAGAGTGGTTGACTACTGGAATATCGACCCCCAGGAAGATACGTGGCGCCAGTGGCATGTGGACAGAGAACGCCTCAATCTGGAGCCAGACGTGCATCTAAGTCCTTTGCAGGAGAAACTGGAGAAGCGAAGAATTCCCATTATAGAAGGAGAGGACATTCTGAGGTGTGGACACCAACCGCGTGGCACCTTCAGCACCAGAGAAGCATACCGGCTCAGGGCCCCCTCAGACCCCCTCCCCAACAGGCAATTATGGAGCAAACTCTGGAATCTAAAGCACTGGCCTAAAATTACCCTCTTTCTATGGCTAGTCGCACACTCCAGTATTCTCACATGGGACAACCTAACGAAGAGGGGGTTCGTGGGGCCTTCTATGTGCTCACTGTGTGGCGAGGTAGGGGAAACAATGGAACATATCCTCAACTCCTGCCATTACACCGCCCAGATCTGGGATCAGATGGCGATTGTTATGCGGACTTCCGACCGTCATAGGGGCAGCATTCTGGAGACCATTGCCAACTGGCGGGACCAAGCTTTCCATTCACCCCTCCTTAATCGTGTCTAGCAGCTTATACCAGGCTTCATTCTTTGGCAAACTTGGAAAGAAAGGAACAGAAGACTCTTCAAAGGCCTCTCCCTCCCGTGGCAGCACCGATGGCAATTATGCTACTGCAACATCTTGGAATCCATCCCACCCCAGCTCAGAGCTGACGATCACCTCAACAGGCACCCTGACGAAATCCCCATCCTCCGCTTTTGGTCCCCACCATCCCCCCTGCAGACTAGTAC
>ML790695.1:197365-208676 GCA_009831015.1 Picea engelmannii
CCGGAGGACTTCATCAAGCTCAATTTCGATGGGGCCTCCAAAGGCAATCTGAGACCAGCAGGTTATGGAATAGTCTTTTGTAATCACAATGGGAAAATCCTACTCATCGGAGTTGGTTCCATAGGACACTCCACGAACAATGCAGCAGAGCTTTGGGGTCTCGCTAAGGGACTACAGATTGCCATCAAAAACAACTACTCCAAATTAGTCGTGGAGGGAGATTCCCAAATCATAATCGGCCTACTACGCAAAATTTTAAATGGAGTCAGCCCAGACAGAATCTCGCCTAGTTGGTGCCTCCTGCATGGACTCCAGTGCATCACCGATTCCTTGCGACCAAACTTAGCCATCATCCCTACACACGTCAGAAGAAAAGCGAATCAAGTGGTGGATGCTTTGGCCAATATAGGCCTCAATAGGCGAGAGTCAGAGTTCATTTGCAACGCATATCTGGAACCCGATCACCCTATTCTGCAGCAGTGCATTTGCAAAGCTAGAATGGTGGATGATCCCCCGGATGGGGTGTTAGTGGAGGACACGGGGCTAGCGGAGGGGAGCGGAGAAAGCCAGCGGGGCACAGAGCCATGTGACGGGCTCGTGCCCCCACCCGCCACCCTCCTGTGACTTTATTACCCTTCATGTCAAGCGAGCGGGCATTAACGCCTCCCCCCTCCGTCGAATTTGATATGAAACTGCACCTAGTTATGGCTCTTTGTTTGGCTCGCAGCTTGAGTTGGTGGCAGAAGGCGCTCTCCCATCCGCGGCTATGGTCGTCATGGGCTAGAGCAGGCCGCCACTCGGATACTCTCCCTTACCTCTAGACCTTTGCTTGTCGTTTTAGTCATCCCATGCCGAATCATAAGCGTAGTTCGAGAGGGAGGCCTCGACGGGGCTCACCCTGGAAGCCTCGTCGGCCTACGGCTCCCCCCTCTGCGCAACCTCCCCCGAGCGCGTCCATCCACCACCTTGAGCTCGTTCCTCAGACACTCAGCTCAGCCCTGCACGTACTACACTCCTTGTCGATGGCTGCACTATCCCCTCCTGGTCATACAGCTCCTCCCGGCATATCTGCAACCCAGAACCCTCCCCCTTGGCGCGACCAGCCTCATACGGATCACTCCTCTATGGACACAATCCACGGTGACCAAATCAGAGACCAGTTGTCCATCCTCCAGGGCTTAGTTTTTGAGCTTCGTCGGGGGGTGGAGGACTTACAGTTCCACTTAGAATTAAACAACGAGAAAATTGGGTTGTTCCTCCAGCTCCTATCCGCTCTGCAGGTGGTTAAAAACACAGATGCGGGCGGAGAGACTCCCATGCATGAAGCATCTGATGACACTGGAAACGTCAGAAAGGATGAGAGTAAAGACCCCAACCCAACCACCCACAGCGGAGAGGTCATGATGCAGTCTGGAGAACAACACGGGAAGGAAAGGGCGCATAGCGAGACCGAGGTCAAGCCTGAGACGCAGGACACTGTTAGCAACTGTCCGAGCATCGAAGCCAAAGTGCAGGATGAAATGCAATGGGGAGATGGTGCGGTGAATATCGAAGAGGAGCCTTGGCCCGGGGATCTCCAAGGCACCTGGTCAGGCTACGTGTCGACCATCTAGGTTATGTGTCAATATATGTTGATGATCTTTAGGTTCAGACTTTAATGATTAGTATGTTGTATCAAATTTTGATGACCAAATGGCTGAATGGGTTGGTTTCCCCCCTGTTGGGGCAGCTCATCAGCATAACTAGACCATGACTGTAACTGGGCTCTACCTTTTTGCCTCTGGCAGGATTTTTTAATATATATTTCTCTTCTTACTTAAAAAAAAAAAAAAAAAAATTTGAAACTGACGATCTAAATGGAAATAGCTCGAAAAATTATGCGGTTTAAAAAAAAAATGGAAACAGAGAGAGTTATGCCCTTTTTAAAAAAATGCATAAACGATAACCAAATGACCACGTGATAGTGTAAGTTGTTTTATGAAGTGATCCACTTTTATAAAGAGAAGTGGGGATCGCTTTTACAATGAAGTTACTTTATAACAGAAAAGTTGCATGCAAAATAAATAACTTTAAAATAAAATATTAAAGCTACTTATAGTGATTCACTTTTATACTTGAAGTGAAATACACTTTACAATTTTAGCATGAACTTTTTCAAAAAAAGTAACAAAAGAGAGACTTGAACTCAAGACCTCTTACTTAATAAGGAAAATTTTAACCAAATGGTCTAGAAAAACATATTGTAAAGTTCAAAAGGAGGATTGGGGGTGTTGTTGTTGTGGAAGACGGCCTTGGAGAGTGTGTTAAAAAAAAACTCTTTTCACACAAGAAAATTGTTTTGCTTCTCGATGACAACAAGGGTTAGATATTGGTTAGCTTACCTAGAAGATGCACATTTTCCTATCTATTTTTTATTTTCCAAGATCGCACAGGGCGCGGGGCAAAGAGCAATAGCATGTTAGGGTCCTAACCCGCACATAGGTAGAACAATATATTCAAATGTAATAAAGGTCAATATTAATAAGGCCTTTCAATAAAATAGAATAAGGCGAATGTAAGAAGACCTAATAGAAGCTTTTTCTTCTAGAAGGATCTTCCTCTAGATGCTTCTTTTTAGTATATGTAGGAGTCAAGGGTATGAGAACCCTATCTTGAATATTATTGTAATAGAGCTCTGCTCAACTGGAGGTTTCCCCCTCGAAGAGGCCTGTGAACATTGCTTTCAGATTCAAAGTGTTATTTCTGTTATTATTCTCATATCATTTCAGTGCTATTGTGGTGAATGTTTTGGTTATATTGTTGTTATTCTGTCATTTCTATCATTTTATTTATGTTCTGCATACATTTTATATCTGGCATATTACAAGTGGTATCAGAGAACTTTCTTCCGAAGAAAGTGTGGGTTAAATTTGTTTTCAGGGTAGAGACGTATTCTAACGTCTTTAAGCCACAAAGATCTGTCGTTACGTGCATAAACCCGTGGTTGAGGGATTCATACATGCAGGAAATACAAGTGGTACTTAAGCGCACATATGTTAGTCACCCCTGTAACCCATGTTGGTACCCCTTCGAGTGGTAGCGCATTAGACAACACCTATGTACGAATCAACCTAGATTACCTGAAGCCCTCTTTAGATAAATCGATCGGTCGCCTGACTGTTATAGTTTTTGTAACAACCCTGGTTAAATAGTTGCATAGGGTTTATTAAGTATAATTAATTAGATCATCTAATTGTCCTAATATATTTTAGTTAAACAATGATTATTTCTTAATAATATTAACTAATTGTTCATATCTGTTGATGATTAATTAATTAATTAATTGACTCATTAAATATTTGAGTAATAAATTAAAGGGGCTTAATAACTTTAAATTGGCAATAATAAGACTTTACGTATGCAGGGGGGGAATGAAGCATTAAATGGAGGATAAGGTAATAAATGAAGGATAAGGTAATAAAGGCATGGGATAAGGTAATAATGGGGAGGATAAGGTAATTAATGGAGGATTGGGAGTCAGTGGATGGGGGGAGATATAACAGGGAAGAGTCCTACGGGAGAGGATTATGAAAATTTGGGGAGGAAGAATTATTTTGGGGAGTGGAGGATTGTATTTCTGTTTTGCATATTTTTCTGGTGTCGGGAGTTTGGTTTTGGAGTTTTGGTGAACCATTACAGGGGGCATCAGGTTGCTGGGGGTTTTGGGCACGGGGGCCAGGATTCCTTACGGTATCCTGGAGCTAGGGAGTCGGACAGGCTTCTCCTAGTTGGCTGGGTGGTTAGTCGATTTGGGCAGGGTTTAGTCAAAGCAGCAGAGAGTACTACCAGATCAACGGGAATTAGCATTAGGCAGAGGTATTTTTAATTATGAATTTTTTGGGTTATGTGGATGATTATGTAAATTATTAGCATGTTGTTCATAAATTTAATGTATGCTACTTATATGCTGAAAGAAATTTCTTATTGCTTGCTGATTAATCTTATTTTTTAAACATTATCAATTTTTTGGGGGATTAATTAATTTATAGTTCCTACACTTGGTATCAGAGCTTCAGTTTGAAGCACTGGATCCTTAAGGGCCTACCTACACACCTACCCAACTTATGAATGGAACTCTACCCACCCAGAAATTTAAATGACCACTAAAATCCTATATTTACAACCCTTCAACAACCAAAGATAGCCCAGAAATGATACAGAAACCCCACGAAGAGAACTACCTAGAAACCCTAAAGAAAAGAGTAAGTGTAGCAGGGAAACAAGAACCCACACATCCCTTGTTCCATTCATCTTCTACCTAACTTGCAAATGGCAAAGACAAAAAAAAAAAGAGTTTGGTTATACATATAGAAGAAATATGTTTTGTTGCATTATTGATAAAATATAATATATATATATATATATATATATATATATATATAATCATATTGCATATAAAAATAGTTGTCATATACAATAAAATGTAAATTACCCTTTTAAAAGCGAAGACCTACTCTCTCAAGCATGCAATTTATGCTATATTTGGCCCGAGGACTTTCCTCGGTCTCTAATCTCAGAGTGACCGAAGCACCTCGCCACCCTGCCACCCTTGTCCAAAGAGAGGTCCCATCTCTTCTCAAGCTATGCGAAGGAATAATATTTTTCTGTAAATAGGGAAAATTTCCAGACAATCAACATTTCAATACCAGAGTTACCAAACCATATACGCGTACAGATACACATACAGATATTATACTGAATAAACCCATATTTAAAAAATAAAATAAAATAAAAAATAAAAAATAAATAAAATAAAAAAAAGGATTGGTTGGTATGATTGTTACAATAACACTACAATTCTTATTGTGGTTAAAAAAAAAAAGCAGATAGCCCACGGGCTGGTGAGGATGAGGCAACATGCCATAGGGATGGAGTGGTTGTTGTTGTTGCTCATACATGGTGGATGGGTCGATCTGAAGTGAAGCAGGTATGCCCATCATGATGGAAGAGGGGGGCATCGCTCCCTGTTGATGTGGCGATTGGGACATGGAAGGAGGCGGGTAATAGAATCAACCCTCGGGGGTCACACCACCTCTAGCAAACCCTAAACCCAAATCATCCTCCTTGAGGTCGTCCCTGGGAACAATGTTCATTGTCCACCAGGAAATTGAATATATTTGTTATGGTAATGGCAGTGGAAATTTCTTTCTTCTGCAACGTTCTTCGTTTAATTCCCTCGGCGTGAATCCATCAATGTGTGGTGAGCTCCATAATGAACATCTCCCAGTCCTTGGCGAACATAACAGGGGTTGTTGTTGATATCATGTGGACATACTCGTCAGCCTTCATGATTTTCTTGATTCGAGCGATGGGAAGCTGGTAGTTCTTGAAGTCGCTCACATACGCATATACATCCTTGCCAGCTTCACTTGCATCATCATAGGGAAGCGCGGTGTGAGCTACATAGTCAATTTGATACTTATCAATGAACTCTGGAGTAATCACCCAAGGAGCATCTGGAATAACCTCATCAACCCATCTGCAATGGCAAAGAGATTCATAGTGTTCAGCCTCGGTCATCATAGTTTTCCCCTTATATATGTGAGTGACTGCATCATTGTAGCAACCAACAAGCAGATATGTATTGGGAAATGCTTTTTTTGGCATGTTCCAAGGTGCACGTGTGTCCAAAATGAAACAGATCTCAAATTCCATCTACGTAGACCATCACTGGCTTTTCATTCTCTGCGTTATCTGAGGGTTTTGGACATGGATGTGGTTCGAATCTAAATGGTGGGGATGATACGTTTGTATCTTCATAAACGTGCTCTTCTTCTATTTCAGCATCGCCCCTTTGTCTCTTGCGAGGCTTACAAGCCATTTTCAGCTATGAAAATGACCAGAGATTGCAGCTAAACCGCCTTAATGTATAGTTGATATTTGGAATTCTAATATACAGCCCTCGTCACGTCTATTACACACATTTAAAAATTCTTAAATCCACCCATGTGAGACGTGATATTTGGAGTTGTTGTTGTTGCAGCAGCGTGTGGTGGTGGTGGAAGGCCTGTTGTCGCTCTAGTAGAGGTCAGGTTGTGGTTGCAGTTGTTTCCCAGCCTGTCCCTGCATGCCCACATGCGTAGGGGGGGAGCAGCTTCTCCGCCTGGATAGCCTGAGACATACCTTGCAGTGGTGCTCCACCAGAAAATAGCGCAGTTCATTGCAGGAATGATTATGTAAAAAGAGAAGCAGTATTTAGGGACTATATGATTGATACAGTATAGTCCCACGCACTCTACCAATTTACACAAAAAAAAGCACCCGCGCGTTGTAATATAAGAAAAAAAAAACCTCATTTTGAACCCACAACCAACGCTAGAGACAAAACACACAAGCCATCACCCAAGCACCAGCGCTCAGAGTCGAGCATTCATCCTACCGAGAGGGAGAGAGTAGAATGGAGAGGCGGCAGAGTTTGTGTAAGGTTTTAGGGGAAGAGAGCTCGAGAGAGAGTACGTGTAGGGTTAGGTTTAGGTCAGGAGGGCGCTGGAGGAAGCAAGGCGGGCATGTGGAATCCATGCATGCCCGCACTTTTTTTTATTATTTCAATTTTTTTTTATTTATCTTTATATTATTTAAATTGTTATGTATATATATATTTTATTATTATTTATTTTTGAACGTTTAAATTTATTTAGTGTAAAAAAAAAATTAAAGATTAATTAATTATCTAAAAAAAAAAAAATTAAATTAATTGTTTTATTTAGTGTAAAGTTAATCTAAACTAAAGTTAATTAATGATTTTAGGGATTAGATTAAATTTGGGTTAGATTAAATTTTGTTGGAGTAGATGGGTTTTGAACCCACGACCACCCACCGCCTAAGCCTTAAGAAACAACCAAACACCAACGCGCCACACATGAGTCTTTACAAATAAATTCATATACATAAATAAATTAATGGTAACAGAGTACTATCTTGAAGTATAATCTCCAATTATCCATGTTAACCAAACACTGAGTTTCGTGCCCTCAACCACTGAGCCAAGCACCAATTCCCTCCATTCCATTCCACCAGTCAAAGCCAAACACTAAGCTTCAATGCATCGCCTCAGGCTCACTACATCATATGACCACAAGTCCAGAACAATACATAACCACAACGCACAAGCACTAAGCTCCAATGCCCGAAAGCCACTCTACAATCCTCAAGACTCGCACCTGTAGCCACCGAGACACACAATTCAACGCATATGTACAACACGCCAAGGAGAGCCCACGAGTCAAGAATCGAAGGATAGCCTTAGACTCATTTGATCGACATTAGGTTGGAAGTCACCTTAAATAGTTGTAAACGCAAAGTATAAGGACTTAGACCAAGACAAGCGGGGGGCGGGCTTTGTGCGCACTAGGCAGGTAAGTTAGAGAATCGGTGAGTATGGTGCAAAGATAGCATAGCTACCAGATGAGGGAATCAGTAGTTTTCTTAGACGAAAAAATCAAGCTTAGATGCTTTAGCCCTAACCTATCCACCTCCCCTAAAGAGAGTAACGTATGTTTACAGACAAGTAAAAAGAAACTTACGCCTAACCATGTTTTCTAGTTAAGTTGCGCAATGAGAAACATCCTTGAACTCACCCTGACAACTTTGGTTGATGCAAGTTAAATCATACAGGATGGTTAGGACTCAAGGGAATCAAGGCAAAGGAGCATCGTCATAGGCACTGCCAACACTGCTAGCTCCGCCACCACCATCGTCAGAACTAGCTCTCATACTACGCTCTTTGGAGGCCATAAATGAGACTTTAAAGGGGCGATAACCAGCAGGGATCGAAGTGGAACCCCCACCATCTGGAATGGGTAATCCAAAAGCATCAAGGGATTCAGGGGGAGGAACTTCACCCGAAGACATCAGTAGAGAACTGCAGAACATCAAACTTCCTGAGTTTGTCGGGGGTCGCGCCAGTGAACGCGCAGAAGCATGGTTGGAAGGCATGACAAGGTGTTTTGCCTTAAGGGACTATGCGTCCACCTCAAAGGCGAAAATAGCAATTTTTCAGTTGAGAGACAGTGCCTTGAACTGGTGGGGAAACCTGGAAAGACAACTGCATCTTACCCCGGACACCATATTTTGGGAACTTTTCGAGGATAGGTTCTGAAGGAAATATCTACCAACTTACTATGAGGAACAGCGGGTAGGAGCATTTCATGCTCTAGTACAGGGAAACAAAACCGTAGAAGAATATGAGATTAGGTTTATGGAATTGGTACGTATGTTTCATATATGGATAATGACCAACGATAGGCAGAACGCTTTGTCTATGGATTGAACCCTAAGATAAAGGCTATGGTGCGGATGTGGAAACCATCTTCAGTAGCGGAAGTTGTGGAAAATGTGTGTTATGCGGAGGAACACATGAACTTAACCGGAGGTACGAGACCGACCTTTCCGCATCGTCCTAGATTCGTAGGGAAGGCCACTAGGACATTTCCCAGGGGAGGGGGCTCAAGGCCACCTCCATATGGTAACAGAGTCACACCAAGGACAGTAGCCACATGGATTTAAATGGCAGCGAGTGCAGCATCTCGTTCATCATGAACGATGCAGGCAGGTCCACGGACATCTCAGGGAAAAACTAGTAGGGGTAGGGGTTCCAGGGGAAGGAACTCATTTCAGAGGCAGTCACAGGACAGTGCGCAGGTTTAATCTCATGTTACCTATTGGGGATGTGGAGGACCCCATTACTAGCGTGACTGCCCAGAGTTACAATCAAGATTTTTGCATAGAGAAGGAAAGGCGCCGATGGGAAGAGAAAGTAGGAGCCACCAGATTTATGCAGCGATTAATAATCGCCAAGTTGAACATCAATCCACGGTGGTGGAGTCATCAGGTACGCTAAATCATATCAATGTTAAGATTTTATTTGATTCTAGTGCGACAGATAGTTTCATTTCACCATCTGTATTAAAAAAGAGTGGGTTGGCAGCCTACGAGCACGATGACTTTAAACAAGTCGAGATGGCTTCAGGGGGGAAACAAGCGGTAGGACCTAGTGTTGATAATTGTATAGTAGACCTAGGAGTCTGTACTACCAGGTTGAAGGTATACATCATTGCTCTCGGGGTGTATGACCTAATCATTGGAATGGATTGGTTAGAATCTCATCGAGATTTGGTAGATTGTTTCGCAAAAAGGGTGCTATGTGTTGATGACGAAGGAAGACCAGTAGAGATCTAGGGTGTACGGAGAAGGGTGTCATTACGCTTTATCTCAACTATGAAGGTTAAGCGATTCTTGAGGCAAGGGTGTCGACTATATGTAGTGGAAGCAGTGAATGAAAGGAAGGGACCCTCATTAGATCAGTACTCGGTATTGTCAGAATTTAAGGATGTTTTTCTGAACGAGTTACCATGGTTACCCCCTGAGAGGGAGCTTGATTTTACCATTGAGCTCAAACCTGGTGTAGAACCAATTTCTAAGACTCTGTATCGAATGACAGCGCCAGAACTTTGTGAGTTGCAAATGTAGTTGAAAAAGTTACTGGACTTAGGGATAATAAGGCCTAGTGTCTCACCTTGGGGTGCACCAGTAATTTTTGTAAAGAAGAAGGATGGTTCCTTACGACTATGTATAGATTACAGGGACTTGAACCATGCTACAGTGAAAAATAGGTACCCAATTCCGCGAATAGATGACCTCTTAGATCATATGAAAGGAGCAACGGTATTCTCAAAGATCATTTTGCGATCAGGGTATCATCAATTAAGGATTAAGGAAGGCGACATCCCAAAAACTGCCTTTCGAACTCAGTTTGGACATTACGAGTTTGTCGTAGTACCTTTCGGATTGACCAATGCGCCAGCAGTATTCATGAGCCTCATGAACGGCGTATTCTGGAGGTACTTAGACCATTTTGTACAAGTCTTTCTAGATGACATCCTCATCTATTCCAAGAACGAAAGAGAACATGAGGAACACTTACGAATGGTGTTGTCATGCCTTAGGGAGAACAAATTATATGGGACGTTGTCAAAGTGTTCCTTCTTCCAGAAATAAATTCACTATTTAGGTCATATCATTTACGGTGAAGGAATCTCTGTGGACCCAGAAAAGGTAAGGGCCATTATCGAGTGGCCAGTGCCAAAAAATACCCATGAGGTGAGAAGATTCATGGGGCTAGCAGGTTATTATCGAAGATTTGTGGAAGGATTCTCAAAAATAGCGAAACCCATCACCACTTTGCAGTGCAAGGGGGTTAGGTATGAATGGATGCAAGAATGTGATAGTGCATTCATCGAGCTTAAGAGGTTACTAACTAGTGCGCCAATTCTACGAGTACCGGATATGGAGAAGGACTTCACAGTCTGCACGGATGCCTCGAAGAAAGGGTTGCGGGCCGTGCTAATGCAGGATGAAGGAGTGATAGCTTATGCATCAAGGAAGTTGAAGAAACACGAAGAGATTTACGCCACTCATGATTTAGAGTTGGCAGTTGTAATGCTAGCTCTGAAACTTTGGAGGCATTATCTTGTGGGGCGAAACTTTGAGCTCAAAACAGACCATCAAAGTTTAAAACATCTCTTCACTCAAAGGGATCTGAATGCCAGGCAAAGGCGATGGAGTGAGTTTATGAGTGAGTACGATTTTGGTATTTCATACATCAAGGGAAAGGAAAATGTGGCCGCAGATGCCTTAAGTAGGAGACCACGTGTCTTCTCCTTGATACCCTTAAAATTCAATCTAAGGGAACGTGTGTTGACGCAACTCCAAGAAGACAGTTGGTATTTAAAGGTTACTTCAAACCTCTGGAGTGGGAGGCAGTTGGATCCAAAGTATGAAGGATATAGAGTGGAAGAAGACAGACTATTGAGATATCGAGGAAGGATGTACATCCCTGAAGATGGGGATATTCGAAGCATCATACTAAAGGAAGCCCATAGAGCACTTTATTGTGCGCATTCGGGTGTGAAGAATATGTACGCAGACATGAGGAAACTTTTCTTCTGGGTAGGCATGAAGCGCGATGTACTCCATTTCATCACCAAGTGCCTAGAGTGTCAACAAGTGAAAGTCGACCACCATCACCCGGCAGGCCTCCTACAACCACATGATGTTCTTATGTCCAAATGGGAAGTCATCTCTATGGATTTTGTTGTGGGGTTGTCGCTCACATCTCATAGACACAATGGCATTCTTGTGATAGTGGATAAGTTAACCAAGAGTGCTCATTTTATTCCAGTTAGAGACACTTACGATGTCACTGATGTGGCACGTGTGTTTGTAAGTGAGGTTATCCGTTTGCACGGGATACCTAAGAAGATCATTTCAGATA
>ML790695.1:210619-222641 GCA_009831015.1 Picea engelmannii
AACATTTGATTGGTTTATTGTCTTTTATAAAAGAATAGTCTTGTTGATTGGATTGGATGCATACATAAATTATTATAAGGGTGATAGTCATTGATTATTAGTACATGCACGAGACTTGCATGTACTAGCTACACATGCATTTCTTGCGCATGTACACTAGTATGAATGAGTCTCTTGGCTTACTTACTAATAATGTCGGTTAATTGTTATGAATGTGTGAACCATGTTTCTTTTCCTTTGTATCATGAAATACCTTAACTTTGGGACGAAGTTTCCTGAAGGGTGGGTGTATGTAACAACCCTGGTTAAATAGTTGCATAGGGTTTATTAAGTATAATTAATTAGATAATCTAACTGTCCTAATATGTTTTAGTTAAACAATGATTATTTCTTAATAATATTAATTATTTATTTATTTATTAATTAATTGTTCATATCTGTTGATGATTAATTAATTGATTAATTGACTCATTAAAGATTTGAGTAATAAATTAAAGGGGCTTAATAACTTTAAATTATTATTAATAAGACTTTACGTATGCAGGGGGGGAATGAAGCATTAAATGGAGGATAAGGTAATAAATGAAGGATAAGGTAATAAAGGCATGGGATAAGGTAATAACGGGGAGGATAAGGTATTTAATGAAGGATTGGGAGTCGGTGGATGGGAGGAGATATGACGGGGAAGAGTCCTACAGGAGAGGATTATGAAAATTTGGGGAGGAAGAATTATTTTGGGGAGTGGAGGACTGTATTTCTGTTTTGCATATTTTTCTAGTGTTGGGAGTTTGGTTTTGGAGTTTTGGTGAACCATTACAGGGGGCACCGGGTTGCTGGGGCTTTTAGGCACGGGGGCCAAGATTCCTTACGGTATCCTGGAGCTAGGGAGCCAGACAGGCTGCTCCTAGTTGGCTGGGTGGTTAGTCGGTTTGGGCAGGGTTTGGTCAAAGCAGCAGAGAGTACAACCAGATCAGCGGGAATTAGCATCAGGCAGAGGTATTTTTAATTATGAATTTGCTAGGTTATGTGGATGATTATGTAAATTATTAGCATGTTGTTCTTAAATTTAATTTATGCTACTTATATGCTGAAAGAAATTGCTTATTGCTTGTTGATTAATCTTATTGTTTAAACATTATGAATTTTTTTGGGGTTTAATTAATTTATGGTTCCTACAGTTTCACCTAGAACAACACTCGGGAAGATACTCTCTAGTACCTGGGTAGTCGAGTAGTATGGTTAAGGGTACGGTCTATCCTCCTTAGTTAGTGCCCTGAGATATTGGGCCAAGTACTATTGTTGGACCCCACACGTAAATCAAAGAGCTATAGCACAGGGCAAACCCTTGTCTATATAACCCTTGAATACCGAACCCTTGGGGATAGAAACATAAACAAATTAAAACATACAAGATCTATTGTCATGCAACTATGTTCGGGTTGCCAAGTAAATACACATTTCTTTCTAGTTAAGCATTTGGGAATTTCCTCTCTGCAGTATTCTTCAGGACGGAGTATAACTCATCCATATTCCATTGGTTGTGAGACCTATTCCATTGGATTCATCTCTTCGCCCGTATCACATTCACCCATATCATTTTTCGGCAAAATTTTTTACCCCGCACGCCCCTTTTCAGTTCCCCCATCCTCATGGCCCATACCCGTATCCAAGACTTGGAAGCTCACTTCAACACCTTGAAATATGGTCTCATCGAGACCCAACAAGAAGTGAAACAACTCAGTGCCAATTTTGTCGCCATCAATACAACCATGCAGTCCTCAATGGAGGAAATCAAACAAGACCTCACCACCCAGCTTGAATCATTATTTTTGGCACTCTGCACCAAATTGCACATCCCTACAGATAACCCTTCCTCTTCCTCACCTCCACAGACCGAAGGTGACCATTCCTCTCATTCCCATAACTTTCAGAACCATCACTTTCAACGTGACCTACGCCTTCCGCTGGTGGATGTGACCAAATTTGATGGCTCGGACCCCACTGGTTGGGTAACCCAAATGAAACATTATTTCTCTTTATACGGCATTACAGATGACTTGGCCAAACTCCGGTATGGTGTTCTCCATCTAGATCAAGAACGTTGGCAATGGTGGCCATGGAGAAAAACTTCTCGTCAAGGGTATATTTCTTGGGCACACTTTGTGGCAGAGCTTTATGAACGCTTTGACACTGACACCAACCATTTGGGCCATTTGACAAAGTTGAAACAATTAGGAACAGTGGAAGACTTTATAGTTGCCTTTGAGCGCCTGGCTTTTAGAACAAAGGGCATGTCTGATGACTTTTTTCAAGAGTATTTTATCAGCGGCCTCAAGGATGAGATTCGGGCCCATGTCCTCATGGCTCGGCCTCGGAGTTGGGTGGAGTCTACTAAAAGAGCTAAAGATGCACAACATGTTGTATCTTCTCAAAACCGAAAACCCTCCTTTATCCCTTGCCCTAAACCAGTAAATCCCACTACTCCCTCTGCTCCACTCAAGATCCAAAAATTCATCGAGGTTGAAATGGATGAATGCCAACTCAAGGGCCTTTGTTATAACTGTGATGACAAATATTTCTCGGGCCAAAAGTGTAAAGAACAAAATCTTTTTATGGACATCTCCGAGGATATTTCAGAAGAGGATGTAGAAACTCCCCTTGTGTATGAGTCACCTAAATCCATTGACATAACCCCTCCCTCAGACCCTCCCGAAGTAGAAACGGTCATTTCCCTCAATGCTCTCACTGGCTTCTCTGATCCCCAAACACTCAAGCTAATCAGTTACATCAAGCATCGGAACGTCATCATTCTTGTTGACAGTGGCAACACCCATAATTTTATTCATCGCCGCATTGCCCAAGAAACTCATTTCTACATCCATGTCGTGGTTCCATGAAATGTGGAGGGAATTGTGAAAATGTGCGTCTCCAAATTGGTGACTACCACCTGAAATCCCATATGTTTTCTATCGACATGGGAGGTTGTGACATTGTGTTGGGTCCAGACTGGCTAAGGACTTTAGGTCCCATTCTCATGGATTTTAAATACTTAACCATGTAATTCGACCAGGAGGGCCACCAATATAAGTTCCAAGGCATCAATGTCGGTTCACCTGAGATCATTAGTTCCCATCGCATGGAAAAGATGCTCAAAAAAGGTCATTCTGGTGTTATCACCCAAATCCATGCCATACAAGCAACATAGACACCCTCGGTCCTGCAAGACCTCCAAGCCATCCTTTCTAGACATCAATTGGTCTTTTCCACTCCCCAAGGACTCCCTCCTTCACGTGGTTTTCATGATCATTCCATTTCACTTGTACCCAGAAACCTTCCTCCCAATATCCATCCGTATCGTCACCCCTTTTCCCAAAAAAATGAAATTGAGAAAATGGTCCAGGAACTCCTTAATGCAAGCGTTATATTCCCTAGTACGAGACCCTACTCTTCTCCTGTGGTCATGGTCCTAAAGAAAGAAGGTTCTTGGTGAATGTTTCCTGACTTTCGTTCCCTCAACAAACTTATCATCAAAGACAAATTCCCCATTCTTGTCATTGATGACCTCATGGATGAATTGAGTGGAGCCCAATTCTTCACTAAACTGGATCTTCGTTCGGGATACCACCAGATACGTATGAAAGAGGCAGACATTCCCAAGACTTCCTTTAGAACTCATGAGGGCCACTATGCGTTTTTGGTCATGCCCTTTGGCTTGTGTAATTCCCCCTCCGCCTTCCAAAGCCTCATGAATCATGTCTTTCGTCCTTTTCTCCACCATTTTGTCTTAGTTTTCTTTGATGATATCCTCATCTATAGCAAAACCTGGACAAACCATCTTGCTCATGTGGATCGAGTTCTCCATCTACTCTCTCAACACCAACTTTTCTTGAAACAGTGTAAATGTGTTTTTGGTGCCTCATAAGTAGAATACTTGGGTCATTTGGTTGGCAAGGATGGCGTCAAGGTGCATCCTAAAAATATTGAAGCTATGCAATATTGGCCTCACCCAAAGACTCTTAAGAGCTTGTGTTGATTTCTGGGCTTAACAGAGTATTATCGCAAGTTTATTAAGAATTATGGGAAGATTGCAACACCTCTCACTGCTCTCCTAAAAAATAACTCTTTCACTTGGACTACATCTGTTGCCCAAGCTTTTCAAACCTTTAAGATGGCCATGTGCACCACTCTAGTCCTTGCCCTTCCTGATTTCACAAATACCTTTGTGTTGGAATGTGATGCCTCAGGGAAAGGAATTGGTGTTGTCCTTATGCAAGAGGATCGACCTTTGGCCTTTACCAACAAGAAACTATCTGAAAGAAATCTAGGAAAATCCATCTATGAAAAGGAAATGTTGGCTATTTTTCATGTCGTTGATCTGTGGCACCCTTATCTATTGGGGCAATGTTTCCAAATTAAGACAGACCATCAAAGCCTCAAGTATTTTCTGGAACAACGCATTTCCTCCCCAGAACAACAAAAATGGGTGACTAAGCTCTTTGTATATGATTATGAGATCATTTACAAGAAAGGTGTTATCACAAGATTGGTTTATGCCTCAGCGTTGCATAAGTGGAACTACCTAATATTTCACAGAGAACAGAATCTGCATTTCATTATTCATTTTGGCAAATGAATACAATTGTTATGGGATTTTTATTTATTTTGGGAAAAAATTCCATTATATTGAGTTATTCCCAATATCCAAGTTCAAGCATCAAAGCACCCATGGATTTATGCTATCGAATTGCATGCAAAAACACAGTCGGACGCTACCTACAGGCACTGCGTAATATTTTGGCAGAAAACGAATTGTGCAGAGTTATTCTGCCAGTTTTGAGTCACTAATTTAAAACTTGGGTTATGAGAAATTGAGAATGTATTTTTGAAAACTGGAGGATTTTTTTGTTCATAACATTCCAAATAACAAAAACCTCTCTCAGGTTTTCAAAATGTGTTTTGGTTTTAGAGATATTTGATATAGAAGTAGGTGGTGTGTACTCTGCACAGTGGCGTTGCGTACTAATTTCCTGTAGCAGTCACGGTTTTGATATTCGCCTTGTTGGGAGGTTGCCACATGTCAAGGAGAGTTTAAATGACTTCTCAAGGATCATTTAGATTTCAAGGGACATCTACACCTAAGATTTAGCTCCAGCAAAGGCCTCATGCAATGAGGTGGAGACATTTCATTAATGGCTTCCAACAAATTTCTGAAAATCAGCAGTTTGTTGGATTTTTGTTTCTTTGATTGTTGCCACCTATCTCCTAGGCTTAGAATCCAATGGAGGAGATAGGATTCGACCTCATAAGGTTATTTGGATGCTATTGTCTATTTAAGGAAGGAGATATCTCTTGGAGAAGGGTTGGACTCTCATGGGAGGGAGTCTTTGTAAGATGAGATGATCTATTAATCTTTTAGCAAGTGAATGTAGGGGTTGCTCTGCTACTTTTCTAAGATTCATTAGGGTGTTATTGTCCAGCATGTTTTCCTATTTGCATCTTTCATAATGTGTTCATCTTCCTGATATGATCTAAGTGTACATGACAAAGATTCATTATATAAATGTCTATTCATATAGATTGTATCATGTTATGTTAAATGACTTCCTGATTTTAGAATTCTCTTTCTTTCAGTGCTCTGTTTTCAACAGTCACTCTTTGTTTATCTTGTCTAAAGCTACAATATAAATTCATTGTTTAAATGATTCTACTGTAGTGGGCTTGTTATCTTATCCTCTACCATTCTTTATCCAGATTTCCTGAACATAATACTTGATATGCCTTAGAGATTGTTAGTAGAATTCAGCTAAGTTGAAACTACAAGTCTTTAAGATTCCAATTAGACTTCATTACCCAATGGCACCCCCTCTTGTTTGTCTTACCAAATTTTATAAAAACAAACATTCTCTTATCATAAATATGACCTTCTGAATTTTATTGTTGAATATATTTTGAGTCTTAGAGCCTTTTGGCCCTTGAGAAAGCCCTCTCTGATTGTATAGGTCATAAATATAGTCTGAAGTGGTTGAAATGGTTACCTCAGGGTTTCCTTGATACATCCCAAGGAAAATAATGATTGATAACATCTTGGCACCACTGCTAAGGAAGAGTACAGTGAAGGTTTCATATTCCCTGGGAGAAATGACAAAGACTAGAGCTGGTTGTTGAAGGTGAACAACAGTCAGATACAAGAAGGTTCTGTACCTTTCACCTGACGACTCCACTAATGCTTCAATCATATTTGCATACTCCACTGGAGAATGATCCCACATGACAGAAATATGGAAGGAATGTATGACACAATCAGGTACTCAAGTTGGAGTTTCCCTCAGAAGATACTCTTCAATTTTGTCAACATTACATTGTTATTTCCTGAGTTTTTCAAAAAACAATTCCTTCATTGCATATGTACTCTTGAAATTTCACCTGATTTTAAGCTTTTTTTCTCTTGTTATGGCCAAAACAAGTTTTTGGCTCCAATTTTTTTAATACCATCATAACGTTGATGCGGCATGGCACGTGGTTGTTGATATGGTGTTGATGACAATCTGTCATCCCCTAACGCATCCACGTCACCATCCTCATTTTCTTTTCTTTCGACGCTCCAAGTTTTCTTTTCATTAGTGGTGGTCGGAAATTTTATTTGCTTCAACAGCCGAAAATTTTCTTTGCATCACCAGTCACAAATTTTCTTCCATAACTGAACTTCAAATTTTGTCTCTTTGACGAACTTCAAAATTTGTCTCATTGACGAACCAAAAAATAATTCCCACTGGAAAACTTCAAAATTTCTCATCGGTGAACCAAAAATTTTGTCCCATCGGCAAACCAAAAATTTCATTCCATTGGGGAACCAAAAATTTTGACCCATCGACAAACCAAAAATTTATCATTGACGACTACAAAATTTTCTTCATCGTCGAACTTCAAAATTCTTTGGTAATATACAAATTTCCCTCATCAACAAACTTCAAAATTATTCTACGAAATACAAATTTCCCTAATCACAAAACTTCAAAATTCTTCAGCAAACTACAAATTTTGTCCCATCGATGAACTTCAAAATTTCTCATCGGCAAACCAAAATTTGTTTCCCATCAACAAACTAATATTCCTTTCCATTGGTGAACTTCAAAATTCATCATGTCAATGAACTTCAAAGTTCCAACATCAATGAACTCAATAATTGTTCTTCGGTGAACTTCAAAATTGTCTTCTTCAACAAACTCAAAATTTGTTCTTCAACGAACTTTAAATTTTGTTCTTCGGCAAACTTCAAAAAAAAGAAATTGACGAACTTCAAATTTTCTCATCAGAGATCACAAAATTTTCTCATCGTCGAGCTACAAATTTTCTTCAGTGAACTATAAAATTATCTCATCATTGAACTTCAAAATTCTTTGGTGACTACAAATGTTCCTCGCCATCGAACTTCAAAATTCTTCTACAAACTACAAATTTCCCTCATCACTGAACTTCAAAATTGTTTGGTGAATTAAAATTTATGTAGTATACCTAGGGAGGTAATAGGTGGTACTTGGGGAGGTACTCAATGGGAATGTGGTTGTGTATTATTAGTGGGGGGGATTCAATGTAAGGTGGACTAGGTCCACTATATTATTAAATAAGGCCCACTTTGGTTATTAAATATATCAATATGAAAATAATAAATGTGAGAAGGATTTCTAGAAGGTTCCTCCTCTAGAATGTTCTTAGAGAGTATTATATAAGGAAGTGTTGAGAAATGTAATGAGGAGAGTGAATAATATTGTTATTGTAGCAAGAAATTATTGATTGGGAGTGCATTCCTTCTATAAGGAATAATATATGGTGTTACCCTACCTCAAGGGTTTTGTCTACATTCTTGTGTTGAATATTTGGTGAATGGTTCGGTTTATTCTTGTTGACATTAAGGGTTATTTCTGAAGTATATTTGCATATTTATTCAGGTACTTAAAAATTGGTATCAAATCTCTTTCCTTGGCCAAAGAAGGGAAGAAATGTTTGGTTCTTTTATAGATTTTTTTAAATGAAAGAAAAGGGCAGGTGGGGAGGGGGCGTACTTTAGATTCAAGTCTGAAACTTTCTGATAAAAATTTGTCAAAACAAATTGGATATTTGAATTTCTCATGGAAAATACCCAATTTCAAAAAACCAAATTTCCTGAAACAGAGTTCAGGAAGTGAAGTTGTCAGCATTTTAAATTTGGAAAATTTGCAGGGTTTTTCCGGAAAAAGGCGCACGATTTTCATAGTACGTTATGTTATAAGCCCTAGTTTTTGTTGAATAGTTATTCCAAGAAAGATTTTTTTTAATGGAAAAGATGATGTCCCTAGTATTGAAGAATTCCTAAAGGTCCACAAGTTAAATGGAAAGAGAAGTGGAAATATTTTTTATCCTTTTATTTCAGTGAAGATGTTAGAACATGGTGGAAAGCATTGGACCATGACAAGATAATGGGAAATTTTTATGAAGAAATGGAAAAATTAATTTTAGATAGGTGGTCTCATGTTGGAAAAAGTGATAAAGAGAACGCCAAGGGTTTATTTTCATGTGGAAACTCTATATTAAAGGTTCATGGTTGTATTCACAAAGAAAAGGTTATTGTTTCTATTAACCCTAGTTGCCAACAAAATTGTATCAATGTTCGGTTGGTTAATAGATTGCAAGTTCCTACAAAGAATATTCAAATCACATAGGTTGATGGTGAAAATGTTCAAATCTTTAAATATTTGAAGCTTACCATGGATAAATATGTGTTGCATTCAGATTTTTATGCTATACATATGGATGATGTGGCTATTGTTTTGGGACATCATTGGATGGACTCAATTGGTACAGTTAATATCAATGTACAAAAGAAGTTTCTAAAGATTTGGTACAAGAAAAAGAAAATTACACTGCAGGATGTGTCTCTTAGTAAGAAAGACGATCTCATGGGAGAAAGAAAAGAAGTTATTGTAGAGTCTGAAGTTGAATCAGAGGCTGAGTCTACAGAAGGACATGAAGCAAATCCTTAGGAAGGACACAATAAATAAGACAAGGAGATCAAGGAGTCAAAGGAACATTTGATTGTAGAGTTGAAGAAAAAGGGACCGATTCCTAAAGTTGTATATTTCCATCCACACCACACAGTGAAACAACAAGCATCAAGGCAGGGGTGTGAGCATCAACACACTTTTTATGGCCCGACATGGCACCAAACATGAAACAAATCAAGAGGTGTCTGGTGAAATACCAACATTGGAGGACGAGATCAGGATAGAGCAACAATCCCATGGTACCAAAGGCACGATAAGGAGCAAGATCAGGGTGATAGGGTAGTAGTTGGACATCATGTTCTTCTTCCATTAGGATGGATGGATGAGTATACTTGGTACAAGTTGGCTACATTGCTTAGCCGGTCATATTGTATGGTTTTGCCCCATGTTTCGAGGATGAAACTTGTGAAGGCATATGGAATGTAGTATACATATGGAGGTAATAGGTGATACGTAGGGAGGTACTCAATGAGAATGTGCTTATGTATTATTAGTGGAGGTCATTCAATGTAAGGTGAACTAGGTCCACTACATTATTAAATAAGGTCCACTATGGTAGTTAGATATATCAATATGAACATAATAAATGTTAGAAGGTTTTATAGAAGGTTCATCCTCTAGAATATTCTTAGAGAGTATTATATAGGGATTTTTTTAGCAACATAATGAGGAGAGTGAAGAATATTTCTATTGTAGCAAGCAAGTATTGCTTGAGAGTGCACTCCTTCCATAAGGAATAATATATGTTGTTACCCTACCGCAAGGGTTTTGTCTACATTCTTGTGTTGAATATTTGGTGAATGGTTTGGTTTATTCTCGTTGATATTAAGGGTTATTTTTTAAGTATATTTACATATTTATTCAGGTACTTAACGATTTCTCGCATCACTGAACTTCAAAATTCTTCGGTGAACTTCAAATTTTGTTCTTCATCAAATTGAAATTTAACCTAAGACTATTTTACCAAATCAAAGATGAATCTGGACTGTTGATCTCAAGATTGAATGTGAACTTAGCCATTGATGGATATATGTATTTTTTTTCAAAAAAAAAAACGTTTCTTTTTCTTTTCCTTTTTCGGCCACCATGGAAGCTTTGGACTTAGCTTCCCATTGTCGAATTCGACCCCACACTCGTCCAATTGACATCAATATCTGTTAATTTGACATCTATGAGAGAAAATATACATAGAATTTTGTTAGAAATTGGGGATTCCACACCAATTTAACCATTTTTCCCAAATTTGACTCGGGTTAAAACTCTGCAAAAATGAATTTGCCAAATTTGTGTTATTCTCTAGCCCATACGGGTCCAGTGTTGAAACATGCTACTTTGTAGCAGACCCATGCAAGGTCGATGTTGAAACCAGGGCTCTGATACCAATCTATAGTGTTTTCGTTACCCACCAAAAAATGAAAATACTTTGATACCATTTAAAAAATGAATGTGTGGAACATGATATAGGCTCATACAGCTATCAAATATTTTAAAATCATAGATGCAAACTATATAAGTATACACAACATTCAAAAACAAAGAATAAAGCTCAACATTCAAGCACACATTAAAATTGTAAATAAACATAGTGTCCAAAACATTTATCTTATGGGAAAATGTCACCAAGTGGCTACGTAAGAGGGGTGTTCCTCCCAATAATAGGCTCTATTGCTCCAATTCTCTCAACAACAAGCCACCCTTGAGTTGAAGCTATGATTCCACAAGGAAGAAATGGATCTTACGATTGTCTATTGTCCACACAAACAACTCAATACCAAGTTATTCGCAATGACGCAACTCCTACAACAATTATAACTGCCTAACTCCCTTCCTTGTCAATCTGCACAACCCAAGGGATAGGATTTCCTTCTCTACATCGTAGTCCCTTAGACGATATGCATCCCCTCTAGGGCTCCAACACATACCAGACGGGAATTTCTCAGTTGGGGGCCCCAAGAAATCCAGTTGTAACAAGAGTGCTCACAACAACATTTACACATGCTTTGGGGTTATTTTTCCATGAGACCTCCTCACAGACATCACAACCTAGTTCTCAACCTCCTTCCCAACTTCTCTCCCAGTTGTAAAATTGGCTCCCCCCCTAAACTTGAATCTCCTCTATTTTTACCCCATGCATGTTTGACTCTCACAATTCCCCAAAATAATTGTACTCAACCCATGTTGTCATAACTTGGTGAGATGACACTCTTATCCACCTCTTACATGCATTCAATGACACAATTCCCATCACAAGTGTACTTATCCCATGTGTTAGCGATATTTCTTGCTAAGGGGTTTAGATCTCAAAAGAACGAGTTAAAACCCACTTGTCCAAAGTTTCAGGTGATAATGCGCCCGTGGTAAGCAGCAGGTACATCCGGGCGGTCCAGATTTACGCGCACAGATCGACGGCGCACAGCGAATGTCGGACCCCCCTTGCCTTTCGATCTTTAAGTGGAGGGGGGGGTCCGAGCTCCCATGTGCAGCTCTCCGACGTCCAGGATCTAGCGCCCGGATCAACGGCGCTCGTGAAGCCCCGCTCCTCTCAGTTGTCCTGTGTTTAACCAGTGGGGGCCCTCCTCCTGTCATTTCACTCTTTCTTCCGCCTTTCCCCTGCCGCCGTGTGTCATCCGCTCACCTCTCCTCAGTGGTCCCCGTGGCTCTCTTTCCTCCCACCGTCCACTCCTTTCCTGCCGCGTGTCCCGCTCCCTTTCCACGACCACTTCTCACCCAAAGGCGAGTTCGTTCTCTCGTCTTGTCCCCATCTACTTGAGCGCCCTCCGCCATTGTTCGTCCTCTGTCACCCCTCTCTGTCATCATTCCCACTCCTCGCCACCCTTCCCACGCGTTCCCCGATGACATCATACCTACCATGCACCATGACCTCCGCGCTGGCCCTCGTGTTCATCTCTCAAGATATCCAGTTACTCCAGGTGGCAGCGCGGGAAGTCATCCGGAGCCCGAAATGCTGAGTTGGCCTGACCATT